>LPNX010910198.1:353008-419268 GCA_001517045.1 Pseudotsuga menziesii | reverse complement strand
GTTTTTTGGGGATGATCAAGGTAACATCAAAAGATATAAAGTGGTCCAAAGGGGGTAATGAGTCTGCAGCGGGACAAGGGAAGGCCATACAATGTGTGATTGAAATGTACATTTCTTTATGTTTTTAGTTTAAATATACATTTAATTACATTTCCATGTACAAATAGGAAACCAACTAGGCTTACATGATCCCCAATACTTGCATGCACCAACTAGACTTTCATAAACATCAATTTCCATGCTCCAACTAGGCTTTCATAAACACCAATTTGCATGCAGCAACTATGGTTGACAAGGTATGAAATGGAAGTAGGGTTTAGTGAGAAATTTGAAAGTTAGGAGAGGGACCTAGAAACACATGATCACCAATACTTGCATGCACCAACTAGGAATTCATGAACACCAATTTGCATGATCCAACTAGCGTTGACAAGGTATCAGATTGACCTAGGATTTAGTGATTTGCAAGTTAAGAGAGGGAACTAGAAAGACATGATCACCAATACTTGCATGCACCAACTAGGCTTTCATGAACACCAATTTGAATGCTCCAACTAGGGCTGACAAGGTATGAGATGGAAATAGGGTTTAGTGAGCAATTTGCAAGTTAAGAGAGGGAACTAGAAACACATGATCACTAATACTTGCATGCACCAACTAGGCTTTCATGAACACCAATTTGCATGCTCCAACTAGGGATGACAAGGTATGAGATGGAACTAGGGTTTAGTGAGCAATTTGCAAGTTAAGAGAGGGAACTAGAAACACATTATCACTAATACTTTCATGCACCAACTAGGGTTTCACAAACACCAATTTGCATGATCGAACTCGGGCTGACAAGGTATGAGATGGAACTAGGGTTTAGTGAGTAATTTGCAAGTTAGGAGAGGGAACTAGAAACACATGATCACCAATACTTACATGCACCAACTAGGGTTTCATGAATACCAATTTGCATGCTCCAACTAGGGTTGACAAGGTATGAGATGGAACTAGGTTTTAGTGAGCAATTTGCAAGTTAAGAGAGGTAACTAGAAACACATGATCACCAATACTTGCATGCAACAACTAGGATTTCATGAACACTAATTTGCATGCTCCAAATAGGGTTGACAAGGTATGAGATGGAACTAGGGTTTAGTGAGCAATTTTCAAGTTAGGAGAGGGAACTAGAAACACATTATCACCAATACTTCCATGCACCAACTAGGCTTTCATGAACACAAATTTGGATGCAACAACTAGGGTTGGCAAGGTATGAGATGAAATTAGGGTTTAGTGAGCAATTCGCAAGTTAAGAGAGGGAACTAGAAACAGATGATCGCCGATACTTGGATGCACCAACTAGGATTTCATGAACACAATTTGCATGCTCCCACTAGGTTTGACAAGGTATGAGATGGAACTAGGGTTTAGTGAGCAATTTGCAAGTTAAGAGAGGGAACTAGAAACACATTATCACCAATACTTGCATGCACCAACTATGCTTTCATGAATACCAATTTGCATGCACCAAATAGGGTTGACAAGGTATGACATGGAACTAGGGTTTACTAAGTAATTTGCAACTTAAGAGAGGGAACTAGAAATGCATGATCACCAATACTTGTAGGCACCAACTAGGCTTTCATGAACACCAATTTGCATGCACCAAATATGGTTGACAAGGTATGAGATGGTAGTAGGGTTTATTTAGCAATTTGCAATTTAGGAGAGGGAACTAGAAACATATGATCACCAATACTTACATGCACCAACTAGGCTTTCATGAACACCAATTTGTATGCGCCAACTAGGGTTGAAAAGGTATGAGATGGAAGTAGGAAATAGTGAGCAATTTGTAAGTTAGGAGAGGGAACTAGAAACACATGATCACCAATACCTGCATGCACCAACTAGGATTTTAGTAACACCAATTTGCATGCACCAACTAGGGTTGACAAGGTATGATATGGAACTAGGGTTTAGTGAGCAATCATGCAAGTTAGGAGAGCGAACTAGAAACACATGATCACCAATACTTGCATGCGCCAACTAGGCTTTCATGAACACCAATTTGCATGCTCCAACTAGGAATGACAAGGTATGACATGGAACTAGGGTTTAGTGAGCAATTTACAAGTTAAGAGAGGGAACTAGAAACACATGATCACCAATACTTGCATGCACCAACTAGGGTTGATAAGGTATGAGATGGAAGTAGGGTTTAGTGAGAAATTTGCAAGTTAGGAGAGGGAACTAGAAACACATGATCACCAATACTTGCATGCACCAACTAGGCTTTCATGAACACCAATTTGCATGCACCAACTAGGGTTGACAAGGTATGAGATGGAAGTAGGGTTTAGTGAGAAATTTGCAAGTTAGGAGAGGGAACTAGAAAAACATGATCACCAATACTTGCATGCACCAACTATGATTTCATGAACACCAATTTGCATGCTCCAACTAGGTTTGACAAGGTATGAGATGGAACTAGGGTTTAGTGAGAAATTTGCATGTTAAGAGAGGGAACTAGAAATACATGGTCACCAATACTTGCATGCACCAACTAGGATTTCATGAACACCAATTTGCATGCACAAACTAGGGTTGACAAGGTATGAGATGGAACCGTAGGTTTTAGTGAGAAATTTGCAAGTTAAGAGAGGGAACTAGAAACACATGATCACCAATACTTGCATGCACCAACTAGGCTTTCATGAACACCAATTTGCATGCGCCACCTAGGGTTGACAAGGTATGAGATGGAACTAGGGTTTAGTGAGCAATTTGCAAGTTAGGAGAGGAAACTAGAAACACATGATCACCAATACTTGCATGCATCAAGTAGGATTTCATGAACACCAATTTGCATGCACCGACTAGGGTTGACAACGTATGAGATGGAAGTAGGATTTAGTGAGCAATTTGCAAGTTAGGAGAGGGAACTAGAAACACATTATCCCCAATACTTGCATGCACCAACTAGGATTTCATGAACACCAATTTGCATGCACCAACTAGGCTTTAATGAACACCAATTTGCATGCACCAACTAGGGTTGACAAGGTATGAGATGGAACTAGGGTTTAGTGAGCAATCATGCAAATTAGGAGAGGGAACTAGAAACACATGATCACCAATACTTGGATGCACGAACTAGGTTTTCATGAACACCAGTTTGCATGCTCCAACTAGAATTGAAAAGGTATGAGATGGAACTAGGGTTTATTGAGCAATTTTAAAGTTAATAGAGGGAACTAGAAACACATGGCCATGTACAAATCGGAAACCAACTAGGATTTCATGAACACCACTTCGCATGCTATCACTAGGGTTGACAAATAACGAGATGGAACTAGGGTTTACTTCAACCAATTTAGGGTTTTTAGGATATGATGTTAGTATCATTGGGTATTGTAGGGTATGATATGGTATATATTACACATGCATGCATGACTTAGATTTATGGTATATTGTTAGTATGTTATGTTATTGTATATTAGTATGGTATGATGTTAGTGTCATAGGGTAATGTACGGTATGTTATTGTATGTTAGTATGGTATGATGTTAGTATCATAGGGTATTATAGGGTATGATATGGTATATTACACATGCATGCCTGACTTAGTGTTATGATGTTAGTGTATGGTATATTACAATGGTATGGTATTTTAGTATTGTAGGGTATTGTAGGGTATGATATGGTATATATTACACATACATGCATGAATTAATGTTATGGTATATTCTTAGTATGTTATATGTTATTGTATGTTAGTATGGTATGATGTTAGTGTCATAGGGTAATGTAGGTTATGTTATTGTATGTTAGTATGGTATGATGTTAGTGCCATAGGGTATTGTAGGGTATGTTATTGTATGTTAGAATTGTATGATGTTAGTATCATAGGGTATTGTTGGGTATGATATGGTATATATTACACATCCATGCATGACATAGTGTTATGATTGTTAGTGTATGTAATTTAGTTAGTGTATGGTATGGTTACGATGTTAAAAGGTTGAGGATAGCCATAATGTTAAGAAGTTGATGAGTTGTAAATTCTTCCTTTAAGTATTGGAAATTCATAAATTAGCACACATGTGAACCACACATATCATGTTCCAAGATCAAGTCAACCATATATGTATAAATTCGAACCTTTCTTTATATTATATATGTATAGAAATAATGTTACAAAAATTGTCATGCCACATGGCCATAATACAAAATAGTGGATCAAAAAGTACATATGTGTGTATATGAACAAAAAGTTACATCTATGTATCCCCATTATACATTTATTCTAGTTATGCCCCCTTTCGTTGCCACTGCCAATGTCTTCAGAGAAGTCTAGCTTTCTTTTCTAGCCGCTCCCTTGTGATGCCCATCGCCTAACAAGAGGGATAGGTCGCATCATTGGAGACTGCAGGAAAAAAAAAAATTGTAAGTTTATTTACCAACCTTTAAAAATTCTATGTACATTTGTTCAAATTCCAAAACAAAAATAACATTTTTACTTATTGTACGTGAGTAAGTAATGGTGGGTCATGGTGCCTCACTAACAATGACCTTGATTGGGTGCTCTTCAAGCACAACTTGCTCACTATCAAGCTGCATAAAAAAAAATATATTCCAATGTCAACAAATATACATGTACCTTGGGGGTGAAGAGGTGGGTAACCAATTTGGGTCTCTTCAAACACCAAATCAGAGAAAGCGATACACAAATGTACATAGAAAGTGATACATAAACATGCCTGCTGGATCGTCAAAGGTGGGTCACCAATTTGGTGCTCTTCACGCACCTGTGCCTCACTAGGGGCCTGCATAAAGTAACATATGTGTCAATTTCAGATAAAATAGTGAATCAAAGACATATATACTACATGGATGGAAAATGATGTTAGCAAAGAAAGTGAAACATAAATGTACCTGGTTTGGGGGAAGAGGTGGGTTGACAACAACCTCGCTTTGGTGCTATTCAAGCATCACTGTCTCAATAGGTTCTTGCATAAAGTAACATCTGTCAAAGTGATACATAAACCTACAAAAATGTACAAAGACAAAGCACCAAATCAGGGAAAGCCATACATAAATGTACAATGAAAGCGATACATAAACTTACTTGCTACCTTGTCAGAGGAGGTGTGTAACTAGTGGGTCGATTAAGTATGAACAAGAAAAAATGACTTCTACTTTTACTAGTGAATTGGATCGCTTTTTGGACATATTCATCTAACTCATGTTCCTACGTACAAAAGGATAAAGATACAATTAGACAATTTTAGAAAAAAAGTACATGTTGAATCATTAAAATCACAATTAAAAGAAAGCGATACATAAGTGTACCTGCTGGATCGTGATAGGTGGGTCATCAATCTGGTGCTCTTGAAGCATTGGTGCCTCAATAGAATTCTACATAAAATAACATATGTCAAATTCAGATAATAAAAAGAATCTTAGACATATATACTACATGGACGAAAAATGATATTTTCAAAGAAAGTGAAACATAAATGTATTTGCTGGTTTGTGATAGGTGGGTCATCAGTCTGGTGCTCTTCAAGCATCGGTGCCTCAATAGAATCCTGCATAAAATAACATATGTCAAATTCAGATAATAAAAAGAATATTAGACATATATATTACATGGACGAAAAATGATATTTTTAAAGAAAGTGAAACATACATGTACCTTGTGGGGGGGAAGAGGTGGGTCAGCAACAACCTCGCATTGGTGCTCTTGAAGCACCAATGGATCAATGGTTCCCTAAATAATGTAACATATGTAAATGTCAAATAATACAAAGAAAACGAGACATATACATGATGGACAAAAAATTATTTTTACAAAGAAAGTGAAACATAATTAAAAGCATATTTAAAATAATACCTGTGTTTGGGAATCTACCTCTACATGAGAGGGAATAGGATGAGATACAATGTACTCATCCTGATCACCCTACATAAAACATGTTGTATCAAAATTAGGATGTATTGAATGTTACAATATATACTATAAATATGTAAATAAATTTGACAAATTAACAAGTATAGTTCTTACCCCTATTGGTGAAGAACCAAACCCATATGAAATATTGACAGCCGCATCAATGTTATCAACATTGATCGGTAGACTATGCGAATCCGGTTTTCCATGGAACACCAGCTATATATTTGTTCACATAATTTGTTAGATAATTAAATTGAAATAAATTTCAAAACAATTGAAAATTTTGATATGAAACAAAATATAATATGAAAATAATGAGTTTTACTTATGAAGCGAAGTAATCTATTGTCTCGGAAGTCTGAAGTAGGGCCATAGCATATGCCTCCACACAATGTGCAAGGGTGTGGAGTAACAGAACTCTTTGAACACTTTGCATCTCCTGTGTGATCTATAGATGGGCTCACCTTAGAAGTTCCAAGCCCTTGGTCTACATTTCCTTGGCCATCGGTCCCATGCTTAAGCAATGTATCTAGCAAGTCAAATAATGCCTCCTCTGTATCCTCAATCATAGGACCCGTAGGAGGATATATCCGAGGGGGTTTTGGTGTGCATGGAGGGTGTGGCACACGGTTAGGATCCGTCCTAGCCCTTCCCTATATTAGGGCATCCCATCACCAACACCCTAGAAGCCTAAGATATCGAAGTAGTTAACATGTTTCCCTAGGATGAATTCTGCATACAACTTCCTAAGGAAATAAAATGGGATGTCTTTATTCCCATGAGGGTCTTCATCGAAGACCATATACCAAAAATCCATCCA
This sequence comes from Pseudotsuga menziesii, assembly GCA_001517045.1. NCBI lineage: Eukaryota > Viridiplantae > Streptophyta > Pinopsida > Pinales > Pinaceae > Pseudotsuga > Pseudotsuga menziesii. Next base: position 412,501 of record LPNX010910198.1, on the reverse strand, counting down.
ATTGGCCTTTATATTTGGTTCAATGCTCCAGTCTATGAAAATGTGTGCTCGACTGGTGGGTGGAACCAATTCGGTGCTAAGGTCCTGTAATAATGAAAATAATTGGTCTTTTGTCATTTTAAGGGATTTTATGTCTTTATAACTCAATCCATCGGAGTAGTATTTCCTCCTGGATTCTCGTTATGAGCTAATGTTGTATAGATATCCTTGGGAATTGGCAATTGTGTTTGTTATTATGTCCAATGCATCGGCAAAATACTCTCTCAAACGATCCCCCCTCCAATAGGTGAGCTAAGGCGCCTCAATGACCCCAAACGCGCAATAATCTGTGAGTTTCAGTCTTGTTCCCCCTGTGGGTTTGGGTTTGGGTTCATGTTTGGGTTAGGTTGTGGGTTAGGTTGTGGGTTAGGATGTGGGTTATTAGAGGGTGGGTTTTCCACATTGTCTTGTTCATTTCTGTTATCTGTTAATATTTAAAAAAAAAATACAAGTTGTTTTACTTAATCATTCTTTGATTTCATTCAATTCTTTTTATTAAATTTGTTTAAAATAATTCTAAAAACTATGAAATTATGGAAAACAATAAAGAATTGAATACTAAATTAAATGGATAAAAGAAATTACGTACCATTGGAGCCAATCCACCTCCAACACGACCTCGAACTCGACCTCCAAAAGCTAAAACACAAATCGCATCTGCGTTATTTCATCCACGCGGTTTTTCACTCTCCCGATCCTCAACTGTGCAAATGATATTTGAGGCCTGCGGCATCTGTTTTTTCTTTTTTTAGTTTTCAATATCACATATGTGATATATCGCACTTGCGATATATATCGCATATGCAATTTGTAAATGTTAAATATCACATATGCAATATTTAATATTTATAAAATGCATATATCACAAGTGTGATATATCGCATATGCAATACTTCCTTACGAACCTTACCTTGTGTTTCGGCTCGGGTTATTCCGAACGTACCATCAATAATGCATATGCATTCTTGATTTGCACTTCGGAAGTGCGTTTCTGATTTCTTAAGTGGCACTAAAAAGTGGAACCAACTTCGCACGAGCGCCCCTCTGCATAGAACAAAAAAAAAGGAAATCGATATTTCTTAATTAATTCTTTTAAATATACATGTATTAAAGATTATTATTTAATGACATAGGGTAAGAAAAGTAAAGTACATAAATACAACTGTATAATATCCTGAAATTTGAACTAACATTAATGGGCATAAGTCCCATTACATATGATGTTGCATTGATAATTATATTTTGTATATTGGGCATAAGACGACACTGCACATGAGTATGATGATTTGTTAGATATATTGGGCATAAGCCAGTGCATATGTTTTACATAGCATGTAGGCGATTGTATATGTTCGACATGGAACCTAATGGAAAAGAGAATTGTTGTAGGACAATATACTAACTATATTATGTGATTTACCTTAAAATACATCTACTGAGATGATTATTTGTATAGAATGTGCAGAAGACTAATTGCAAGATTGAGTTCTAGAAATGTGTTGGGCGTGGACCTTGAAGCACATGACTGTGAGATGTTTTTGATGAGTGCAAGATCTAGAGCACATGAGTGTTTTGATGTTTGTGTTGAGTGCCAACTCTCGAACACATGAGTTATGGAATGTTTGTGTTGAGGGTAAAAGCTTGGAAGCACATGAAATATAAGAATTGGAATTGTTCGTCATAAGCCCTAGAGAATTCCAAATTGATGTTGAGAATAAGCTATGGAACATCATATCCTTGGCAATTGTATCCCTAGGTGTATTATACAAGTGAATCCTAGCATTAGTGTTGAGATGAAGGCTCTAGAATTGCACTAAGTGTTACTCCAAGTTTTTGCATTGAGTATGGGGTCTGAATAATGCTAGGAGTTACTAAAAATTAATTTTGTTGAGTAAAAAGGACTCTGATAAACATCAACTTAATCTTACTTATTTTCATGTTGATTAAATGAAATTTTGGATTTCTACTTCTCATCATGTATTGAATAAATACCATGATATATGAGGTAATCCATCATGCACAGAGGTTTAGAGTTGCCTAACTTAGTTGACCAACCCTACCTAAAATCATTGATAAAAGGAAATGATTATAAGTTAAGGAAAGCATTATGTAATTGGGATCATGTTATATGATGCCTAAATAAATATTAACAATACTATATGTATATATATAGTGCGTATATGTTATGGATAAAATGGTAAGTAGATATATTAAATATGAGGAAATAATAATAAAGGTAATTAAATAAATTTTTAATCTTAAAGAGTCAAATTAGGAACTAGTAAAAGAGTTCCTAAATTAAGTTAAATAAATATTAATCTCACATAACTGAATAAAAGATTAATTCAAGAAAATAAATTATTCTTGATCTAACTGAATTTTAAACTTTCCTTTTCCCTAAAGATTGGCTATAAATACCCATGCCGAGAAAAGGCTTGGGGATCTCATTCTATTCTATCCTCTTAAGAATTTTGGAAAGAATTCCAAAACAAAAATCAATCTTGTTCAGAACCTAAGATTCTAAATAGGATAATCCTTACCTTTAGGATCTCTAGACTACTTGCATGTTTGAACCAGCTTGGGGGGATCCAAACTAAAACCAGGAACGGTTCCAGGTCATGGATGGGTGGAACGTGGTAGTTCGCAAGTTATTTGGATGACATATCTAAGGTTATAATTATCTAATTTCTTATTGATTCTCTGTGTTTAAGGTTTGGTGCAAGCTAATTTTGGTCACTTATGATGCGTTCATTGCAATGGAGTTCTTGAAAAATAGAAATCTTGACGTGAAAAGAAATATTAGAGGTACCAACACAACTTTTTGGAATATGGCATATGAATACGAAACATGGACAACCAGCTTACCTTCAGAAATATATAACTTTTATTTGTGGAAACTAAGTATAAATCCCAAAAAATGAGGTTCTTCTAAGGCTACTATATAATTTATTTTCCAAAAAAATAATCATTAGAGGAAATTTCAACTGATAATGGGCCTCCTAACAAAAATAATAAAATAATAGTTAAAATAATAAAATAATATTTATTATTTTTGGAGGAAGAAAAGAAAAAAAAATACCTTTTTGTTTGTATTTTCGACATATATCCCTGTGATTTTAATTATGGTGAAAAGGGCCATTTTGAGTTTAAATTTCCTCTAATGGAATATGTTTGCGTTGGTCCACATGCTTGGTATGCAAATGGTGGAATTTTGTGAAAAAAAAGATATAGGGTTGTAGATAACAGCTTTGTTTAGTGTAACGTTATTTTTCCATATTTATTTATGTTATATTTTTCTTAATTAAGGGAGTCAATGATGCCCTAAAATGACAAGGTTGACCACTGGTCCATGACATCTTGGTCTTAACATAGTTAATGAACGATATTTTTTTTAGGATGTAGGTCTTTGTGTCTTCTTGTGCGGGTTCTTTTCCGTTTTCTAAATAGGTGAGCCAATAAAAAGTGTTACAATAATCAACCCATATTTACCTACCTTATACATTAATTTAATCATTTTTGTCTTATTACCTAGTTTCCTAGATTCCAGTCTATGCTAGTTGCCTTCTACATGTCCTAGAAGTCAACACATGCTAAATATGAGTCATGGAGTACTTGGGAAACATCCTAGAAACCCATTTTAGCATGTATTCTTTATTCCAAATTCTCCAAAGTGCATATCTACTTTTTCTCTAAAGCTGCCTTGTTTTATTTCTGATGTAAGCCAAAGGAAAAGCTAGACTTTTGGTAACTGCCTTATTTTTTGCCCACGTCATATTCCCTCCTTTTCTCTAAATAAAAGCATGTATGATTTGAATTTCTGTCCCTCTTTCTCTTTCCCACTTGACTTAGAAAATTTGTGAGCATCTACCTAGATTTTGAAACTGTTTTATGCACCTATGGGGGATTTGACTAGTTTTCGTAAGCCTCCTTTTTTACTATTTCGAATGACATATTTATGCATTATAATATCTCATGTAATTATATGTTACATCAGAATATTAATTCATAAGTTTGGATATTGTACACTTACTCAATACAGATTAGTGTTATGCTCAAATTTCAGTCTCCTTTGGTGTTAATTTTGCATGTTTGATTAGCAATTTTGTGAGTGTAATTGTTCTATCTCTTGGGTTCAATTTCCACATGGTATCAGAGCCTTTGTAGATCAATTTCTCTCCTTCCATATTTCTATTGCAGTTTCAAAATATTGACTGGGAGAATATTCTGTTGACTGAAAGGCATAGTTTCTGAGTTATGGACCAATCTCAGAAGATCATCTTGACTCCATTCAATTTATTTGAGTGGAAAGATGAGATGGAGATATTGTTGAGAGATAAATGTATCTATAGGGTTACTATGGCAATTGAGGCAGATCCCAATGGAGCTGTAGAGAAAATCAAATAGCACAATAGGAGGGATGAGGCCTATGGTCTCTTGTGTCTGAGCATTTTAAGAGATCTCCTCTTACATCTTGATGGATTGACATCACCTAATGAAGTATGGGAGAATATTGTAGATATTTTTGGTAAGACAGATAGGATGAGAGGACATCAAATCGAGAATGAGTTGATCTCCTTGAGTCCCAGTAGCTTTGAATCCTTGCAACTCTAATTTTTGAAGTTTAAAGCCATTATTTTGCAGCTAAAAAAGTGTGGGATCGAAAAGAAGGAATGGAAAATTGTTTTGGGCACACTCTATAACCTTGGACCTAACTATTCATTGTTTGTTTCGACCTTCCATGCCACTAAGTTGACAGCTTGAGCTTGGAAGATTCCTCCGCCTACAGAGTTCATGGAATCCCTCACATAGGAACAATATAGGTTGGTGATGATGGGCACCATGAAACCTTCCAAAGTCCAAGCCCTCATTGCTAGAGATTCAAGGGTGGATTCAAAAAGCAAGAAAAAATATAAAAATAAACGTAAGCAAAAGAGAGACAAGAACAAGTCTCAAGAGGAGCTCTAGGGTTCCAAGAAGAACTCCCAAAATAAGGAGAACAAAGGAGAAATGAGCAAGTGCACATACTACAGTAAGGTATATCATCCTAAGAGCTCTTGTATGAAGAAGAAAATTGACATGTTGACCTAACTCCTGGAGAAGAATAACATCTCCCTTCCTAATTGCTCAAAGAAGAGGGAAGGAGGATCGAATTCAGAGGACAGAGAGGGAGTACATGCCTTGGTTGTTGGCACATCAATCTCACCTAGCTTCATCATAGAATCTGGAGCTTCTGGACATATGGTTACGACAAAAGAGGCATTATACTCTCTTGACATGTGGAAAGTTCCACCAATAGTTTTGGGAGATGGCTCTCTCACTGACAATTTGGGGAAGGGAAGGACTGATCTTGACCATGGTAAGTTCAATAATGTGTTGTATGTTTTAGGTCTTGCCTCTAATATCTTATCAGTGTATCATATGACTCACACTAGGTCTCCAAAGAAGTTCATATTATCCGTTTATTATGGTGAAATCATAGAGATTTCGAATGGTAAAGTCATAGCAAAAGGTGTTGTTGATCACACTTCGAAGGTATACATGTGTTCCCATTTTCTACCCTACCCAAAACCCTCTGCTCTTTTGATTCATGCTGATGAGGCAAGAAAGATTTGACATGAAATATTTTTCCATCTTAAATACAAGTATATTTATGATTTGAGTGAAAAACATATGGTCATAGGGTTACCAAAGATCAAGTTTTCTAAGGAAGTCTATCAAGGTTGTATCCTAGGAAAACACCCAGAGCACAAATATGAGCGAGATAGTCATGAGAGAACCTCTGCACCTCTTGAGTTGATCCACAATGAAATTGCTGGTCCATTCCCTCATATGTCCTTGAGTCAAGCCAAATATGCACTGACCTTCATGGATGAATTTTCTAGGTATTGTTGGGTTCACTTCCTAAAACATAAGTCTGAAGTTTTTGACCTCTTCAAATTATTTAAAGCCTTGGTTGAAAACCAGTCTGGGAGGAAACTCAAAATCCTCAGATTTGACTATGGTGGTGAGTATGTCAATTCTGAGTTCATTCAATATTGTAAATATGCAAGTATTCAGATTCAGCATTCGATCCCTTACACACCACAACAAAATGGTGTTGCTGAGAGAAAGAACAGGTCACTGAAGGAGATGGAAACCTGGATGATGGAGGCTAATACTTTGCCACCAAAGTTTTGGGATGAGGCTATAAAATGTGCATCCTAAATCCAAAATAGGGTGCCTCATAAGCATATTTATGGTATGACTCCTTTCGAATCTTGGAGTGCGCAGAAGCCAGATTTGACCCATTTCAGGATTTTTGGCTCAAAGGCTTAGGCTAGAATTCCAACTGAAAAGAGAGAGGCTTTGCATCCCCAAATCCAAGAGTCCCTATTTGTTGGGTATTCTGAATATTCAAAATGGTACAATATGATCAACTTTATCACTAACAAATATTTCATTAAAAGAAGTGTCCAGTTCCAAGAAGAGCCTTTAGTAGCAGTTGAAGTTGGAGAGTCCTCTTCACCACCAGAACCATTGATTTTAAGTCAAGAGACTAATGAGTTTCCTGATTATGATATTTCTAATAAGGATGATTTAATTGTAGATCCTAATAGTAATACAATATGAAAATGGGCAGCAAATACCATTCATGCGGACGGGGAACTAGCTGGAAATCCTAATGACACTAGGAGGACTAGATCTCAATTTGAGAGTGCCCTTTGTGTGAAAGATATCCTATTTGCTGAGAAGTGTTATCTGATGGTTGAATCAGACCCATATACATATGAATATGTATCACATGATCAAATACGGCAAACAACCATGAAAGAAGAATTCAACTCGCTCCAGAAGAAAAACACTTGGGAACTGGTTGATCTTCCCCCGGGGAGGAAGCTAGTTCAATGTAAGTGGGTTTCATGACTAAGTTTGTTGTTGATGGTTCACCTTTGAAATATAAGGAAATATTTGTAGCAAAGGGATACTCACAATTAAATGGTATTGACTACAATGAAACCTTTGCACTAGTGGAAAATATGGACTCCATAACGCTAGCTTTAGCCATTGCAGCTTCGAAGCAGTGGGAGGTACATCACATGGATGTGAAGTGTCCTTTCCTAAATGGAGATCTCACTAAGGAGATTTACATGAATAAACCTAAAGGGTTTGTTTCTAATCCATATTTAGTGTGCAGGTTAAATAAATCATTGTATGGGCTCAAGCAAGCTCCCAAGGCTTGGTATGCCAAGATTGATGGCTTTCTGTTGTCATTAAGTTTTGTTCGATGCAAGTCTGATCCTAATTTATATTTGAAGTTGATTCATGGTTCTTTGATGATTATTATATTGTATGTGGATGACCTTCTGATTATAGGAATTTCAAAGAAAGATATTTCCTCCTTGAAGGATGCAATGAACCATGCATTTTCTATGACAAATTTGTGATTGTTGAGCCAAGTCTTGGGTCTCGAAATTGTTCAATCCCAACATGGAATCAAAGTACATCAGACCAAGTATGCCTTAGATTTTCTGAACAAGTTCAACATGAAATATTTCAAGCCATGCAAGACTCCCTTCCTTTCAGGAGTAAAGCTTGAAGAAGCAGGTTCTTCTCCTATGGTAAATAATACACTGTATAGGTAGTTGATTGGGTGTTTGCTTTATCTTACACACACTCAACCTGATCTATCTTATGCAGTTAGTGTGTATTTGAGATACATGGATCAGCCTCATGAGATCCACTAGAGAACATCCAAAAGGATCCTAAACTTTTTTCAAGGAACAAAAACCCATGGGATCTTCTACAAAGCAAAATATGATCTTGATTTGATTGGGTTTACTGACAGTGATTAAGAAGGTGACAACATAAATTGAAAGTCTACATTAGGATATGTGTTCATGCTTGCAGAAGGACCAATCAACTGGTCAAGAAAGAAGCAGAGTTCCATAGCACTCACATTTACAGAAGAAAAGTATAGGGGAGTTATAAATGCAACAACTCAATGTTTGTGGTTGCAGGGAATGCTTGGAGAATGTGGGTTCGAATCAAAGTTTTCAACTATTATCTACTATGATAATCAGAGCACCATTTGAATTTGCAATGATCTAGTTCAGAGATAGTGAACCAAGCACATTGAGATCCATAGGCACTACATCAGACAACTTGTGCATGATGGTACCATTCATCTACTCTTCTATGCATCTTTACAACAAGTAGCAGACATCTTCACCAAAATTTTTTGTGAGAAGACATTCAGCAATCTCAAATCACTGTCAAGTATTTCTGATCATGCTGTGAAGCATGATTGATGACAATATTTCCAATTTTTTTTTCCTGTCCATGTTGAAAGGAGGATTTTCCCACTGGTTTTTTGCCTCTTTCCTTGGTTGTATGGACAAGTAGTATGTAAAGGGTGACTAAGCCATGTTGCTAGGACCTATAGTTTTCTGATATTTACTCATAAAGTCAGGATTAAAGGGGGGTGTTAGAATAATCAACCCATAGTTACCTACCTTAGACATTAATTTAATCATTTTTGTCTTATTACGTAGTTTCCTAGATTCCACTCTATGCTAGTTGCCTTCTACATGTCCTAGAAGTCAACACATGCTAAAACTGAGTCATGGAATGCTTGGAAAACATCCTAGAAACCAATTTTCACTTGTCTGCTTTATTCCATATTCTCCAAAGCACATATCTTCTTTTTCTGTAAAGCTGCCTTGTTTTATTTCTGATTTAAGGCAAAGGAAAAGCTAGACTAGTTGTAACTGCCTTGTTTTTTTCCCACATCATCCTCCCTCCTTTTCTCCAGATAAAAGCATGTATGAGTTGTATTTCCATCCCTATTTATCTTTCCCACTTGACTTAGCCAATTCATGAGCATGTACCTAGATTTGGAAACTGCTTTATGCACCTATGGGGGATTTGTCTAGTTTTGGTAAGCCTGCTTTTTGACTATTTCGAATATCATATTTATGCATTTGAATCTCTCATGTAATCATATATTACAGCAGCCTATTACTTCATAAGTTTGGAAATTGTACAATTACTCAATACATATTAGTGTTATGCTCCAATTTCAGTCTCCTTTGGTGTTAATTTTGCATGTTTGATTGGAAATTTTGTGAGTGTAATTGTTCTATCTCTTGGGTTCAATTTCCACAAAAAGTTATAGCTGAAGCAAATAGCCACCTTTAATGTTAGATTTACGTTAGTACATTTAAATTAAATGAAAAATAGGTAAATATAATAGATTTAAATAAAAATTACATATTCAAAATCTACAAATGGAGTGACACAAGTGTGTGAATTTTCATTAGCAGTGGACAAGCGTGGCATATGAAAAACCATGCACGACATAGGAGAAGTGGTAAAAAACATGTTTTTTGTCATAAGATAGTCCAAAAAACTTGGTTTGGCAACCTGAACCTAAAACCAAAGACGCCAAGTCATCCACCACGTAGGTTGGAAAAAAGGTACCCGCAAAAATTCAAAATTTAAAGCACTGTGTACGCGCGACAAACACATGTACACACTAAAAGCACGATTACGCTTCAGACTGCGCACGCATTAAAGATGCATGTGCACATCTATTTAGTATTTGTAACTTCTCTTTGATTTCATTTTCAAGAATCTCATCCCCCCATCTCCCTAATTGTAACAATAATGATGATGATGATGATGATGATGGTGATGGTGATGAGGATGATGATGTTGACGATGATGATGACGATGATGATGACGATGATGACGATGATGATGACCATTATGATAATGACCATGACGACGAAGACAACAACGATGATGATGATGATGATGATCAGAATGATGACGACGATGAGGATGAGGATGATGACTATTATGATGATGCTAATGATGATGATGATGATGATGATGATGATGATGATGATGAACAATGATGATGATGATGATGATGATGAGCACGATGCCTATGACTATGGCAATGACTATGATGAGGATTATTCTAATGATTATGATGACGATTATGATGATGCGGATGACAATGACTATGATGATGATGAGGAGGAGGAGGAGGAGTATGAGGATGAGGATGATGATGACGATGACAATGAGGATAACGATGACGATGATGATGACCATGATGATGATGACGATGATGATAATACTGAGGATGATGAGAATGATGATGATGAGGATGGTGATTATGATAAAGACGATGATGATGATTATGATGATGATGATGATGATGATGATGGTGATGACGATGATGATGAACAATGATGGTAGTGATGATGATGATGATGAGGATGAGGATGATGATGAGGATGATGATGATGATGACGATGACGATGACGTTAATGATGATGATGATGATGATTATGATGATCACGATGACTATGAATATGATGACATTGATTATGATGATGATGATGATTACGATGATAAGGATGACGACGATGATTATGATGATGATGATGACGACGATGATGATTCTCATGATGATCATGAATAGTATGGCTATGATGAAGATGATTATGATGATGATTACAATGATGAAGATGATGATGAATATGATGATGACTATGATGGTGATGATGACGATGATGATGAGCATGACGATGATGTTTAACAATGATGTTGTTGATGATGATGATGATGATAAGGAAGAGGAGGAGAATGATGATAATGAGGATGATGACGATGGTGACGTTGAGGATGATGAGGATGAGGATGATGATGATGACAATGACAGTGATCATGATGACCACAACGATGATGATCATGATGAAGATGATGATGATGACCATGTTTATGATGATGAACAATGATGATGATGAGGAGGAGGAGTATGAGGAGGATGATGACAATGATGATGACGAGGATGATGACTACGATGATGATGAGGATGATGATGATGATGATAATGATGATGATGAACAATGATTGTGATGATGATGAACAATGATTGTGATGATGATGAGGATGAGGATGAGGATGATGAAGACAATGACGACAATGACAACGATGATGATAATGATGATCACAATGACTATGACTAAAATGACAATGACGATGACGATGATGATTACGATGATGAGGATGATGACTAAGAAGATGATGAGGAGGAGGAGGAGGATAATGATGAGGTTGAGGAAAATGATGATGTTGAGGATGAGGAGCATGATGATGAGGATGATGAGGACAATGATGATGCCAAGGATGACGGTGATGATAATAACAACGATGACGATGTCGATGATGATGATGTTGATGATGATGATGATGATGACGATGATGACCATGACGATGAACAATGATGATGACGATGACGATGAGAATGATGGCGATGAGGATGATGATGATTATTATTACGAGGATGAGGATGATGATGACTATGATGATGATGATGATGATGATGATGATGATGATGATGATGATGATGACGATGATGGTGATGATGATGATGATTATGATGATGATGACCATGATGATTATTTCCATGATGATGAGGATGAACAATGATGATAATGATGATGACGATGATGATGCTGATGATGATGAGAATGATGATCATGACTATGATTATGATGAACATTCTCTTCCATTTCACTCTCTATCATTATTTTGTAAACCTTATGTCTCTGTCGTTCATAAAAACCTACTCATGAAACCCATATCCCATTTAAATACCTACAAAGAAGTCATACAAGGGGCTCATGTGTTGGTTCAAGTACTTATTCAAGGCTCATATATATTAGAACACTCAAGAATATCATAATGTATTACACATTAGAGTAGTTTCTCATGGTGATTGAGCCGTAGAAGTTGTGTTTTTCCTCTAAGGACCTAAAGATATTTCTCTTCCCCCCCACTCTCCAACTCTCTACTCTATATCTCTTTCTCTCTCTTACACACACACATAGAACATGTCATGCTACCTCGTTTATAGACTAAGGACGAAATGATCTTACTCTACCCCCCCTCCCACTCTCTATATCTCTGATTAACCCTCCTCATCTCTCTCTCTTTATATAGGTCACCATTGTCACTACTATCACTATTGTACCATGGCTGCCAATATCGCTAGTGTCATGCCAGGGCTTGAGGCCATGTGTTAATTACCATGGTCACCACTAAACCTTTTGTTAAACCTATTAGAATTAAATTCCATTTAGATATTCAAGGACATAGTTCTGAATTATGAATGCAGTAAATGATGAATGAAGATACAAATTAAACAAAACAAACCACACAGTAAATGGATGAGTATTGCTTGGGAATTTACAATATCATTTTCATTTTCTAAATTTGATGTTACATTAGTTTACATAGGAAAAGAATTCAAATCAATTAGGGATGGATTCGAATCTTCCCACTAGATGTCAGTGTATCTATCTGACCACCTAACTCATGGTGTCTCAATCAATATCGGAGTCCAACAAATCAACTCTAGATGTCCAACCAACTCATACAATTAGTAATAACTATTTAACTTAGTGCAACTGAGTGTGTTAGGTGGGAAAAGGTGCCTACTCCACATGAAGTGATGCATTAGTAATGCATAGCTAGTGCTAGCTAACTGATTTTGAACTAACTGAAAGTAACTCGAAGCTAAATAAGACTAACTAGTACTAACTCAAACAAACTAATGTAGGTTAGTGTCAAGACTCCTAGGGTCTCCTAAAATGTAGGGATTGGTCTAAGAGGAGCCCAAACTGATGCATGCAGATGCAGTAAGTGGAATTTAACTTGTAGAAGTGTTCCCCACACTATAGTGACTAGTACATGTGGCCCTATTAGGCCAAGTGGACCCAATTGTACTAGTGGACCCAAATAATTAATTAAGGTTCCTAAGTTAGGATAAATACTTTAAATAGAGATTATAGTCAAGGGAGGATTAATAATCCTAACAAACCCTTGAAACCCATCCTTGGTCAGTGTTGGAGGCCTCCCTTACCCTCTAATATCCATAGGTAAGGAGCCTAAGACCTCATAATGGCACATATGGGCCTAAGAAGAAAGTAGTGTTGAAGAATATATTGTAAAGATACTCGTACATGTGTGAATACCAAGACATTATTGAATAACGTTAGTCATTAAATGGGATAAACATTAGCGATTTAATATTGTAAATGTTAGGAAGCAACAAACACGTGTTTATATGTGTACACGTAGACATGCGTGAACGCTTATAAGCAAATGCACGCTCCTACATAAATGTGCGCACATCTGTTTCTAGTTAAAAAAAAGATCTGCTATCCCAGGTTTGCTACATATTTTCACAGGTTTTCTACCACTGTTCGCATGTTTTGTGCTCTTGAACTTTGCAATTTGGCACACACTCAATCATTAACTGGACACTCTTTGATCTATTGGATAGAATATCACTCTTGGAAGTTAGTGAATACATTCAAACTACAACTTTTCATTGCAAGAATCCATCATTTTGAATATGTATCATGAATTGTAAATAATTCTTTTCATTCACAAGATTTGAGATCATTTCATTGATTTATGTTTTATCATATGCCTACAACAATTTGAGACTCTTTTCTCTTATGTTTTATATTTTATGTTTTATCATATCTCTTGACACTCTTATCTCTTATGTTTTATGAGACTCTTATGTTTTATGTTTTATGTTTTATCATATTCATAAATGAAGTTATCTCTTGAGACTCTTCAATTTGAAAACAAACCTTTGAAGCAATCATGGGAGAGGGTCCATATTGAATAGTTAACCAAGTTGTCCATATTCTCTATACAAGATGAAGTATGCAACGTAGACCAATAATAATTTGTAGATGAATATATTTTGATTTCCCAAAAGGACGGAATAAATGAGGTTCTCTCTTGAGACTCTTCAATTTGTATAAAAACCTTGGAAGCAATCATGGGAGAGGGTCGATATTGAATAGCTCACCAATTTGTCCATGCTCTCCTCTTCATGCTACATTTCTCATAACATACCTTTGGGCTTGATAGGGATGCCTTTACCTCAATGATTTATCCTTCCTTCAGGGGATTTGAAGCCTACTCATTGTGTAATTAATAAATTTGTTCTCTTTAGTTAGTGTAACTTAATGAGTGTAATTTATTCAATTTATTCCCAAGACATCCAAACACCAACTTGTGTCTTCCCTCACAACTAATGTGTCATATTACATGTAATGTAATCTCATCCAAAGGTGCTGGAAATGAAGAATATTTCAATCATCTTCTTGTGACTTCCACTGCTTTTTGAACACAAATGAAGTCATAATCCTATAGCTGTAATACCTGCAAACTTTAATCTCTTTACTTGACTAAAATATAGTAAAGAATTGAAACTTTAGTTTGAACATAAAGAGAAACTTTTAATCAACGTTTATGTATCAATGTCAATATTTACCATACTAACATATTTGTAATTTAGTTAATTATGTTGGAATGCATCATGTGTAATATCCCGAATTTTGACCTAACACTTATGGTCATAAGCCCCATTGATAATGATGTTACTTTGATGTTTTATTTTGTTATATTGGGTCTAGGACCCCACTGCATATGAACATGATTATTTGTTTGATATATTGGGCATAATCAAGTTACATATGTTTTATGTATGATTTTATGTGTTGGGCATAGACCTTGAAGCACATGATTGATAAGATGTTTTGTGTTCAGAAAGAAACTCTGGAGCACATGAGTGTTTGAATGTTTGTGTTGAGGAAGAATCTCTGGAGTACATGAGCGTTTAATTTGTGTTGAGCGAGAATATCTGGAGCACATGAGTGTTTTGTTGTGTTGAGCGAGGAGCTCTAGAACACATGAATTATGTAAACCTTTGTGTTGAGCAGGAAGCTATGAAGCACATGAAAAGATAATTGGAAGTGTTGGGCATAATATGTGGAGCCTTCCAAGATAATGTTGAGCATAAGATATGGAACATCAGATCCTTGGCCATTATATCCCTAGGTGTATCCTACAAGTACATCCTAGCATTAGTGGTGAGCAAGGAGCTTTGGAATTACACTAAGTTTGTAAATCCCTGTTTTTTAATGTTGAGTATGGGATCTGGATAAGTTCTAGGAGTTACTAAAAGAATTAATTATGTCGAGTAGAAAGGAATCGAGTAAAATATTGATCTCATCTGACTTATTTATAAGTGATTAAATGAAATATCGAATTTATGTATCTCATCAAGTACTAAAGAAATACCATGTTATATGAGGGAATCCAACATGAAAGGATGTTTAGAGTTTCCTAGCCTAGTAGACTTGACTACCTATCTGAAAGCCTTAATNGTATGTATAAGAGTAAGCATAATAAAAATATTAAAATTATATGAAAGAAAGAAAGGATCCATTTATTATTATTATTATTACTTAAATATAATTAAATAGTATAATATAGAAAAGTCAAAATAGGAACTACTTAAAAGTACCTAATTTAAATATTAAAAAAAATCCTAAATTAAATAAAAAGCGTTAAATCAAGAAATCAGAGGATTCTTGATTTAACTTCCCTGTTGACTAAAAAGTATACCTATAAATACCCAAGCCAAAGAGAGGCTTGGGGATCTCTTACATCTTTTTGAATTCATTGTTCTACCTGATTATTCTTAAGAGAGTTCTTGGAGAACATTTTCCGAAGAGGAAAAGGAAGAACTGATTCAGACTTGATATCCCAGTTAGTGAAGCGTTACCTTAGGATCTCAAAGCTACTTGCATGTTGGAACTAGCTCAGGGGGATCCGTATTAGAACTAGGAACGACTCCAGGTCATGGTTGGGTTGAACATGGTAGTTCCTGAGTGGTTCGGTTAACTATACAAAGGTCATCTATGTTTGTGAATTTGTTAATGTTGGGTAATTGAGTGTGCAGGTTTTTAAGCCATTGAAGTAGCTTCACCATTGCAGGTATGAGGTTCTTGATTTTTCCCTTTCATTATCTAAGTACATTTTTAGGTTCAGTATTTAAGGATGTTGATTCATAGTTTATTTCTAAAATTCATTTCATGTTCTGTACCTCAAGGGTTTATGATTTACTGCTAAATCTATGTCTATAATTTATTTCTCATTTAGAATATTTTATGTTTTATTTCTAAACACTAGGTCTAAAATTTATTCCTGTCTAAAGACATTCAAGGGTTTTGTTATTCCAATTTAATTCTTTGTTTTATTTCCCAACCTAAACTTTGTTTTTCGTAATACCTAGAACCACTCTAAAATAGAGTCTATATGTATATTTATCCATGGATTCTATTGGCAGATTCTGTATTCCCAGTAGACCTATACTTAGAAGTAAAAACATTAATTAGTATAATCCCTAAACAGAAACTAGTTATAAAACACATTAAATTAAAGTATAGTAAAAAAACCTAAGAAACAAACCATTCTCCATTATTTAAAATAAACATAACCATAATCAAATATAAATGAAATGCTAAACAGTTAATATATCAAGACCTCTAATGGTATGAAGCTACATTCTGAATAAAAAACACTATAATCGCATTATTCCATGCCTAAGAATAATCATCGAATCGAAATAATAAATATAAACTAAAATTGACGAAATACCTATGAGGGTCTGTATGTAATTTTATAAAGAACCAAGTTTATAAACAATATCATTCCTTATTAACCAAATAAATCCATAAATTGAATATACAATCAAGATATCGAGACCATATAATGGTATCGAGTTTATGTTTTAAATAAACAATAATCAACATACATCCATATTGTTCATAATTAATCAAACAACAAATTATAACTAACCAAATCATATATCCAATAACTTTCCACATAATAAAACAACCACATTGTTATTCATATAACCCTTTAAACACATAGCATAAATAAACAAAGGTCACATGATCGATTCCTATAGGCTTGGATTCCAAAAAAACCCTTCAAAGTAATCATTGTTTACAACTATCGTGACACAGGATCAAATCTTATAGAGTCCACATGTTACAATTACAAATCACCGTATCGAATCCCGTAAATTTCACTACCATCCTATAAACATTTCAACATAATCTCTATAGAGAGGGTAAAACCCAAACTAATTTACACACTGTAACTATTTCATGGCCCTCGGCCCTTTTCATTTCAAAACATTTAAACATTATTCCCAAGCCATTAAAACTCTATCAACACTATGCAATTAGAAATGACACCCATTTGAAGGGTTACACCCACCGTCACGGCCTCTACATTTAAATACACAGAATAACCATAACAATGATTGAACCATGAAAATTATAATTCATAACACATTCAAAGCTCTAATGGAAGGAACACCAATGCCACCTATGACATGGCTCCCAAGGCCAAACAACACTATCAACATTCCCATATAAAGAACTTAATACCAGATTTATCAAACCACACAGAGTCATGGTAGCACTGAGCTAAGATCTATAACCATAAAATACACATAGAATTTAAATGTTGTACATATCCTTAACTTTAAACCAAGTTAAGAATGTACATAGTCGAATAACCTAGTCCTTACACCATTACAAGAAATGGTGCTATCGCTGTATACAAACTTAAACATATTTACAATTCTAGAGATAGGGAATGTTCACCAAGTAATCATTACTTCATAGAGAATCCATGAGAAAAACCATAATACATTAAGTCCCATACCAAAGGCGCTAAACCCCAACAAAATCCCCAAATATTAAATGCATCCTTGATGCGTTACATAGACAGCCCCTTTCCACATCGCAACCATTAAAAACCAGATCAAACACTCAACCAACGATGATTTTCAAAATCTGTCACTATATCCACACAAGAGAAGGACAAGTTAAAAAATTGTTACAAGAGGGCTTACCCAAAATGGGTATGGAGTTGACCTTGGGGTGACCCATGACCCATGACCCATGCTTCCCAAACCATGCAACCTGCAACCAAAATAAGCTATGATGAGAAGTATGCTTGAACCCTAAACTGAACAACAATCCAACATTGATAAACCAAGAAGGAATTCATACCTTCAAACGTGGATAAACTCCAATGCTTCATGCCACCGAATAGACCTGAGCCAGAGTTCATGCAGCCATGCTGCAAATGACCCAAACCATCGTAAGATCCCAATCCCTAAGCTTGACACCCATGCATCCCAAATTTCATTAATGTCACCACCCTAGCCTCCAATAACGTAAATGAAAACCCATAGTGTATAGTTTATGCCACCCTTTAATGCAGAGCCAAGTTTAATCAATGTGCAACATATAAAACCCATTATATGTTTCAAATGCATAGGGTATAGCCATAGTCGATGGAATATGAAATATGCCATTGAGGGCTAATGTTAAACTTACAAACTTATACACAAGGACTATAATAAACAATGAACCATATTATACAATACTAAAACCATATACAATGTGTGTCATGTAAATGTTATAATATAACCACATTTTAATAAATGCCAGAAAGTCCATTAAAAATGACAATAATAACCAGTACAACATAGGCTAGTAAAACATCCAGACTTGCGTAAATATCAGCTAAACAACCATCATAGTAATCACTAGGATAGGACTGTAAGTCTGTCATTTCCCAAGCTAAGCGCTAGTTATGAAGGGGCAGTATGTCTTGTTCTGCTTTTATAAGCAGTTTCTGTTGTCAAGTGCACCTACACGCAACAAGGAAATAAACGATTTAGTTCATAAGAACTATGTAATCCCCATAGTGACAAGTAGAAAATAGTTACCGTTCATGTTTTTACAAGGGAAACAACTCCCGCCACTCCACCCCTTTACAATAGAAGTTAAGTCAGAATTGTTCATAAAACAATAATCGAATTTTACAACCAATGAGTAATTAATCAAAACAACACATACCTATAAATGCATAACCATAGAAAAAGATAGTAAACAACATCATGGTAACATAGTATTACATTAATATCCACATCGGGAAATATGAGAGTAGGAAGTAAGAATAGCATATGACAATACAACATAGTAAACACAGAACAACACATTCCACATAAGTGTAAATAATGTCCAGTTTAGGCAATGAATCACGAGCCTAATAATTTTTTTTTTCAAATTTTGGTGAAATTACAAGTGGTATCAGAGCCAAATTTTAACACTAAGAGACTAGATGGGCATACCAAACATTCATTGCAAGGAAAATAAGCTATCATTTTAAATTATGTTAATTAACAAAAAAAAATTATCTTATTAAAAATTTGCAATTTTAGGATTTTAAAAGAACAGTTCAAATCATGAACACTAAAGAAGATAACAGCTAGCAAGGGAAGTTGAATACCACCACCAAGGAAGCAAAACTGGTGGTGGAACTGAATTCTAATAAAATGAAAACCATACAAAGTCTCCAAGCATACTTGTAGAGTTTCAGTGATGATAATCTAAATGAAAGAAAGGAACAACAAGGAATTAATGAAGCATTGCTGCAAAGCATGAGGGGAGGAATCCCGCAGGGAAAACCGACTCATTCCATAAATAGATTGAAGAAATAATTTTATCATAAACAAACTAGTTGTTGGAGAAAACAAGGAAAATAAGAGCATACACATGAACCCACAGAAGGAGATTATCACAGTCTTTCTAGTGATGATTCTCTTTCCCCATTAGAGGAAATTTCAACTCAAAATGGGCCTTTTAACCATAATTCAAATTCCATGTCATCATGTGTTAGCCAATGAAATTGCTTTAAATTTTAAATACCGCATAGGTCTTAAACAATTTTTTTAATATAAATTTGGGGATAGGTATCATAAAAAAACTACTTTTTTTGTTCGTATTTTCACATATCTCCTTGTGTTTTTACTCAAATTACGATCATGAGAGCTCCCTGGATGTGAAATTAAATTATGCATCCAAAGAGAACCCGCTTGGCATACTTTCGATGGACCCATATGCCCCAAAAACAAGAAATACCTAAAAAAACATGATGATGATGAAATTGACCCAAGTCACAATAAATATCAAATAAACAATCTGCATTGAAAGGAAAAATCATCACATGGAAACTAGTTAGAAAAAAACTTGGAAATGTGGACATTTTCATATGTATTTATTCTGATTTATACTTACAAATAATATGGGATTTTTATTACAGATACATACATCATACATCATATCTTTGGAATAAACCTAACTCAATAGGGCGGAACCACCATTCACATTAGTGCGTCTTCATAGAAAAACATGGAAATATGGAAGTGGAGACTGAGAGAATGGAAGGAAAGATGGAAATCAGCCTCCTATATGAAATAAAACACTCTATCAAGCCCCAAGTTATAGTTCTTAATGGCCTCTCCCATGTACAACTTGGATGATAATCTCACTCTCTCTAAATTGGATCACTAGCAGGGTAAGTGTGTACTCACTGTGCAAAGGACAAGCGATTTCTCTCCAAATGCCAAAGGAAAATTCACAAATTATTAAAATCCATTTCCATTCCTCATGACATATTTTTATAACCCTCATAAGGTCCTCCAATTTCAAATTCATTCCCATGGGATTCCTCCACCTCATCTTTGATGTTTAGTAACCTCCATGACACTTGGCCTTCTCCTCAACCCTTCATCTTCCACCAAATTCGAATGGTTTTCTATAACTCTCAAATTATACCTATTGGTGGCTATTCTCAGCCCTGTCATGTCATATTTGTCATATTTCAGCAATTACGTCTGCAATCAATTCTTACTAGTCATAGAATCTTCCATCGTTGTTGTCATAAAGCATAGGGAATCTAGCTCCACATGGTACCTAGTTTCTTCCTAGAGTATTCCTCTTCTATGGAGAGTTACTACTCACCCATTTGAATCCTTGGTCTCATGATATTTAATTTTATTACTCTTCATGTTCCAAGAACATTCCATCACTCATAATTTTGAATTTGTGATTAAGTCATGACATGTGTAAGGAGGAATCTAGCCACCCAAGGACACCATGGACCTCCAAATGTCCTTATCAAGCAATGGAAATTTATATTATCCATATTTATTATTTGTATCACCCAAATTAATGTATAAATTATAAAATAAGGTTCTCTTGGGTCCCATATATCCCTTATTTCAATATTTAATGCCTCCTCCCCCAACCTAGGGAACTAGTAGGTGGGTGAACATTTTCAACTAGTAGACATATTGGAATGGGGACATGAAATTCCTCCCCACCCAATATTTGTTCATCTTCACAAGTGGCCTCCTCACTAGGGAAATCCTTCCATTATACCAAATATTGTTTGATTGTTCTACTTCATAGCCTTCTCTCCCTTAGTCTCAAAATTTTGTTTGCAATGATAATAAGTTGTCCTTCATCATCCAAAGGTGATCAATTATATGAAACTGAAATTTTCTTCCCTATAACCTTATTTATACAAGAAACATGAAACACATTATATATTTTGCTTCCTATGGGAAGGTCCAATTGATAGGCCACTTCTCCAAATTTTCCAATCACTTTCTAGGGACAATAAAATATTGGCTTGAGTGTTTTTGAACCTTTACCTTTTAGGGTATCTTTTTTGTAGGGATGCAACCTGGAATATAACAAGTCATTCACTTAGAATTTTCTCCCCATTCTATGTTGATCTGCATATTGTTTCTACTGATTTTGAGAAACCTGCAAGTTATCTCTCAAAACCTTCATAATTTTTTGAATTTCTTCAATCCAATCCTTAGCCTTTGAAGCTATACTATCACCAAAAACATGTTCAATAAAATTGGATGCACCATAACAATAAAGTTCTTTAAAATTATACATTCCAATGGACATATGGAAAGTAGTATTCTAACAAAACTCACCCAAATGCAACAATTTTATCCATGTTTTTTAATTCCCACTAACATAGCTCCTCAACTATCCTTCCAACCATTTATTCACCCTATTTGTTTGGATATCAGTTTCTATATGATAGGTTGTTCTAGGTGTCAAATATTTCCCCACCAGTTTGAATATTTCTTGCCAAAATTCACTCAAAAATATGCTATCTCTATCACTAACAATGCTCTTAGGAACCCCATGCAATATGAAAACTTATTTAAAAAATAGTTCAAGCACTTGTGCAGTAGTGAAATTGGTAGTAACATAAAATAAATGATCAAATTTGGTGAGTCTATCCACCACCATAAATATGAAATCCTTACCAAATTCTTTGGGCAACGCATTGATGAAGTCCATGGAAATGCTCTCCCATTTTTGTGTTGGAATTGGCAAGGGATGTAAGAGACCAGATGGATGAGTTTTCTCCACTTTATTTTTCTGACATGTGGGGAATTTGTTAACATACTTCATAAGATCATCCTTCAACCATTTCCATGTAAATAATTCCCTCAACATTTGGTATGTTTTCAAGAAATCGGGGTGACCTGCTAAAGGAGAATCATAATATTTTTTTAAAATTTCGTCCTTCAAACCTAAATTAGGGACCAAATAGATTCTACCTTTGTAGTATACAATTAATTCCATTACATTGTACATATCATCATTGTCAGTCC
Organism: Pseudotsuga menziesii; assembly: GCA_001517045.1. Classification (NCBI taxonomy): domain Eukaryota; kingdom Viridiplantae; phylum Streptophyta; class Pinopsida; order Pinales; family Pinaceae; genus Pseudotsuga; species Pseudotsuga menziesii. The sequence continues at coordinate 390,021 of LPNX010910198.1, read as the reverse complement.
CATTAAAAATTTCACAAGAAAATTTTTCTTTGGCATACTCTACTTCTAATGTGGCTTTCCAATTTTCTCCTACATCCATGAGAGAAATAGAAGGTCTTCTAGATAAGGCATTGCGTACCACATTATTTTTACCTTTCACATATTCAATATCAAATTCAAATTCTTGAATCTTAATCACTCACTATTTATGCATTTCATTTAAATCCTTTTGAGTGAGGAAGTATCTTAAACGGTAATGGTCAGTTTTGACTACAAATTCGTTTCCCACCAAGTATTGTCAAAACTTGATCAAAGCATGCATGATGGACACCATTTATTTATCATATATTTATTAAATACTCTCATGTGACTTCAAATTCCTACTCTCAAAATTCATTGGTGTTGTCCTTGTTTTAGAACTGCTCCAGTGCCTTCTCTTGATGCATCGCATTCCAATAGAAATGGTTTAGAAAAAATAGGCAATGCTAGAATAGGAGAATTCATTATTACCTCCTTCATTATTTGGAAATATGTCACATCCCATTAATGCCAATGGAAAGAATATTTCTTTCTCAAATGAGTTATAGGTGAAGTGAGTTGGGAGAACCCCTTCACAAAATTTCTATAGTAGGTACAAATTCCAATGAACCCTCTTAATTAAGTGAGAATTTTGGGAAGAGGCCACTCTAAAATGGATCTTATTTTCTCCTTATCCACCTTCACACAATATTGAGCAATGATTTTCCCAATATAAAATATCTTTGTGAAACTAAACTCACATTTTGATAGCATAGCAAACAAATATTGATCATGCTGAATTTTTAATACCTCTTCTAGATGATGCAAGTGTTCCTTCCAAGTTTTACTGTAAATAAGAATGTCATCAAAGAAAACAAGTACAAACATACGAATTTTCTTGTAGAATATGTTGTTAATGCATGATTGGAAAGTGTATGGTGCATTTGTCAATCCAAAGGGCATGCCAAGTGACCATAGTGGAATCTGAAATCCGACTTTTGTATATCTTCTTCTCTCATTTGAATTTGATGATAACCTTATATAAGGTCAATCTTTGAGAATAAATTGGTGCCATGGAGCTCATCCATAAGCTTATAAATCCTTGGGATGGGGTATCTACTCTTTAATTTTTTCTTGTTTAATGCTATGAAATCAATGCACATTCTCAAGGTTCCGTCTTTCTTTTTTACCACAACAACTAAAGAAGAAAATGGGCTAGAAATCAGCCTTATGAGACCCAAATCCAATAGTTCTTTAAGGGCCTCTTCAATATCATCTTGAATCCTTTTGGGATGCCTATAAGGCTTCATTTTTATAGGTTTTGTTCCTATCTCCAACTCAATGCTATGCTCAACACCTCTATACAGTTGTCTTCCTGGGGGAAGGTCTCGAAAAACCTTCTCATAGTTACTCAATAGTTGATATATCTCCCTAGGATGCTTGGAAATGGTCAAGTGGTGTTTAGGAGATGTAATTAAAGATTCATCATCGATCTCTATATCTCCATGCATCAAGATAGTGCTCATGTTATGAGAAGACACTACCTGATTTGGGTAAGTGTTCATTCCCCTCAACAAGATGGGTTTCCCTTATGAATTTTTGAACCTTATTTTAGGGACTTGATAGTTCAATGTATGTTCCGCTAAAGAATACATCCATTGTACTCCCAAAACCACATTTGTATCAGCCACATTCACTACATAAAAATTATCAGTGATACTATGATTTCCTAGAGTAACTTAAAGATTTGGAATCCATTTAGTGGACTCCATAGAACTGTTACCTAGAATGATTAATGTGAAACCATCAAACGTTTCATCTTGTGACTTTCTCCTCTCCACCAAAGTTGCATATTTGAAGTTGTGAGTGGCTCCACCATCCATTAGAACCATGACATTTTGGCCTATTGGTACTCATTTTGTCACCATTTTTGGCTAAATATTTTACATATTTAACACATGTTTTGTTACCTTTTGGCCTCTTTTCTACCATATAGTTCACCATTCAGCAGCAGGTATGGTGATATTTCGAATTTATGTAAGTTATGTTTTATTTTGCATTATTTCATGATTTTCTTGTTTAAATTCAATGATATGTAATGATATCATAATGTATGAAATTGTCATTGCAGAACCATGGTCTTTAGTGAACCAACGAGCAGGTATTGCATCCATCCTAGATGTGCGTAGAGCATATCCAGCACATTGTCCAGCTCACCGTTCGAACCATCAAATCAACTACGCATTGCTGTCAATTGATTCCTGAGCTTTAAAGGCATGTAATGGCTGTAAACTATTGTGACCACATGCCAGCATGTTATCATGATCCTCCTTCTGGAATAGCACTCGTATGATGCCTCTGTGCCACACCTTGACACTAGTTACGATTAAGATGATTTTGTATGCCACGTCATGCACCAGAGAAGAACCAGACTTGCGAAGAAGGAGGAAATGCCATATGTTAGTTATCAATTTAGTTACCTTTCATAATGAATGCTTTATCTTAAGAGAATTCAACCACTAAAAGGGTCAAATTTATCTCCCTATTGTAAAACATTATATATTCAGACACTATTATGTGAGAGTAAATAATAGTCTCTTTTAGTTGATATATGTAATCAATCAGTTTAAAAAACTCTGTAACACCTCTTTCTTTACTTTAATGGAAGTTCTGTGAATGTTGTGTATGATCTGGTCTTAAGCGGCATGAACCAGTTGACACTCTGATTGTTGGGAGGGCCTCCTGTCCACCAAAGCCTTTTTCTTTCCCTCTATTTTCATTCTCCTTTTCCTATAAGTAGTATAATTTTATTTCTAATTTGTTTGTGTAAATTAGTTATTAAAATTTTTCATGTTGTTTACTTCCTATACCGTAGACTTTGAGATTATGTTGATCATGTAATTTCTTTCATAGGATAGGCATCCAGTTGCATATAGTCTAGTTTTCAAATTCCCTTTTCAAATCGTTTCAGTCTAGTACTTGGTTCATGTTAGCAGAGTAGATTACTTTGAGTCAATTACAGTAAATTAAATTCCGCCCTTTTCCATTCTATCATGAATTCAATTAAAGTTGCATTACAGTTTCTTTGATGAATAGATAATGATGATTTTCATTCTAAATAAAATTTAAGTTATTTCATAAATTGAATTCAATTACTACATAGGTCTCATTTATGTCCTTTATACCTTGTCATCATATGCATGAGTTAGATGTCCTCAAAAAATCATTTATATTCATTATTTTCTTGAAGTTTTAGTGTTCTCCTCAGATAGACTGTCATTTAGACAACCTGTTCTGTCTCTCATACATACCTTCGTTTTAGTCTGCCATCCAGTCTTTCATTTAACCCTGCACGTTTTTAATCTTTTTCAAGCTTGTCTCTTTAGTTTTGTGATTCTGTTTTGATAGTAGTAGTTAGACAATGGTTATATTTACTCTTAAGAACCTTAGATGAGATTGTTTAGACCACTTGTTAAACCTTATTCTTCTTTCTCCTTTCTTTTCACCTTATGCCTAAGAATTATTTCATGTGTTTTAATCTATTGTATTGATTTGTAATTAAATATTTGATTTTATTTGTTCCTTTATATGTGAGGTTTAAGCTTAAGTGCATTTATATATTAAGTGTCTTATACACTGCTCATAGTAATACGATTTGTTTTCTCAATCACATAGTTATTAAAGGAATCTATAGGATAGAATTTAGATCATCTTTATAAGTTTTTTGTTTGTTCAAAAATCATGTCTACCTTCTTGTAGTATTATTTTATCCTTTTCAAGCAGGAGTTATTTGTTTGTAGATCATCATGTTTACTATATCTTGTAATTGGACATTTCTTAGTCTACATATTTTCATAGAGATTAAGTTAGATTTGACTCCATTTAGTTTCTTCACCTCATTTGAAAGTCACTTTGACACTTCTCCTTCTCTTATCCCAATTACAGTAAACCCTTACCCTCAAAATAATCAAGGGGAATGGAATTAGTGTCCATCTATTAATTTGCATGTATATCTTTTTATAATGCATAACTAGTTGTTATAGCTGATTTTACCACTCTAGGTGAATCACACTTGTATGGCCTTTCCCCTGTCCCTTTGCAAACTCCTTAGACCCCTTGGACCATTTTTTGTCCTATGATGTTTCCTTGACCATCCCTATAAACATGTGAAAATTAATACACGCGAATTTTAAACCCCTAATCGTGTACATACATGGGTTTGACCCCTAAAACCACGTAGATCGGGATGTGTGCAAAATCAAAATCCTTTTGGAGTTTTCCTTGACATGGATCTGACTCACTTAACTCCTAGCCTTCCATATGCCTTAAGATCGCTCGGATTCAACCTTTCATTACCCCTTTGAAAAGCTATATAAGGAACTCTTTGGATACATTGAAGACATGAGAGAAGTGAGAGCAAAGAAACTATAGTCCATTGTTGCCAGAACTTGTGCTTGAGTCTGCATCCCTTTGTCCCTTAGAGAACTTTTGTGTTCTTCCAAAGTTTTCCTTTTGCTTGTGAGCTTGCTATTGAGTGATGGAGGATTGAGGTGGTGGAGGACCAAGTGGGGGATTCAGTTTCTTCGATTTACAGACGTGCAGACAGAGGTTGTATCCATTGTAATCTCTAATTTTATATTAATAGAAATATCTTTTCCTGTCCAATAATGTATGCTTGAATGAATATTTTATCCAGGGATGATTTCAAATGCTTATACATTGTTGATTATATATGCTAGAATAGATCTAACACCAATATATATAGTATGCTTGTCTTATTTACTTGTTGTTGAGGAAGTGATTTATCAATTAAAGCTAAAGTTGGAAAGCTCAACAAGGATCTACTTCAACCGTCCACAATAAGGTATGAGGTATGATCCTTTAGTGTTAGATATTTGATTTCTATTGCATATTGGAAAGGATTGATTTCTGGAGTCAAGCTATCTATTGTGGTGCCCCAAGCCATACGAATTTCTCTCCATAACAGAATTGGGGACTCTATTGGGGAGTTCCTAGTAGTTGTCCTTTGGGGGTTTTCTATCGGCATTCAATGACTTTGAATTGCTCTTTTTCTCTTGTTTTTGTGTCTGGTCTGGGGGCATGTTTTCTTGGTACTGTCTGATTGGTGTGAAGTTTGTTTCAGCTTATCTGTTTTCCTTTATTTTTATGCACCTATCTTCTTATACGTGAGTTTTGAATTCACAGTCATGTATATACGTGGGTTTCACTAATATTTCCACGTACACACGTGGGTTTATTGTGAACAGTCATGTATGCCCTTAGTTTTTCCTTCTAGAGGAAATTGGATGGTTACTGGGTGATATTTGATAATTGTTGAGTCTCCTTTGATATTGCTAGAGTCTGTATACACCTCTATTTATGACCAGAGATGTTTCTTTTTAGGGTAAAATTTCTTTTTTTTAAGAATATTCTTTTCATTGCATTTTTTATTTTTTGTTTTGGGGTTAGTGCATTAGATTTCTTTTACCTTAGTACTTTGCTTGAGTGTTCTTGTAGAGTCTGGGGGTTGTAGAGCCATTGTTTTGCTTTAATATCTCATTTTTATTTCAAAACATCCAAAAATATTTGCTTCTCATCATGCATTCCATCTTGCATTTTGCATAGTACTTGCACTAGATTTGCTTTGGAGTATTAGTCAGGATTTCATATAGGAAAAATTGCATTTATCATTTGAATAAAATTGTGCATTTCACGTAGTAGCCGACCCTATTTTTCATGGACACAATGCATTTGCATTGATTGTTAGGTGTTCATTTTGCTTCACGTTGTGTCATAACGCCATTAGTTGCATGACCATATACCTCTTTTGAGTAATAAATCCAATTAAAATAAATGCTTAATTAAAATGAACTACACTATTTTATTTGATAGGGTTCACCAACAAGATTAGGTTTTAGGGTCTTGGAATAGTTCATTGTGAGTCATTTCTCCAAGACCACTAAACAACAACATGTATGTGTCTGTCTAGGTGAGTGTGTGAAAGTCCTTGGTATAACTAGTGTTTCTCGGGATCCTCCTCTCAAAAGGGAGTTAAGCATGAGGCAGTGTGAGAGGTTTTTGATTAGGATGACCCCTAGTCATAACTGAGTAGCACCGGAGATATTTCCAGGATTGTATTCATATCTGAGGGCTCTTTCAAGAGTTTCGGGCTTTGCTACCTTTCCCATACGGTCAATCCCTCCTGTGACTGTCAGCCTTAGCATTGATTATATTGAGGTGATCTTAGTGGCCTTACCTAGGATATTGAGGGGGTACTCTGTAGGGTTTATTCTGCGGGTGTCCCAGCTAGGTTGGGGTCAGACAGCATAGTATCTTTATGCGTTGAAGTTGAGGGCCACAATAATTGGTTACGTACCTCCGCTTGTTGTGTATGGGAGTCTTAAGCCTCTCCTAAGTGAGACATACCTGCTTCATTCGGGAGCTCACTTATCCTACCATTGATTGCTTATGTTTGGATTTATATTTTCTTGGTGATTGCTCTGTGCACGTTAGTTTTCCTAGGGTTTGCATAGATAGAGAGTCTTTTATATTTTTTGAGTCATTGTTGTATCGAGTGCGCCTCCTCGCCGTTCTCATAGTTTAGTAGGACTTCCACCTTCTACATCTCCTCCTCCTTTGGGAGAGAGAAATAGATAGTCCAGGAGGACTACTTCGCATATTGATTCAGACACGATGGGAGACCATGTAGAAGGTATTCCTGAACCACCTTCTCCCATTCAAGTGGAAGATGGGGAGTTTACTCCTAACTATGATCCTTCACCTGATTTGACTGAGTTAGGTCCTGTAACTTTTGAGATAAGTACTTTTCATGATAGACCTACTTACTCTAGTGTTGATCCCCCATTTATGCATCACTAGTATGGAATGACGAAAGATGATGAGGCTCATTTTGAACCAACGAGCAGTAGTTATGGTATTTATGGTATGTCTGATTTTCCCACACATGATTTGGAATTCCATGTCGAGTTTGAGTTTGAGCCTAACACTATGCCTAGGGGCACTCCACGAGGGCTTCAATTTTTTACCAATATCCTATCACGTTAGTTCATATTGTGGGTTTTAAAATTATCAAAAATTGAACCAATATATTGCAGGTATTAGGGGGATGAGGGGTTTAAGGTGGGGGTGGGTAGGGTGGTTTATAAGGATTGAGGTATAAAAAGGGTTGGGGAGGAGGTTTTAAGTATTGGGAGGGGGTTTCAACAAAAAGATTTTGGGTCAATATCTCTGGAAATTAAGGGTAATCTTTAATATCCCATGATCGCACGTGCTATGCGAGAGGTTCACCAAGTGAAGCCCCTGTGGGGCACTCTCATTCCTTACCATGCGAAAAGGTTTGGGAGCACAAGTCACATTGCACCTTCCATCCCAATGGTGGAAGCTACATCACATATTCCTCGTAGGTCTAGGTTTAGTGATCCTATTAGGAAACCAGATCTGAGACAACTGACTATAGGGAATAACATGTATATAATTACACAGGTCCCTTCGTCCTCTATCCCTAGTTCTTTGAATGTTCACCCTCCACCTCATTCACATGGTCCATCGTGCTAGAACGTTTCTATGAGTCATGTCCGTACTATGGTTACTCGACCAGTTGTGTCTTAGGTTCAAGTACCCGTGGTTTCGGGAGGCCATGTTCATCCTTCTAGAGGTCATGTTACTACTTCTGGACCGTATATTCCTATTTTTGGAATGTATGTTCCTACTTTCGGAGCGTATATTCCTACTTACGGAGTGTCTCATGGGACATCTCATGCGATGACTTATGGACCCTATTATGGGACGTAGTATGGATAGGGTTCTTCACTTTATGGGTGCAGGTATCAACAACCCACTTACTCTCCAAATTACAGCTTTGTAGCTCTGAATAGTCAAGGTACACCACACTATGGTGCTTCCATGCCACCCTATATGGGTCAAATGGGAGGAGGGAACTATGGCCAAGGCCATGGTGGTTATGGTAATCATACCTATGTGAATCAGAACTATCAGGGAGCAGTCCATCGACCTACTCATCCTTGGCTCCCTTTCCTTGCAACACTAAATCTTCCTGACTTGTCGAGATTGATGAATGATCCTATAGCTCATGACCCAGCTTAGCTGGCTGTCTCTACTAAGCTTCCCTTGAACATACCCAAATTCAAGGGAAAACGAGGAGAGGATCCGAGTGAACATGTTACTACCTTTCACTTATGGTGCTCTTGGAATTCCTTACACCAGGACTCAATATTTTTAAGGTTTTTTCAATGCACCCTTACGGGGCATCCCATGAAATGGTATATAGAGCTACCTAGGGGGGCATTCGCTTTGTTCGATGACCTAGCGATGAATTTTATTAACCACTTCCAACTACCAGTTCATTATGATGTTGGTACAGAACTCTTGTTGACATTTCGATAGGATAAAGCCACAAATATATCGGATCATATCCAAGAGTGGCGTAGATGAAAGAGGTTGATTAAAGCCTTTATATCGCTGGAATTCCTCCTTGAATGGTTCCTCAAGTCATTATTTTCATATATAGCGAAGGATGTTTCTACATCCTTAGTGCAAAATGAGGAACAAGCCATTTTTAGGGTGCAGGAACTAGATTTTATTTATGCTCAATCCGGTTTGTTATATGAGATCATTCCCAATGCTCCGCATTCTAGTTTTGACCCAAAAGTTAAACCTAGACCACATGCCAATGGCATTGTTGGTTGTGCGAGTGTTAATCCTATGGATTTGGTTGCGAAAAAAGTCAATCAATTGTCAATCAACCAATCTGCTTTGCGACAAGCCATGGCTTCATCTCAACACACCCAAACGGTGAGTGTGCTTTCGATGCAATTGTTAGACCAGAAGGGTAACTAGCAGCCTGGATAGAATAAAAATAAGGGTAAGAATAATCATAAGGGTGGGAATAGGAATGAAAATGCTAATAATAATGACAAGAACACCCATAATACTTGGGGGGACAAGCAAGCTAAACTTAAGGTTAAATTTCCTTATAAGTTGTGTAAGGAGGATCACCTCACTTACTTGTGCCCTCATATCAATGAAGCCTCGAGATTCTTAGCACAGGGCCTAGCTATTCTGACTAACCCTTTACCTCACAATCAAAATATGAACTTGAGGACCCATGATTAGTCCAGTGGTAATCAGGATCCACTGGAGGGTAGTGATCGTGGTTTCATTAACATGGTACGTGCTGCAAATGTTGTGACCCATGCGAAGGACTATGGTTCGTCACAACCCAACCCAAGAAAGGAACCTGATCGAACAAGGACTCCTTTGCATATTGAAAAACCTGTGGATAAACCTAAAGCTGCACCTCACATTCCTAAGGGATTACTTAAGTGTTTAGGGCACAATCCTAATTCCTGAGCCGCCTAGTACTATTATGTTTTTGAGGATTTGGGCCACACTCCTTGTGCGATGTTTGCACTAGAAGTACTTCAGAGTTTTCCTTCCCAAAGGAAGGCTTTGATTTCTTCCCTTGGTGTGAATGATGGTAATTCTTCCTCCATGATTAAATTTGAAAATGCACGACTTCATCCTTGCTTGCCTTACTATGTGTCTCTTTTGATTCACGTAGAATGTCTTAACATGACCATCAAGCACACTGTGATTGACGAAGGCACTCCTGCTTCTGTGATGTCTTTATCGTGTTGTAATGGTTTAGGTTCCCCTGAGTTGTCTAAATCGATGACCATGTTAAATATGTTTTATGGGAGATCATTTAGACTACACAAGATCCTTCCTTCCCTTAAGTTCTACTTGGGAGGGAAGACCATTGCGATAGAGTTTGAGGTGGTTGATGCGCCCCTTGACTACAATCTCTTGCTAGGTAGGAATTGGATGAATAGTATGCAATCCATAGCTTCTTCACTATTTTGTGTTGTATGCTTTCAATTTAATGGGAATATAGTTACGATTGATCAAACGTCATTCAAGAATCCATCTGTTACCGCATCTTCAAGAGCTTTGATCTCGATTGTAGAGCACTCTCAGCCCACAACTGGGAGTGTGGGTGTGGGCGTGTATCCATCCCTCATGGGAATTTTTAGTTGTCCTACACCTATCCTTATGATAGGGTCTAGTTTCGGTGAGGCTTCAACATCTATGAGATTAGTGTCTTTTTGCACGAGTCATATGGAAGATCCTTGGATTCTTCCTACACCGAGTACTTCGAGTGAGCCCATCGTAATGGACGTGCTGTTTCCTACAACTATGATAGCTTATCAAGCTAATATTGAGTGTGTTGCAGAGCCTAGTCCTTCCTCTTCATAGATGGAGGAGGAGGACCCTTACGTGCTGCCTGCATGGGCAGTATAGTATTCTCACACACACAATTGCCTTGATAGTGTTTTTCCTTCAAACGAAGCGATTATTGAGGCCATGTTGGGAGTTGAGCCACCATGGGAAGAGCTCCATCATAGATCTTACTTTCTTTATGAGGTTGACCACTTGGAGTGAGAGGAATTTAGGGAGGTTCTTACTGAGAGAGTTGGTAGTCCTATGGTTCCATTAAGCTCTCCTGGTCTGATGGTTGATGGAAACATAGAAAATATATCTCCAACGATTCCTATCAATATCTCTCATGATCTTGGCAGGATGGAGAATGTTCCCATGCTGAAATTCAAAAATACACCGATTTGTTTAAAGAATTTTGTGATATCTTTGCTTGGTCTTACGATGAAATGCCAGGTATCGACCCTCGCATTATTGAACATGTGATTAAGAATTATCCCAATTCTAATCATGTTCGACAATGCTTGGGCACAAAGAATCCTAGAAAAGTACCCATGATTAAGGAAGAGATAGAGAAACTGTTGGAAGCCAGTTTTATCTATCTCATTCGCTTGATGAAGTGGGTTTCAAACCCCATTCTGGTGGAGAAGAAGTAGGGAGTGATCTGCATATGTATCGATTTCCATGATTTGAATCGTGCCTGTCCTAAGGACAATTTCCCCACACCATTTATTAATCATATTTTGGATGAGTGTGCGGGTAGCGAGGATTTTTCCTTTATGGACAACTTTTCCGGATACAATCAGATACAAATTAAACATGACAACCAACATAAGACTGCATTTATTTGTCCTTGGGGAACTTTTGCATATCGAAAAATGCCTTTTGGCCTTAAGAATGTCGAATCTACTTTTTAGCCGGCCATGACCTTGATCTTCCACGATCTCAAATTGATTATCGAAATATTTTTGGATAACCTTGCTGGTCATTCTTGTATGAGAATGCATCATTCCAATCATTTGAGATTGGTATTCGAAAGGTGCTACCATTATTTGGTCAGGTTAAATCCTCACAAGTGCATATTTTGTGTGAAGTTAGGTCGCTTATTAGGATTCATTGTTTCTAAAGAGGGTATAAGATTCGACCATTTGAAGGTTGAGGCAATACTTCAGTTGTCTTCCCCAAAGAATATTCATCATCTTCAATGTTTGCAAGGCATGGAAAAATTCTTACGAATATTCATTGTCAATTTTGCCAATTTGACTAGAGGCTTCATGCATATTTTGAATAAGGACACCACCTTTTGTTGGGATGAGCGAGCCCAGGAGTCCTTTGATGCGCTCAAGTGAGCCCTAGCATCGACCCCGGTGATTAGTACCCCAGACTATAGCCGTGATTTTCTACTTTATGTGGCCGCGTCCATGGAGATGATTGGTATGGTTTTCATTCAAGAGGATGAGGATCTCCAAGAGCATGTCATATACTATCTGAGCCGAAATATTATTGACGCAGAGATCTGTTATTCCCATGTTGAGAAGCTTGCCTTAGCTACAGTACATGCGGTTCAATGGTTGAGACATTATATTCTCCTTCACCAGACCTTGGTTGTAGCCCATGTCAATCCATTTCAATTCATCCTCACTCAAAGGATGATTGGGGAAAATATAATAAATGGATTGTCATACTGCAAGAATTCGATCTCGAGTTTCTTTCGGAAAAATCGAACAAATCGTTAATTTTTGCAGAGCTTATATTGGATTTCCCAAGCGATGACAAGGATTTGGTTTGTGAAGATACATTTATCAATGAGCATGTCTTCTTAATCATAACTTTAGACCCATGGTATGGGGATATCATTATATATTTACAAACATTGAAGGTCCCTGCTCAGCTCTCACGGGATGAATGATGATAGTTACGTCACATGTCTAAGAACTAACTCATAGTGGATAACACTTTGTACCGCCGTGGGGTAGATTCCATTTTAGGTCATTGTTTAACTCATGAATAGGTTGAGTTAGTTTTGAATGACTGCCACAGAAGGGCATGTGGTGGTTGTCTATCTGGGCTTTCTACAGCCCAAAAATTATTAAGAGAGGGTTATTTATGGCCATCAATCTTTAAGGATTGTGTAGATGTTCTCAAGAGGTTCCATCCTTTCAAGGTGTTTGCACGTAATATGCGCTCAAAACCTACCCTGTTACATCCTATCATCAACGCCGGTCCCTTCACTAAGTGGGGGTTTGATTTTCTGGATTGCAACCTAGCTTCAGCTGGGGGGCATCATCATATCATAGTGGTTGTTGACTACTTCACAAAATGGGATGAGGCTATGCCTACAGTTAAATCCGATGGTGAGACAGTTGCACACTTCATATTCAACCAGATTATTACTCGGTTCGGGATTTTGAAATAGCTTGTCACTGACCGTGGCTTGCACTTTCAGAATCGTATGATGGAAGAGTTGGCATCAAAGTTAGGGTACAAATAAGAGCATTCCTCCTTTTACTACCCTTAAGCGAATGGTCATGTAGAAGCAGTGAACAAATCAATCAAATCCATTCTCCAATGAACCATCGCACAAAGCAAGAATAATTTGCACATTATGTTATATCCTTCTTTGTGGGATTATAGAACCGCTATTAAGACTGCCATGGGTTTTTGTCCATATCAACTTGTACATGGAGTGGAGTCGATATTTCCCATTGAGTGTGAGATTCCTTCTTTGAAGCTATCCATAGAGCTCTTACCAGACACTTCCCCATTGGAGGAGCATTTGGTCCACCTTGAGCAACTTCAAGAGCAGCATCGAGATTCCTTGGTGGCTCTAGAAGTAAATAAGTGTCGCGTAAAGGTCCAGTATGATAAGTCTGTCCGTCTAGGGAGATTTAGTGAGGGAGACTTTGTCCTTTTGTGGGATCAACCAAAAGAACCTTTGGGGGTAGGAAAGTTTAACCCCATGTGGCGTGGTCCTTACGGTCGTCAAACTTGTGTTAGAAAAGGGCGCTTATGAGTTAGTGGATTATGAGCGAACGGCCTTGGCAGAGAATAGAAATGGGATCTATCTCAAAAAGTACTATGCATGATTTTTAGCCAAGGCTGGTTATTGTATATTATTGTATAGTTTTGCATAGGTAGGTCTCTTTCTTATAGTGATTGGGTTTGCAATTAGTTTTCATTTCTTTTGGCAGATGTCAATGGAATCTTCCACCTTCATAGGATTCGTATATGGTGCGAGCCATCAGACTCAATACTCAGTCTCTGCTGCTTGGGTGATTTATACTCCTATGGGTCAGGTATTGTCTTCAGGAGGTGTATGTTTACGGCCATATTCAAACAATGTTGCTGAATATAGTGTTGTTATTGAGCTTCTACCGGATGCCATTCTACATGGAATTCTCTCTCTCGAGGTACATCTTGATTTGGAGTTAGTAGTGTCACAAATTAATGGTTTGTACCATGTTAGAGATCGGACATTATTAAGAAGATTCTTACATGTGAGATTATTAGAATGACAATTTGACACTATAACATACATATATATATTCCAAGAATTAATAATCAAGTTGCTGAGTCACATGCTAACTACATGCTAGATTGGCATTTGTTTCATACACAATAAACTCATCACAAACACAAAGTTTTACACATGTAAATAAATAAACCGATCATCATAAAAATTTTTATAAACATCCAAAATGTGGTAATACATATTGTCATTATACAAAAATGGGGCTCTCGAGCCACCAAGATATAATACACGGTAATACAAAATGTATCACTCCCAGGTATCTAGGTATGTGGAGGAGGAGGGGGTTTGTGATCATGGAATGTCACCATGGCTCTAGCTAGCCATCAAAATAGCCGCACCCATGCTCATGGTACACCCACCACCTGGCGCTGCATGGCCTCAGGCAAGTCCTCGACTTGCGCCATGGGTACTATGTGTGTCAGCCTCATGAAGTTGGTATGAATGCTTTGGATCATTCGCTCCACATCCACACACGTGATATCGTCTCCTCTTCCCCTCCGTCTATGACGAGGGAAGCCTTCAGGCCACCATGGTCCCACATTTGGATGCATATGGTAGATGTCACTATGTATTTCACCCAAAAACATGTCTTTTGATTCCATATAATCAGAAAACACAAAAAAATTAAATAACTCAAAAATTTTAAAGAGAGGGTCGAGATTCATTACCTATGTCACCGTATCCCGATCTTGGTGGTAGCAGCATGTTCAGGTCTCCCCAGAAATCGATCCCCACATAGGGGTAGTCATCGATGGTAACTATCTATCATCGCCACCATAGAAAGAAATCAGTTGGATAGGGGTTGGACACCCTACCTCCACCCAGTATGCGCATCGCATTCACCCAACGTCGTTGGGCCCGATCTCGAACCCTGTGTAGAGGAACATCGACTCTAGGGCTCAATCCCTGAACACGCTTGAAGCAAAACGTGCTCAGTATGCTGCTGAAACTGAACTTTCACACTCTTCCCATATTGCACTCACTGAGCCGATGTTTCATGTTTCCCACTAGTGCAGTGCTCCAATCGTATACCATGGATCTCATGAACTCCATTGCATAGAAAATTAGAGGCCACGAGTCCTGGTGGAGTGAAGCCAAGCCTGCTATCCTACCCAGTGTCAGTAGGATGGAACTTAGGCCTAGCACCTGTATGGAGTTAGTTGGGATCTGACTCCCCACCTTCTCTGTGTCTAGATAGAAGTACACCGCAATGTACTCATCTATACTCAGGCCACCTTTGGTCCCATGAGAACATAGGTTCACTACTTTCCCCCATTAGGAAAGTCCAATAATAAAGTATATGTCCTCCACTTCTATGGTGAGGGACATCCCATCTATCTGGAATGACTTTGAGTCTAGATCCCAGTAGTCCACTAACATTTGCAATAGTCTTGGTTTGTCCCTTAAGCCACCAAGACACCAAAATTTGTATATCCCGCATGCACAGAGCACTTGTTGAGCCATTATATTGGCCCTTACTGCCTCTTCTACATAACCATGTTCGCATTCTCTCCATTCTAGGACCATCCTGCACAAACAATTTGAAGTGTGTTCATTAGAACACTTGAAAAACCTTAAGCGTGGCTGCATACGTGACTGTTTTCCAAACAGTCGTGTATGTACGTGACTGTGAGGGCATTTTTCATGTATATCCATCCCTATACATAGAAAAACCCTTGATTTCTACCTAGGCCTTAGCGCCTATTTTAGAATGGCATAGAAAATCAAATACGCCATGGAATTTGACAAAATTTGCATCAAAATGGGAGAGTAGAGCATGGGTAAGAACCTAGAGAAAACGATAGTGGATTCCGCGAGCTGGATCTCTTGGAAGTCGTTCTTGAAGTTCTGAGCTCAAATGGGTAAAAATTTCAAATTTTTATAATGTTTTGAATTTTTTACTATTCATAGAAATTTTTCAAATTTTTGAAAATTTTTACCCCCTTTCCTATAGTTTGGACCATTTCTAATCCTTTTGGACCATTTTCGGACTAATTTATGATGTAGGAGACCTTTTTTTAGTGTTGTTTCAGCCATTGGATTGACCCATGTGTGTCGATTTCAGGTATCATGTATAAACTGGCATATAAGTTAGGTTTCATCACCATTTGCATTTTGCATGACCTTATGACCATTTCATTATAGCCTTAGGTACGAACCCACTCTATTATGTCACAGAACCATCTTGTTGTTTTAGAAGTGGCATGATATGAGTGGTAGAGCTTGACCTTACATGGGTACCCTAGTTAGCACCTTATTTGCATTTGGTGCCAATGCAGACATTTTGTCCCTTAGGGTGCAGGAGTCTGTTGTATAGTATTTCCATCACATTTCGCAAGAGCCTCATACTCCTCTTCATCTTTTTCTGTCTTATTTCCCTCAGGACTACCTTATGTCAAGTTGTAATTGCATTATCATGAGCTTTTCTTGCCTTATTGAGCCTTATGCCAGCTTCCCTGACATTGAGTTTTAGCCATATAGCTCGAGCTTGTGTCATGTCTAGCCATGCAGAGCCATTTCATATATCCTTTGCAGCTTGATTCCCTATTTTTATCGGGAGGGGATTTTCCCCTGAGTGTCGCTATCCTACACTTGTATCCTTGCATTGAGCATAGGCATGTTCCACTACTTGGAACTAGTTTGTTTTCCTATATGAAAATCATCTCCTCCTATTCTATAACTATAAAACAGTTTTATTCTTTTTCAAGCTTTTTAAATATTTGAAAAAGTCCAAAAAAAATCAAAAAGCTGGACAAGGAAAGATGTTATCTTTTGGCAGCTATCGAGTCGTGTCACCCTCGAATAGAGCACTGTATATCACATCCATTGGTTGGGTTTATAGTTTGACTTTAGGAGCTGTACTCATTTATCTGAGTTTATCTCCACCGACTGGTTAAGCTTCCAGTCCCCATGGATCCTTTGTCGATGCCTCCTATGTCACAGAGATGTCCCAGTTTTGTATATCGAGTCTATGATGCCTTCATTTAGTCACCATTCGCTGTTATGCTCTTGTTCGAAGGAAGTTGAAACTTTTGTTGGCCATTCATCAGTTATCTTGAATTTGCATGTCGGCCATTCCTGGTACAGTTACTGGTTCGTGCTCCTTATGATCGAGTCCTTCCACATTATACAACTTTTCTGACTACCTTGTGTTGTATGATTGGGGATGCCTTAATTCCCTCCTTCTAGCGGATTTCATTTCATCGACTCCAGATCATTTATTCTGGGATTGGAGTCTAGAGTCATTTTTGAGTGGCTTGAGACTTGCAGTCATCAGTGGCAGGTTCTCTTTCCATCAACAGTTTTTGGGAATACATCAATGTTCCCTGATTGATGGATCCTCTCAAGTGTTCGACCTCAACACATTTATTCACACTTGTTAGTTTGCACTCTAGTACCTTGATTCCCATTTTCATTATTCATGGGTGATCTTGCATCTGTTAACCGTATACATCAATGACTGGTAATCATATTATGCACTACTATGTTCGACCTCAACACCTGTATTCACATAGTAGGACATGTACTCGTAGAGTTTTGTGTAGAACACCTTCCAGATTGGTGGAATCTCTTTTATGCTACCTCCTTGATCGTGTTAGTGTTCATGAGATTTCAGCTCTCATGAATTGATTCTATTATATGTTAGACATTTCCAGCTATTATGGAGATCTTGATCCATTATATATCTTCAACCATTATGGAGATCATGGTCCTTTTTATATATTCATCATGGAGATTCTGATCTATGTATATTGTACGTGGCGATGACCACTCATGTGATATTTTGTATCATGCCTATTCATGGCCATTCTACTCTTATGTATCTAGGACTGCTATATGTATTTGTAGTTATGTGTAGAGTTGTATCATTTTACTATGCTAATTGGGTGTTTGGTATTCCATTTGGGATCCTTCATCACTCCACTTCTGGGATGGACTTATAATGTATTTCAGCCATCGTATCACCCCTCTGACCTCACACATTACGTGGCATCTTTTATAGCTGATTTTACCACTCCAGGTGAATCACACTTGTATGGCCTTTCCCATGTCCCTCAGCAAACTCCTTAGACCCCTTGGACCATTTTTTGTCCTTTTATGTTTCCTTTACCATCCCTATAAACATGTGAAAATTAATATGCACGAATTTTAAACCCCTAACCGCGTACATACACAGGTTTGACCCCTAAAACCGTGTACATCGGGATGTGTGTAAAATCTAAATCCTTTTGGAGTTTTCCTTGACATGGATCTGACTCACTTGACTCTTGGCCTTCCATATTCCTTGAGATCGCTCGGATTCAACCTTTCATTACCCCTTTGAAAATCTATATAAGGAACTCTTTGGATACATTGAAGATGTAAGAGAAGTGAGAGCAAAGAAACTATAGTCCATTGTTGCCGGAACTTGTGCTTGAGTCTGCATCCCTTTTTCCCTTGGAGAACTTTTGTGTTCTTCCCAAGATTTCCTTTTGCTTGTGATATTTCTATCGAGAGATGGAGGATTGAGGTGGTGGATGCCCAAGTGGGGCATTCATTTTCTCTGATTCATAGACATGGCAACAGAGGTTGTATCCATTGTAATCTCTGATTTTATATTAATAGAAATATCTTTTCCTGTCCAATAATGTTGTTTGAATGAATATTTTATCCATGGATGATTTCAAATGCTTATACATTGTTGATTATATATGCTAGAATAGATCTAACACCAATATATATAGTATGCTTGTCTTATTTACTTGTTGTTGAGGAAGTGATTTATCAATTCAAGTTGAAGTTGGAAAGCTCAATAGGGATCTACTTCAACCGTCCAGAATAAGGTATGAGGTCTGGTCCTTTAGTGTTAAATATTTGATTTCTATTGGATATTGGAAAGTATTGATTTCTGGAGTCAAGCTGTCTATTGTGGTACCCCAAGCCATAGGAATTTCTCTCCGTAACACTAGTGGTTGTAAATTCTTCTTTGTATGACCAGTTCCTAAAAGTTGTTTATCAGTAAAATAGACCTTATTATAAAGAATATTTCATTGTCATCATATTATCCATATCTTTTTATTTTAGTAGTTTTAGAGTAGTATAAATTGATACCACTCTTCCCTAGTACTCTATTTCCATTATCTTAAGAAGTTGGACTCTTAGGATTTCAACTGAGTTTTTCCTTTTGAAATACCTTTTGATCTTTTTTACTAAATTATTACTACGATACCATATGAATCCCTCTACATTCGCATATATTTTGTAACAAATCTAAGCCTACCAAACCCGGTCGATAATTAAATATTAAGTGAATTATTCAAGATAATATTTTACTCAACATGGCCTTGTATGCTATGTTTAAGCCTTAAGGTGACGATTCTAGGTAGAATTGAAAGTGCTACAATTTTTCCTATATCAGGAGTGGGTTTCTCTTCTTCTATTTTTTGATACCCTTATTCTTGGCCTGAAATTTTTTCCTCTTCATCCTCCTCATCTTCATCATATTCATAACAAACTTTAATGTAGTGTGCCTTCCTCTCAGCACATCTATGTCCTGGGACCCAAGGTTGTTGGCATGTAAAACATAGTTTGTTTATTATAATATCTTATTTTCTTGGTACTCGTATATTTTATTTGGTATAGGATTCTTTTTTCCATGGTTTCTTACCTTCCTCGAACTTGGAAGGCAAATTTGTCTACGGAGGATAATTGGTTCTTGGAAACACATTTGAAAATACCTTGTCAAATTCATGGCATCATTCAATGTGGATGGATTGTGGGATTTCACTAGCCCTCTCAACATTTCTATCAATACTTCTGTAGAAAATAAATCCAACCTAGCCATAGATACATTAGAAACCGTTACTGAAATATTTTCAAATTCTAACATATATGCTTTAGGAGTTCTTACTTGCTTTAATTGCTCTGGTTCTTTGAAAGGAAGTTCATTGTCTTTCCTCTCAAATATATAGATTAATGAATTGGAGAAACCCTGATTAGATAAAATATGATCCTATACCAAGGTCATAATACCATGGAACAACTAACCACTAACTTCCCCTTCAAGTTTCGGAATAGCCATTTTCAATGCATCTTATTCAACCATAGGATTTACATGGAAATATACACTTAAATTATGCAACCAAGCACTAGAAGACAATTGTTAGGAACCATCAAAGGAAGGAATGGTTACTTTTCCCCTGGTGTATTTTAATTCATGGTTAATATGGGACTCCCTATTCCCATTTCCTCCTTGTTTGAAATTAAGAGAAGCTCTAATGATCTGATCAAAAGCTAGGACTTTCCTACATTCATAACTTCATCGTTGCCAATCATTTGTTACTTATATAGAATCATAGATGGTGTAATGGAATTATTTAGACTCTAAAAAATTATGCATTGTATTTAAATTCTGATTTTTTAACTCATGAGTTCTATTATGAGGTCCAGTCTTCGAAAAAATGGTTTCTCCATTGGTCTTCCCCTCAACATGGGGTGTACTACTACTACTCCTGCATGTTGACTTGCTCCCAAGTTGGATAGCCAACAATTCGAATGCTTTCATGAGATGTTTTGTCATACTATCAAGAGATGATGTAATTAATTCTTTAAGTTCCCCATTATCTTCTTTTTTCTCCATATCTCCAAATCCTAGTTCTTCCCTAATCTATTCGTAACTAGGATTTCTTTCTTCAGTTTCTTCTCTTTCACTGTTTAGATATCCAGTATCATTTTCTAATGCAGAAAGGTTAGAATTAGGAAACATGAATAGGGATTTATATAAGGTGCCAATATCATGCTCTTATACCACTTGTAATGTCCCATTTCAAAAATTCCCATCAAAGTAAATTTTTTGGAGAACTTGTCTTGACTAGCTTGGAATATGGGGGATTCAAATGGCTCAAATGGGTACCGAATTTAATAGAGACTGATTTTGGGAGTCTTAAGAATATTAAATAGAATCTTTTTTTTAACAGGTCATACACATCTGAGACTTGATTTGGACATAATGGAAAAAATGGAAAAATTACTAGCAATTTAAGAAATGGAAAAATAGACAAAATTACTAGCAATTTAGGGGTTGAAATGGCTCTCCAAATCCTAAGAAACCCTCCAAATTTAAGAAAATAGGATGAGGAATGTAATTAGAATTAATTTAAGTTAATTATATGTGTTTAATATTTCTAAAATATATGGTTAAAGCTTCATATTCGAATGCACAATTTTCATGATATTTGCTTAAGGGGAATGACACAATAAATGTCAACTTCGACTCATAAATGGTGCATATAATGGTTCAGAATAGAGAAATATGAACCTGTACCATTGATGTAATTTAAATAGATTACTAATATAATATAAAATTTACCCAATTTTCAATACACATTAGATCCACAATCTCCATTGAAAGGGAAAATCATCACATGGAAACTAGTCACAAGAAAGCTTGGAAATGTGGACATTTTCACATGTATTTATTCTGATTTCTACTTAAATAGCATATTAAATTGATATTACAGAGACATAAATAATACATCAGATATTGGGCATCAACTGAAATCAATGGGGTGCAACCACCATTCACACTAGTGCGCCTTCATAGAAAAACATGGAAATATGGAAGTGGAAATTGAGAGAATGGGAGGAAAGATGGGTCACAAACATCATCATCCTCCTATATAAAATAAAACACTCTCTGAAGCTAAAAATTATAGGTCTTAATTTCCCCTCCCATGTACAACTTGGATGATAATCTCACTCTCTCGAAATTGGCTCATTAGCAGGGTAAGTGTGGACTCGTCGTGCAAAGGACAAACAATTGCTCTCCAAATTCCAGAGGAAAATTCACAAATGATAAAACTCAATTTCCATTCCTCATGAATTTTTTTTTATAGCACTCACAATGTCCTCCAAGGTATAATTCATTTTCATAGGCTTGTTCCACCTCATCCTTGATGTTTAGTAACCTCCATGACACTTGGCTTTCTCCTCAAACATTCATCTTGCACCAAATTCGAATGGTTCCCTATAACTCCCAAATTCGATCTCTTGGTGGATATTTTTAGCCTTTTCATATAATATTTTAATATTTCAGCAATCAGGTGTGACTTGTCATATAATCTTCCATCATTGTTGTCATAAAGCGCAAGGAATCTAGCTCCACGTGGCACCTAGTTTCTTCCTAGACTCTTCCTCTTCTATGGGGAGTTATTCCTAATCACCCATTCGAATCCTTAGGATAATGATATGTAATTTTATGACTCTTCGCCTTCCAATAACCTTCCATCACTCATAATTTCGAATTTTGGATTAATTCATGACATGTGTAAGGAGGAATGTAGCCACCCAAGGCCCCCATGGACCTCCAAATGTCCTTATGAAGCAATTCCACTTTATATTGTCCATATTTATTATTTGTATGACCCAAACTATGTGTAAATAATAAATTAAGGTTCTATTTGATCCCATATCTCCCTTATTTCAATATTTAATTCCTCCTCCTCCAACCTAGGGAACTAGTAGGTGGGTGAACATTGTCAACTAGTAGACCTATTGGAATGGGGGCATGACAAATTCCTCTATACTAGCTATTGGCATCACCATTTAATTTAAATATGCTCCATACTTGATGTAATCCTTTTAGATCATGTGGAGGATTATAAATATGGGCTCCATGAAGGGGTGGCAGGGATAATACACCGGAAGGCACATCGTTATCTTGAATTTAATGGTATCAAAAAACACCCAAAACAATAAAAAATGTAGGTTCCACTAGTGCTAATTTGGTTCATATCCATTCATAGTGGTATGTATGTATGTAGGTTGTGGAAACATGGAATAATTGCTTATAAATTTTACAACAAATCGGTTGACCAAAATACGGTCATATGGGGAACAACATATATGAAAAAAAGGACATTGAGGTAGTGAGGAAATTTTTTTTAAGGAAATTCTACTTGAAAGTATAAATTCTAATGAATAAACGTCAATGGTATCAATGCACATGTATGAAAAAAATCTAGATTCAGCAAATCGGTCCAGGGATACATATCAAAACGTATCTTGGTGAAACTGCATCATATGGTTCAATATTTGGTTAGTATTTTAGGGAGCCAATAAATAATTTCAAAGCACATATATGGGCTAGTCATAATGGAATAATATAGATATTTTGTGAGTGTAAATGGTATGGACATAATGCTGTCTTAGAGTTAAATAAACTCAAATAATTTATACAAAGAATGAAGTCACTAGGATTGAATATGGTAGCATATTACTTGGAATCTTCCTCATCACAATGAGGTATTTGTCAAGTGGAAAAAAGTGGAGCAGAAAACCTATGAAAGAGAGAGAAAAATACATGATCTCCACCTTTCTTACACAAAGGAGAATTCAAAATAGTTTCCAACCTAGGACCGCCATAATTTTATGGAAGAAAAAAGTTAAAGGGGAGGCTCACTGTGAAAGAGTATTTGTTTTGTTTTATGGATTTGATAGATATTCATAACTTAAACGTAGGGTGTATTTTTGAATCTATATGTGACAGAAAATAATATTTCTTGGTATGTCTATCTTTTCATATAAATAAATAAATAAATGTTCAGAAGAATATCTTACAGCAAAAAGGATGAATTGGCCTCTTAAGATGCAGTGAATATCTCAAAGAATAAGGGGATGGGAAGCACATTGTTACACCTAAATATCGTCATCAACATGTGATGAGATCCCAAACTTCAGTGTTTACCTCAATCCCAAATTGTGAAGTAAGAATATTGGTCCAGACATCAAATTTATATGTGAAAATCTAGCACTGCCTCTACCCTTTAGTCAAAAAGAGTTACCTTATTCAGTACCACCTTTAATGTGTTGACATTAAGTGGTGGAACCTCCTTTACCCTTTGATCAAGGTGAGATCCTTCCCTGTCACTGCTCTATCTCAGTGAGGAAGAAATAGTGCCCTTGGTAAAAATTGAAAAAAGAGAGGTCCTCACAAAGCTTCTCAAAAGAAGGATTTGTGTCACCCTTATCCCTTATCACAAGGACGAGTTGGGCTCGAGATCCATCCTTGTAGGATATCCTAGCCACCTCACCTACCAACTTCTCAACCATCTCTATCCATTCCAATCCTATTAAACCAGGCTCATTCTCCATGGTTGAGGAGAGAGTAAAGTCATGTTGTTGCTTTGATATTCTATACTAAATCAATCTAGTGAGCTTGAGGGAGCAAGTTGGACCTGTTGGGGATGAGATGTTGGATTTGTGAAGGAGTACATCAACACTAAGGAATATGTTGTAAACATCTTCCCTATTATCTAGTGCAAAATTGGTTCCCTTCCCATAAAATATATTGTGTCATTATCGTATGTTTTATTATTGAATTCCTTAGTCATCAATATAGAATAGTGGATTATATCCTGGTTCTATTTGATCTCATTTGTTGTTTTTTTTGTGATTATGCAAGTACATATGTGAAGGATCATTTTTTCAGAAAACAACTATACTAATGCGTCAAACATACTTGATTCCAAATATACACCCATTCTAGGGAATGTCTTCGAATATTGTTGTGTACCATTTGTTCTAGATCTAACCCATTCAGACTAGAGGAACAACTCCTATCCGCATGAGGTTCAAAACTCCTAGATACAAGTCTAGCGAATCCATTGGGGAAGAGCTTCAGTTGATCTGATGTTCATTAGTCTTTTGAAACACTTGTTCGAAATCCAAGCTCCAGTCTTTTATTGGTTCAATAAGATTCACTAGTTGATCTAGTGATATTTTGATTTGGTATCATCAGATTTGTTCAAATCTACATTGTTCTAACTTCCTATGCTTTCAATTACTATTAATTCACAATTTAAATTCCAATTGCACAGTGATGAATTTTACTTTTTTCACAATTTTCTTTTTTTTGTACATCTATAGGGAACTACGCATGCATAGTGGGAAATAAGTGGTGCCACCGCCTGAAATTAGTTATCAGAATGTGGTGCCACCACCTATGATCAGTAATGAGGAATCGGTGCTCTTGTACAACTTCTCCATCAGTTAGACTCTGGAAGCG
Source organism: Pseudotsuga menziesii (assembly GCA_001517045.1). Classification (NCBI taxonomy): domain Eukaryota; kingdom Viridiplantae; phylum Streptophyta; class Pinopsida; order Pinales; family Pinaceae; genus Pseudotsuga; species Pseudotsuga menziesii. Next base: position 365,191 of record LPNX010910198.1, on the reverse strand, counting down.
GTTCTAGGTAGGTTTTTTCACACCTTTGTCATTTCAAAACTTGGTTGTTGTCTTTTTAGTTCTGAGTGTTTTTTGGCTTACGTTTTTTATGAAAATGAAGTGTATCTTTGAAAAAACATTCTCCCTTGTTGATAGAATCATATATCTTGCAGTCACATTGATTTTGATATTCTCTTTGCATTCAAAGAACAGTTTATGTTTCTTGCATTGGATTTTACATTCATTTGTTTGCTTGAAACCTCTTGCTCCTTTATGTATATATTATTCATTGGAATTGGAAAATATACGTTTCATTTTCATGTGTATGTTTTGGTTTTGATTAGAGTTATTTGGAATTTGAGTATCTTCCAAGTTGTGTGGATTCTTGTCGTATTTATTTTTTGGTTTCCGAATGAGTAGGGTGTTGTAGACATTCTCTTTATTTCCATTCATAGATATAAGAAGTATTTACTTATCAAAGTTCCATTTTGATACATACATTTGAAAATCGAAGGGGTTCATTATTTTGTCTTTTGTGCATCATTAATATTAGTTGCATCTTCGATTTGATTTTTCTTTTTGTCTTATGATTGCAGAAAGATAGAGTTATAGCACTCTAGGAATAATTATTTCTTTTCCTTACTGCTTATTCATGTTGTTTTGAAAAAAAAGGCCTTTCCCTACCTTACGTAGCTTTCATCGAAAGAAAAATGTGCATTGGCTTGTAGCTAGGACTTGCAATCTTTTTACATTTCCTATCTACACCTCATGCAGCCACTTAACCTCTCAAAATAGAATTAATGCTAGCTTAGGTTTAAAATAATTTATTAATTGTGTGTAAGATAGTGACAAGTTCTGGCATCATTAAGCATGGCAGCTATCATTTTATGCCTGCCCTGCATCCTGGGTACTGTGTGGTTCTTCCACGTACCTTCGGTATATCGAACATCCTTTCATGTACCCTTGAAGTATATCGAAAGGTAGTTCACATACTCGATTGTATGTCATAAGGCCCATTTCACACAATTTTGCATTAGACAACACCACTACAGATTTGAGATCTCACATACGTTGAGTATATCAAGAGACCCTCTTAGGATTCTTGAGACAAACTAAGTTAACCTTTTGGTCATCCTGGCATCACAATACACCAAGAAAATTACTCTGAGAGATTACTATGCACATACCTTCTAGTTATTTAGTTATTCAGGTGAAGGACAATTGATCCTCCTTTCCATGTTTTACTGTTGGACCCTGCACTATATAGCGAGTTGTGAATCCTTGATAATCCCTTGAGGATCCTGACTTTTGAACCCTGTCCATCACACAGTTTTCTTGTGGATTTTATACTTGAGAAGTGCTTGTTTTGTGTGGTAGTTTGGAGATTCTTAGAGAGTTTATATTTGGGAGATCGCCTGGGACTACCAACCAAAGGACCCCTTTTCTGGGTATGTATTTTGTTCCTCCTTCTAGTGATAATGTTGGTCCTCCCTTCATGGCCACTTTGAGTCTTCCTGAATTGATTATAAGATTACCTGTATGGTTATTCTCCAATAGTGTTATACGAAATGAACCCCTTGTGTCGAATCATGGTCGTTTACCACATGAGCATCATCCTCATGTTAATTCTTCTCCTTCTTCATCGAATTTTGAATTGGCTTCCCTTTCTTCCTCTTTACCTGTTGAAAACTATTGTGTTATTAAATGGGAGGGTAAGAAGAAGTTTAAAAGAAAGGATAAGAAGAAGAAAAATAATTAGAAAGTCACCACTTCAACCTCTGATCATCATGTTGGCGGCTCACTAGCCACTGGTCATCATGTTGGAAGTATTGATGTACCTGTTTCTAGCTCGTGTAAGCCAAAATTCTCTTGTACGATTTGTAAGGGTGATCATATTCTCAAGGATTGTCCCGATCTTTCCCTTCTGTCAGAAGTGTGGTCTAAACAACCCATGTCATCAGCATCTATTCATCATACTGATGATCTGTTGGAGACATTTACCATCATACACACTCTTTTGGTCAAATTGGCCTAGTTAAACCACTATCCTAAGTTTAATTAACATCATTGGAGCATTAATTTCCATCATACCAGTCACACCCACGCCTACCTACAGTCAAGGAGGCTAACTGGAGCACTCCGGGAGTGATCTGTGTGACATTAATGCACCTAATTGCTAACTGGTGGTTCAACCAGTAAGTTACAGTCAGTTAAGGCGCCTCCAGTCATTAAATATATTATTTAATGATTATTTATTATTATTTAATGAACTGGAGTCAACAAGGCGCCTCCACCAACTTATGATGGTCAGTTCAGCTTTAGTTAACCTCATCGGGGTTCATTGGAGTCATGCAGCACTAGCACTTGATGTTTGGATTGCTATGACATGTGTTTGATCTCCTTCAGTTGATATTCAGTCATTTATTGCACTCTCACTTCAGTTAGGGTTTGGTGAGTCAATTAGGGTTTTGGTCAAGTGGTTAACTGAGTGAAATTGAATGGTTGAGAGTCAGTTAAGCTAGACTCACTCACTGAATTCGAATTGTCTCCTTAGGTATTAAAATTATTCATGGAGTTAAGCCATTGCTCATCATTGGAATTGTAACCCATTATTGTTTATTAAATATACAGAGAGGAAACCATTTATGGTTCCAGTTATTTCCAATTCATGAGTATTTGTTAATTATTCTTTGATGATTTTGATTCCTAGTTCCTAGATCATGTGCAAGAATTAATATGGTATCAGAGCATGCGGCGGGACATAGAAAAATCTCTCAAAAACAATATTTTTGACATATTTCTCCACGAAAAGTGAGCAATAGCTCAAAAATCCAGCACTGCACCAGAAGCCAACGCTTACCACTCAATATCCCAAGTAAAGAACTTGTTGATCAAGCTTTCTTGATTGACTATGTTGGGTGTTATGAAAGCCTAGAAAGTGCAGGCTATCCAACCTTACGGTGCCCCTTTTGTTTTGATTTGTAGGTCTTAACAGGTACAACTTCAAATGGACTCATCAATCCCTCTTCTCCCCCCATTCACAAGCTATTCGGAATTAAAGTTGAAGATGATTGCATATCTAAAGAGACGAGGTCTCTATGAGGTGTCTATTGGAATTGGAAGAGAGACTTATGAGAATGAGAATTACTGGCTAAATGATGGTGACAGATCTTTTGTAGCAATATGTCTAGCCCTTGATGACAGCTTGTACTACCTTAATCTTGGTTCTGCTGAATACCCAAAGGAAGTCTGGACAATATTGGACAAAACCTTTGGCAAGCACAATGAGGATCATAATAGTACTTTGGAGATAACAGAAAACACCATAAGAGTTCTTCACTCAAAATTCTTATCCTCTACTCTCTCTGATGAATTTGTTCAAGATGAAGATGAAGCAACATCTTCTACACATTCAATTCGAATTGAAGAAAGTCTCCATGAAGTGACTCCTTCTCCTGATGCTCTGGAAGTTCATGAGATCTATGATATATCATCTTATAATATTTCTGAAATATAATAAGACATTCAAATCTCTGATATTGAATAAAAATACTGCTGCACTTCCATGCAAACATTCACCGGTGATTTTCCTTTGAATTCTGTGCAAAATTTACCAGTAACTGCTTCCAAAAGTGAAGAGAAATTTGATTTTTCTCCCTATAATGTTGCTGCTGGTGTGAAAATATGTAAAAAATTGGATATTTTGGAAGAAATATCAGATTATAAGAGTGACACATTTGCTCCCCATGATCTAGATCTTCCAGCAAATTCCTGCAGGATTGCATGCACCAAAATTCAGAATTTTGAAGAAGAAGAAAACTGTGCATCTACCGTCTCGGTTGACCATAATTTTGGATCTGATATGAAACTTATTGGATCTGATATGATATTTCTTGGTTCAAAATTTCAGGTTCATAAACCTTAAGTACTGCTTGTAGCTGTTCTCATCAACGGTGTGAGGAAACAAGTACCGCAAGTCTCCTACAAAACTGCTGTTGGGAATTTGATTTCATTTCATAGTTTTGGATCTGTTGTGAACTTATTTAGATCTGATTTACATTCTGATATGATATTATTTTGTTCATATTTTAAAATTCAAGAGCTTTCAGTCATGCTTGTAGCTGCTCTCACCAATTCCGGTGTGAAAAATCAAGTACCGCAGTCCTTCAATTTTGCTGCTGGGGATTTGGTGTTAGTTCCCTCTTATGAGGATGATGATATTTTATTTTGTGAATCATTAGATATTTATGAAGCTATATCAGATTATGGATCTCAATCATTCGCTCTCCAGAGTCCCAGGGATTCTTTACCTTTGGTCACAAGCTCATCTCGTCACAGAACTAGTAAAGAGGAAGACATTCTGCATCCGCTTGGACACTTGCTCCTACAAATTGGGGCTGATTTTACCACTCATGGTTTTCTGTTCAAGGCTGCAACATATCAGTTTCTTTAGTGTTCCACACATGGTTCGAATCCTCAAGAACATTTTCTCTCTGTTCAGATGATTTCGGTTGCTCTACATGGGTCCAGTTTTCACCGTGCAACTGTTTATATTTCTGATTCAGTTGAGTGCATTGTTCTTCTTCCAAAGTGGAAGATTCCTCCAGAAATATTCATTTATTTTGGATTTATAGGTTCACATGCAAAGTCTCAGGATACTGCTGCATAGAAGAACCAATTCTTGATTTACTGCTTAGTTTGACGGGGGGTATTTTTCCCATGAGGTTTTCCCCATTTCCTTGGTTATATTAAGCAGTTACTTTATTGCACAGGGTGACCTATGGAATTAGTTGCTAGGGCCCTAGCATTTTTATGCATACACGTTTTCTAACTCTTCCTGAGTATAGCTTAAGGGGGGGTGTTGGATACATTTACCATCATACACACTCTTTTGGTCAAATTGGCCTAGTTAAACCACTATCCTAAGTTTAATTGACATCAGTGGAGCATTAATTGCCATCATCCCAGTCACACCCACGCCTACCTACAGCCAAGGAGGCTAACTGGAGAAATTCGGGAGTGATCTGTGTGACATTAATGCACCTAATTGCTAATTGGTGGTTCAACCAGTCAGTTATAGTCAGTTAAGGTGCCTCCAGTCATTAAATATATTATTTAATGATTATTTAATGATTATTTATTATTATTTAATGAACTGGAGTCAACAAGGTGCCTCCACCAACTTATGATGGTCATTTCAGCTTTAGTTAACCTCATCGGGGTTCATTGGAGTCATGCAGCACTAGCACTTGATGTTTGGATTGCTATGACATGTGTTTGATCTTTTTTAGTTGAGATTCAGTCATTTATTGCACTCCGACTTCAGATAGGGTTTGGTGAGTAAATTAGGGTTTTGGTCAAGTGGCTAACTGAGTGATATTGAATGGTTCAGAGTCAGTTAAGCTAGACTCACTCACTGAATTCGAATTGTCTCCTTAGGTATTCGAATTCTTCATGGAGTTAAGCCATTGCTCAGAATTGGAATTGTAACCCATTATTGTTTATTAAATATATAGAGAGGAAACCATTTCTGGTTCCAGTTATTTCCAATTCATGGGTATTTGTTAATTATTCTTTGATGATTTTGATTCCTAGTTCCTAGATCATGTGCAAGAATTAATATGATCCCCCCTACAATAGTCAATCTGTGGTTAAGAGTCGGAAGGGTAAAGTCAGAAATCCTTGATTGCTTTGTAAGGACGTGCACTTTACTTACCTTTGTCCTATCATGGATGAAGCTTCTAAGTTGTTGGAAGATATTACTATTTCTCATCAATGGAATCCAACAGGTTATCTTAATTTGTCTCTTGAACCCCCACTAGTTGACCAAGTGGTCAATTCGGTTTCATATGTGGTAGATCCCACTCTTCCTGCCAAGAGTTAATTTCAAGTGGCCGATTCGGTTTCATCCGTGGTCGATCCCAATATTCCTTCCAAAAGTGAATTCCAAGTGGTCAATTCATATTCATATGTGGTTGATCCCACTCTTATTTTAAACAGTGAAGTCCAAGTGGTCGAGTCGACATCATCTCTACTTGATCCCACTCTTTCATCTGAGAGTGCTAATACTGACACTAGTACAAGTGATCAATTTTGCCACGGCAAAACGTGGCAATATCCACGGAAGAGCATGGATATTGCCACGTCTAAGTGTTTTTTTTTCCATGGAAACAATTTTGTAGCAATAGAGACGACCCCTAATTTGCGTCACAAGAGCGACAATGTTCTATATTTCGTTAGATGTCTAAGCCGTCGCTATATCCACACCTGGCCGTCTCTGTATCCACACCTGGCCATCTCTGTATCCACGTCTGGTCGTCTCTGTATCCACGCCTTGTCGTCACTGTATCCACGCCTTGCCGTCACTGTATCCACGCCTTTCTGTCGCTGTATCCATGCTCTATATAAGGTTTTTTAAAAAATGCAAATCCAAGACGTCGCTATAGCCACGCCTTTCCGTCGCTATAGACACGGCATTCCGTCGCTATATCCACGGTTGGTGAATTTTTTTTATAAAAAAAATACTTGTAGCCGTCGCTTAAGAGACGGTTTTTGAAATTAAAAAAAAAATAAAAATTACCTGGATTATCTGCAAAGACATATTTGGAGGTCAAATCTACAGTGATATGCTCTTAGATTTGAAAACATAACAACGCTGGAAATATGAGAAATCTTAAGAACATATGCAAAGGAATTGTAGGTGAAATGGTGGACTAGCCATCTTAACAAAGAACGCCAATATTTGGAAACAAGATGGTCAATGCCCATTTGGATTCTCCCTCAAGAGTTGATAAACTTTGGTGCAAACACTACTTACATCGAAACATAATAATAGTATTTCAATCATATGGAGAAAGCCTCAAAAGATTGAAGAGCTCTTTAAAATTGTTCTAAAAGAGGGTGCCTGACAATAACACCCGTCTCCTCGTATGTATTTTGGAAAGAGAATGGAGTATGTTGGTGTCCTTGTTGCATGGGAAATTCCCTTCATCTAAAACCAACAGTCTTGGTCCCTCAAGTAGAATTTGTTTGCAAGATTGTGTCATTTGATTTTCTGATTTTTCACAGACTATACTTAAGAAATGTGAATAACTTACAAGGAGAATACTCTTCTTTTCTTTCCATTCTCTCAACGTCTGAAGCTGGTTGCATCTCAACGTTTCTGCCTTATTGGTTACATCATATAGGTTATAAACAGGGATCTCCTCCACTCCCCATTTTTTAAACTCTTTCATCCATGAACCCAAAATGCTTTTGGGTGCTACAATCAGTGGCCTTTCCTCTGGGTACTTAGTCAAAAAACTTTGAATAAAGATAATCATAAGGAATGTCTTCCCTGTTCCTGGTGCATGTGCCAAAATGGAGCCACCAGGTTCTTCAGCTATAAGGTTCTTTTGGAAAAAGTTAAATCCATCAACCTGGTGTGATTTCATGTGTTTTTTCAGACGGGGATGCAAAACAAGTTTCAGTACAGGGGTACTCTGCTCTGAGATTTTGTAATTAAATGACTCAGCATTGTTGATCCCTAAAAAAGTCCCCAAGTCTCGATTAGGGGCATGCCTAGAATGTTTTGCTGCTTTCCTAGCCTGTACAAATGCAAACAAAATGTTTTAGACTATGTTTTACACAATTTATTCAATCAAATATGCATTTGCAAATGAGTATGCAATCGTGCATCAATATTTACATTAGTCCCAGACATGTAAATGAAGTAGACTCTAGAATTATATATATATAAATACTCTAGATTATAACGGTAGATGAAGGAAACAACATCAAAAATGAAAATTATTTAAATGAAACACTAAAACTAAAGCAGAAAACACCACACTATACTAATAATCACATATGAGTTGACAGAGAGCAAATGTACACCATAATTACCGTGCACTGCTGATCCATCTGTCAACAAATACTTAACTTTACGTGGATCTGTTTCCCCAAGAGCAGGAGAGAGAGATGATGCTTCTGCCTGAAGCAAAAATTGGCGTTGTTGCTGAGAAGACAAGAGCTGATACGAGATACGACATCTCTAGAAGATTTATTTCTCCTGTAATAAACAACCCAAAAAGGAGTGATGCCCAACGTTATTATGGAAATACAATACTCCTTTATACACCATTTCATCATAGGAAATGGGAGGATGGGAGGATTAAGAACATACATTACTTTTTCAGAGCATTGCCAGATAATGGGTTATGGAGAATAATGGCAGAAGATGCCTATGGTGCATGTGGGTGTTCCCTAATTCATAGGTGGGAATATTCTAGGCGTTTTTTTGGGCCCTTTTTGCAGCCCTAAGGAGTAAGTATGGGTACTCCTGGTTTTCTTTCAAACCCTAGATGGCAGTCCTAGGCATACCTAAGCCTTCAAAATGCAACTTGCGCCATTATATCAACATTCCTCAGCATTATTTAGTGAAACCTAGGCATGAATGAGAAGTTCTGCAATAAAATTGTCTTTAAATACTCAACGACGTTAGCCTCTGTGAGATAAACAATGGAGTAGCAGTTTGCATCAAAACAACAGTATAATGAATCTAAAATAATCAATAAACATCAAGTTTGTTTAACCTTGGTTTGTACACTTATTATCCATAAAACAACCTTCAAAGGGGCATTTTGAGGAATATTTTCACACAACGGCCCTAAAAGTGGTAAAACACAGTCACCTACAACAAATATGGCACTTATTTGGGTGACTTTCATGAGGAACAACCATGGATCTTAAAAAATATGGACTGTCATGAGCATAATCAGTCACCTATAGCAGTCTTGGGAACACCTACATGGATAATGGGCACTTTTCAACCCCAAAACAGTCTCATACAACTATGAAGAAGCAAAAAGCCAAAAAAATTGAGCATGTAACAACCTCTAATAATCAATCTTATGTGTGAATAGCAGGAGAAGTGTGTGAACTTGTTATGAGGCGTGCCTTATCCATCGAACTTGAAGAACACCTAGTAAATCAAGTTCTGAAGGTAGAGGATGGGAGGTTTTCTTATACTGATGATGCTCTTGTTCTTGTAGCTCACATTCTTATTATAAGGACATCCACAGGGTCCAGTTTGGGAGATGACTCCTTAAGACTCAATCTGCAAAGGCTACGCTAGTTTTATTGTTGAGAAAGTGAAAGCTACATATTTAGGGTGCTTAAATATCCAAGAAGTTTGTGAAAGTCTTCCACCCCTGTTTTTGAAAGTAAATTTCTTTTTGGGCAGCAATTGAGAATTCAAACTATCCAACCGCTCCTTCAGCTCTGCAATGGCGTTTTGTGCGCTGCGTACCTCATATGAGGGAAAGAAATAAGAATTCACAGCCACTAACTTTTCAAGGTCATTGATATCTAAAGCTAGGGTTTCTAAGCCTGATTTCAGAAGGATTTTATCTTGAGTGCTTGTTTCTTCGTGAATTTAGTCCATTCAGCTTTTGTATAAGCTGTAAGTCTTGGCATGGCTTGTCATTTACCAAGGGACCCCCTCTAAGTCCAGAAAATGATTGTTTGGAGCCTTGAGGAGACCTGTAGCAACGTTTGGCCGACTTCTGTATAGCACATTTTGTAATAAATATTCACTAACAATCACAAGAAAAAGGATATGCATGCAAAATATAATGGAATATTATGCACATTATCAAGATTGAAAATGAACTCACCATAAAGGAAAGCAATCCTGTCAAAATACTGCAACCAAAGTTTGAAGACCAGTCAGTCAATTACATCTATAACTGTATTCAATGGCTTCACATAACAGCAGGAAAGGAATATACAAACAAAATCCCAAGACATAAAACATGCAAAGCTTCCTTCTATGTAAATAACTTGAGACTGACCACATTAGATTCCATGTTTCAGGATGATCTAAGACACATAAGACAACAAAGCATGAAATCCACATTTTTCAAATATATTAACGCTGAGTGATATAATGCATAGCAACTCAAGAACTTGAAAAAACGCTTGTCAACTTACAGTCACTCATAGACATGCAGATTCTCTTGTGTGTTGCAAAGCGACCATTTGGAGTGATCATACTGCTATTTTATACATGTTTATACATGTTATATTCCATGCTATTTTAAATATTTTTAAATTCACACCTAAACAAGGTATAAGAATCATCTTTTGAAGTGTACAAATCATAATCTTGGCTTTGGTGTACATCTAAAGACGCTTTCCATGACAGGTAACCAACAAAAATTAGTGTATGGCAGTTGCCTGCTTCATTGTCAACCCAGACATATCATACAAAGTGGCCACTAGAAATTGCCAAGAATTATCCAGTTAAGAGTTACCAACTGCCCAGTTAAGAGTACAACACCAAGATACCACTTTGAGTTACCAACGCCTTGTTCACAATTGCTGGTCTCCAACATATTTCCCTACTATAATACAAAAGATAAAGGTTGCTAGTGAAAATAACCAAAGTAGCACAGGCTGCCCATTATTGACACCAAAACAGTGTTCAGTTGAAATCTTTGAAATCAGCATATTTCTTTCACACCAAAAGAAATTAACAATAAAATCAAAGCCAATTGCTTGTAACAAATCCAACACCATACAATTGTTTAGAGACAAAACCATTGCAATCATCACATGTTTCATAGGATTTTGTACAAAGTCTAAGTTTACAAAAGTAGATTGAAAGATTCCAGTCACTAGAAAACTTAAACTTAGTTGACTCTGAAGATTAGCTGGCATCATCTCACAAATTTTCACGAAGTGATAGAACAACAAGTATTGTTTTTATAGGTTAGTCAAGTCCATACTAAGCAATGGAAAGGCCATTACACTACCAAAAACTGCCATTAGTAGAACCAATAGCCATGTAGGGAAATTATTTGATCCTCCACGCTTCAATCCTTTCTGTACTGTCTCTTTGTCATTGTGTCTGATCCCCTATGATTGCTCCTGACCAACAGTTATGGAAGATTTTGCATCCCCATTATTTGATGTCGAATACTTCTTTCACGTTTTCAGCTTTTTCTTGCTCAGAATACTTCTCCACATACTCTGGAAACATTTTTTGAAATATTGAACTGCATAAAATAAACAGATGCCATCAAAATAAATCACATAATGCAAAAAGCTAGTCTTCTCTAACAATAAATTAACATCCAAAATAGTAAATACAACTGAACTCAGACTCTTAGAAATAGAAATCTCCAAAACCACGCGATAAATACTTAAGACACCAAATATAGGCATTCAACAGTAACCCTAAGATATTAAAACTCCCAATAGACCAATTTGTTTCTAACACCTTGCAGGGTAATTCTCAGGGACTTCCCAGAATTCATGGATGGTTCTCAATGCAAACCTTAAGCATTAATTGCAGTATCTGACCCAGTAGGGATATAGAATGAGGCCTGCAACAGAGCCAGACAGCCCCAAGAATCTTCCCTGACACATCCTACCTGATGCTCATAGCACTCAGCCACTAAAGATAGCCCACATGAATCAACTAACCCCAGACATATCCATATACAATGATCATATGCCAATGTGTGTAATAAATACTGACTATAATAGTCTCTTATATATACTAATTGTCGCTCAATACTCATGCAGGACCAGCTCTAGGATGCACCTTACTTAATATTTGACGCATTATATTGGCTCTACTGCCATACCATAACATCCATTAGGATCATGACTCCTAACATATTCAAGTACAATATTTTATTATAATCAGAATATTACTCTCAAAGAGACCATAATTTTATTTGCTTCAAAAAATGAAACTAACAAGCTCAACAATGGATTCATATCTATCATGAAGAATCAACCAGTCCAAAGGTGGAGAAGCATACAACAGAATTGCATTCATTGATTTCAAAAAAACATTCATACTTTCTCACCTCTTACAGTTATAAGCAAGAGAAGCTTTTGCTAGACATTGCTTATCTGCCACTGTTGTTGAGACACTTCCAGTTGTTGGACTATTATCCATCTGCACAAAGAGAAAGTTGGACTATAACATATCCAAAATGCATTTTCACAAAGATGGATGCACCCAGTGATTTCTTATCAAATAATACAACAGATGTTGACATAGTGAATTACTTTTCAAATGCATTATCATAATGTTGCATAAATAGTGAACTACTTATAAAAGATGAAATGCACACATAGCGAATTGCTTAAAAATAGTGAACTCTAACTCAAGGAATAACAAAACACAATACCAACCATCCCCATACC
>LPNX010910198.1:336093-352790 GCA_001517045.1 Pseudotsuga menziesii | reverse complement strand
TTTCAATGGAAATTACCTACTCACCTAATAAATAAATAATGCTTCATGCACAGTGAACAAGATACACAAGAGAATTTGGATTCACTTTGAAACCAAATGGCTACTTCAAACAGGACTGGCAGTGACTTTTGACATTTACATTATTTATATTTACTTTCATCTGACAATTAGCTTCAATTTGCATTAGAATTTAAAGTGGGACCCCCAATTTTTAAAGGCCAGTGAATCACACCCATCAGACCTCACATGGAGAAGATAAAAATTGGGGTGTTTTTCAACATTTGGTATGCAACAACTTTTCCAGAATTTAAGCATATATTCAGAACATGACCCTCTAGCCATTCCTCCTGCACACTTTCAGCTTCGATTTGGGTGATTCTAAAATTGAAAAATACAAGTGGAATAAGCTGCTCAATAGTGCCCATGTCAACTGACTAAAATACTTTAAATGGCAGCAATTGTTGAAGCCACTCATCAAGAAAAAACAAACTTCAGATTCTTGTATTCGCTTGAGACAAACTATTCAGTGATTCATCAAATGAGTGTACTCATTTGATAATAGTATGATGATTTTTAGACCTAAGAGTTTAGAGGCCATTTAGGCCTCAATCTTTCTGTTTTCATTGAAACATCAAGTGCATTTTGTTATATTAACCCTTATATGCTATATACATGGGCACACTCTGTATTTTTTATGTCTAATGGTTGGATCTGTTACCTCTCAAACCCTCACTTCCCGAAATAAAGTCCTACAGTTCAAGTGAGGCCTTGGTCGAACTAATAGGTGTTGGCAATGTCACCTCATAAACCCTCTTCAGACTTTAGGCCAGCCCTTCTCCAACTCAAAGGAGGCTTCCCTAGAATAAGATTACTAGAACTTAGTAAATGAAATTCAAGATAAATAAGAGATATCCTAGAAAAACAGTATGATGAGTTTAAAAAATAAATTGGATAAGTCAACCAAATACTAGTGTCTTAGCACTGGGAAAAAGGGGTGAAATCAAGGTTCAATTGGAGTCTATCTTAATAAGTAATAATGGCAATTGAGGCTGAAACATACAAGCTACAACAAACCCTTCCTTGTTGTGCCAAACTGCAGAAATATAACTAGAAAGATCACAAGAGTTAATGAACTCCAACAGGTACAGAGATTATGATTACCCTTAATGAAATGTGTGTGCATTTATGATTTAACCAAGCATAGAGAAATAATGCATTCATAAACAACCTCCCATGGATAACATAAAGGAAAATAAATTAAGTTACCAATACTTCATCTCAATATTGTTGCTAGGTTAGAGAGGTTACCCATCTACTTCAAACGGTTCGTATCAATGTTATTGGAACCAGACCAGAACCAATAAAACTGGCCGGACCAACTGTTTTTAGGATTTGTCAGGTTCAGTTCAATGTTTCTAACCAAAGATGGCCAATTATGTACCGAACATGTTGTTTTATACCTGAACCGACTGGTTCCATATAGAACCAGTAATAAATGCCCAAAACAGTTGGTTTTATATAAGTCCATACAACATGGTTTTGAAGATGGAATTTCCATGGGATATGAGGCATTTTCCAATTTGACACTAGAGTACCTAATCCTGAAAAACTGTCTGAGCAGCTCCTGGAACAAATTTGAATGCATTATAGTTATCAACCACTGATTTTTACTAGGCCTGGAAAGTGTCCTTTGGACAGTCACATGGTTACCTTTGACTGACCTTGAAATTCAGATATGTTTCGACAGTCACATGGTTACCTTTGCTGGGTTTATCTTTTCCATTTGCTAGAAGTTGTTCTCGACATACTCAGACTTGGCTCTTCACACAAAAATTTGATAAACTCGTCATTAGCAAATCTACAAAATCTACAAATAGAAGGTACGAAAGACCATGAGACAAAAGCAACATATGAAATACCATGACACAAAATTATTATAAGACTACTGAAATTTGTACTTGAAAGTAAAAGATCACTAAGAGTTGTCCACTAGTTTCATTTTGATCATGAAGACCTACATAAATGATAAAAGACAAGAAAATTATATCAGTAAATAATATATAAGCAAATAAACAGTCATTTATAAATGTAAAAAATCCTAGGAATACAAAAGTGGCCATATACTTGAATGAGCTTCTCTTTGTTTCAAGAATAGGTGTAGAAGGAGCAAGGTCGACATAAGTATACTTGAACGAAGACCGACTTAGTCAGCCGACTAAGTCGATGGGCCGACTAGTCGATCAGCCGATTAAGTCGGTCGGCCGACTAAACTAAAAGATTAGTCGACTTAACTAACAGTCGTGTCGGTTCACCAAACCGACAGGTAGTTATTTTTTGTAACTGTTTGTAACTGGTATATATTAGGCTGTTGAGCCAAGCAAGAACTTACTTTGGTTCTGTGCCTTGTATGAACTCACTACATTAATATAATCTGTTTTCTCTATCTGTTCTTGTCTCTTGTCTCTTATTTATGGTTATGTTTTAGTATGTGTTATTGGTAACCTTATGTGATCTATGAGATTACAACATTGGTTCCGTTGTCGTTAGTACATGTCTAAAATATAGGCTCACATATGATAACAGAGCAGGAGATCAAGGACTAGTGGAATCGTAAAGTTGCAAACTACTTGCAAAATTACGCCCGACGAAACAGATTAACAGTCACTGAAGCTAGAGCCAGATTTTTCACAGAGACACATGAAAAATTTGTCGAGTCTGTACCACAACTGTTGAAGCAGCTTCTGGATGAGAAGAATGGATGTGACTAAAGAACAATAGTTGCTAGATAAACTGTTTAGAGGGGGACGTAAAAATCTGTCGGAGTGGTTTGAGAAAATCGGCGACGACTTCTGTGAGGAGCAAGCGGTCGAAGACAGGACATCAGTGGAAACTGTCAAAGCAAACTTCTACATAGACTTTATCGACCAATTATTGTGCTCCATGCCGACCTTGCTATTCAAATTCTTGATAGAGAAAGGAGCAGGACACATCATCGAACCTAGACCATCTCTGTGCACACAGCCACCAAACACCAACTGGGCGAAAAAGCAGAAGAAGTGGGAGAAATTTATTGCAGAAAGGGAGTGGGAATAATTCCTGAGCAAGTGATTCAAACTATCTGGGCTTTCTAAAAGCATCGGGTAGGCTATGGGGGGGTATTTGGTCGTGTGTTGGAAATAAGAGCATAGTGGATCCTAGTCAAAGCAGAATCCAGTATTAGTCACCGGTAATGAAAAGTCGACCGAAGGGAAATCGAAGGTATAGTATTGTAGGAAAGTATGTCGGACATTAAGAAAATCGAAAGGGACGAAAGACAGCAACAAAGGGAAGCCAGACGAGAAAGAGCAGCAGAGATGCATCAAATACAAAACCCTAGGGAGACCGACCATGAGGAGATTTCACCAAATTCGGGTCATGACCGACATGGAGATGGCATAGAAGAGGAGGCGACCCCTAAGGAAGAAGAAGTGTGTATAGAGCATCCTGAAGCTCTCCAAATAACTGTCCCTGACCAAGGAGTAACCCTTTCCCCAGTAAATCTGCGTATCACAATACAGACTATTATTGAAGATGACCTCCGACTGCGAGCTGGTGACATTACTATCTGGAGCCGACTAGGTGACGAACCATTCCCAGGATGACATCTTGTTATACACCGACCGCTCGAAGGGAATTGGGTGACATTTCAAACAGCACCATCCTTTCAGAGTATCCACTTGCTCTTACCGACACATGAAGGAGCACCCCCCCTTCCACATACAGCTTTCGAAGAAATCCAAGAGTCATAACTGAGCACGCAAAGTTCCAGTGGACCATCGATAATACAAATCGACAAAAATCCATTGTACGACGCAAAATCGACCACCGACGGAGGTACAAGTTCCGTCGACCAAAACTCCTCAGGATCGACTATATCAACGACCCCACCTCTTTCACCACCACCCACACCCCCACCTCCGCCGCCGTCAGATAGCAGTGATAGCGACTCAGACATGGGTCACAGAACTGCCCACATTCCTCTATACGAGGGGGATGAAGACCCCAGACGACATTGGTTCGTCTACGAGTCCATCTGGGACGCAAACCAGGTGAAGGATGAAGACCGACAGATGGCTCAGTTCGCAGGAGCCTTATGGAAAAGGGATCTGACTTGGTATATGACCTTTTCAGAACAGCAACTTAGAGCAATGAAAGCTGAAATTAAAGCACAGTTCTTATCCTTTTTCAAGACCCCAGAGGCCAAGACCCTGGCTGCTAAAAAGCTCAAGACAGCGCAGCAAAAGCCAAGGGAGATTGTCCGCGATTACAACAAATGCTGGAAGGACCTGTTGATTCAATTAGATTATGTTATTGATGAACAATTGCTAATTCAATGGTTTCTGGCAGGCTTATCACAAAAAATCCGCAGACACATCAGTCTAGAAACTTTCAAGACATATGAAGATGCGCTGACCAAAGCTCTACAGGTGGAAATGGATGAAGATATCCCTACCTATCCGATAGACCATAGGATAGAAGAACAGTTGGAAAGTGTCTAGAAATCCTTGAAAGAACTGTCCCTCAAAAATCAAGAAATCTGGTGCACAAAATGTTCGACGGCCAGACACACAAAAGATAATTGTCGACATGAATATAGCCGAAAAGATGTCTGATTTGTGCAAACTAACTTCTTTTGCGATATTTTCCAGGAGACCAGAGATCATTCCACGAAGGAATGTGCATTTAACATGAAGAATGAAAAAGATTCCTGGTGCGCCATTTGCGAGACAAAAAGTCATAATACGGCCAACTGTCAACTAAACCTGAAAAACAGACAGAACTATCAGGCAGTATACCAGACGAATGCAGTGGCGTAGAGAAATGAGAAAAATAATACTAATGACCAGAACGGGAAATGATACGAGCGCCGGTACGGCAATCGACGACAAGGGTTTGGAGGAAGAGGTTGATTCGTCGGGAATTACGACATCCGACCACGTCGATCTAGCCATTGCTTCATCTGCTATAAAGAAGGACACAGATGTGTAGACTATCCTTACAAGGACAGAACTGATTTTAAATTTTGTACCCATTGTGGGGTAGGCGATCACTCTCTGGAGGATTGTCCTACCATGTTAGAAAAAATCAATAATAAGAAGAATGGTAATGTCTTGTCTTGTGTACAAAAGCATGATATATTAACCACTAAAAATCTGCATATTGTCACTCACCAAGGCACAAAAACAGGACCTGATAACCCACCAATTAGTAAAATTAAAAACACAAATGGTTATTCGGATCCTCTGAAGGAAAAACAAACTTATCAAGAAGCCACACACATATTTCAAGACATTGCACAGCAAGAAGACAATATTACCAGTCGACTTAGCACGACACAACAATTAACTCATCTCATCCAAAATGACAAGTCCGTAGCCCAGTTTATTGATTTATTACACGAAATAAAGATCACTAACTATGGAAAACAAACTAAGAACATTTGCAGCCTCAATCAAAAAGACAAAAATGATGTCGACCCACTTGTCGACCTGGAAATCGAAGGTTATCACGTCCGACAAGTGGTGCTCAATTTCGGATCTCAAGTAAATATCATGACCAGAGATACATGGGAAAAGATGGGCTGACCTCGACTCTATGAGTCAGGAATTTACCTCAAACTCGCCGACCAAGGCCTCATTGAACCCATAGGGGTTTGGAAAGATGTCGAAACGACCATCAAAGGAATCTCGACTAAGGTTGATTTTGAAATCATCGACCCAAAAGAAGGATCTAGCTCCTTCCCTACACTCGTGGGTCCAACTTGGGGACGAAAGATGAAAGCTTCCATATCCCTAGACAAAGTACGAATTAAGTTAAAAGGAAATGGTCAAAAAGTCATCGTACCCATTAACCCTTCTCAAGGAGCACCTTGGACCAAACCGATTGATGAGGAAGTCGATGTCAGACAACTTTACCAGATCCAGAATAATACGGACTATACCGAGACAAACATTTATGGGGAGCTTTATTTAGGTAACCAAGACTCAATTGGTTACAATTTAGATGCTGAATTATATGACCAGGAGATGGAAAATTATGAAACATAAGTAAGAGGGTGCTGGACTATCCAAAAAGTACAGAAAAAAACCCACCCGATAGTGCTTCACGGTATCGATTATCCCCAAAGTCTTTGAAAACAAAATCAGGGAACGACCTACATTACAACCGACCAATTTACATAATACCCAACTGCCCAGGTATAAGGAACGTGAATCCCCAATAATGTACCTTGAACAAGTATCTAAAAATATTGGAGAACATGGCAGACTTCAAAGCTTAGTGGAAACATTTACAGTTCAAGTAGCTAGATGGTGGAACACCCATCAGACCAAATTGCAGACCTGGACAACTGCTTCAACTTTCTTTGTCGAACAATTTGGTGGGAAAAAGATAACTCAGGAAACTCAAATCCCTATCTTTTTCCAAGGCCAAGACCCCGACGAACACATCAAGCTTTGTGAAAAGGATTGGAGACGGCTTGGACACAAAGATGAGCGAGCCTGGCCACATTTGTTCCCTTAAACACTAGCCGACTTACCTACTAAATGGTATAAGATGGAGGAGGCTAGAGGAGAAACTTTCTTTTGGCATGAACTTAAAGAAAATTTTATAAAGGATTTCCAGTTCAAACCTAAAAATGAAAAACTAGCTGAGACAGCACACCAAATCAAAACGTTTCTTGAACCGACAGATAAACAATTCATCCAAGACCATCGAAAAATCCAGGACTGTAACAAGATACAAGTTGAATCCAAATCATAGTCGACATGATTACACTTGGAAAACAAACACACAAAAGGTAAGAGATTTAGGTGGAAGACCGACCACATTGAAACAACCAAACCAATCTACTCAATCTTGAAAGTCGAGACCACCGACAAGCCAGACCTAGACAGAATGACTACAGCCGACTTTCTGGTGACATTCTCACAGTTTAAAGAAGGAAGTCGGCCGATCAATGAAGCTAAAGCACCAGAGTGGCTGGACGCTAAAGTGAAAACTAAGGAGGTCGACATTTCAAACGACGACCGTCCAAAAATAGCTAAGATTGGAGACTACTGGAACGAACACCAAACCACCGAAATCATCAACTTACTGAAAGAATTCCAAGATGTCTTTGCAAGGGATTACAAAGACTTAAAAGGGTTAGTACAAGAAATGGGTGAAATGAAAATAGATACTAAACCTGATGTCCGACCTGTCAAGAAACGACCTTACAAACTAGCTCATAAGTATAAGGAGATAGTTAAGAAGGAAATAGACAACATGTTAGCAGCAGGAATTATTTACCCCATTGACCAGTCGGAATGGGCAAGTTCCATGGTCATACAGCCAAAGAAACATGACCCGACCAGGTTACGAATTTGTGTCAACTTTAGGGATCTCAACAAAGTCACACTCACAGATCCCTTTCCCACGCCCTATGCTAAGGAAATCCTGAATGAAGTTGCAGTCCATGAATGTTATTCATTTACCGATGGATTTTCAGGATATAATCAAGTACCCATAGCAAAAGAGGATCAAAATAAAACAACATTTGTATGTGAATTTGGGTCCTTTGCATACATAGTTATGTCTTTTGGGTTGAAGAATGCACCGGCAGTATTCTCCCGAATAGTTGTCAAAAAATTCCAAGAGTATATCTATGAGACCATGGCAGTATACTTCGATGATTGGACCATATATTCCACCCTAAAGGATCACTACACATGGCTCCGACTTATGCTGGAGAGATGTCGACAGATACAACTTTCCTTAAATATTAAGAAATGTACTTTTATGACTCCCATCGGCATACTCTTAGGACATATTATCTGCAAAGATGGTATAAAGGTCAACTTTTCCAAAATAAAAATCATCCTTGACCTAAAACCCCCAATAAACCCTAAACAGGTCTGGGTGTTATTGGGCCATACGGGATACTATAGGAAATTCATCAGACATTATTCAGATATGACTTACCCTCTGGAGGAACTGCTAAAAGATGATCAGGAGTTTATATGGATGGAAGAATGCCAAATATTCTTCGACAAATTGAAAATAAAACTGGTCGAAGCGCCCATACTTAAATTTCCAAACTGGTCGGCTAAATTTCATGTACATATTGATGCATCAGGAATTGCAATTGGAGCCATCCTTACTCAACCAGGGGATGATGGGATGGATTACCCTATCGTATACAGTAGTCTAAAACTAAATAAAGCTGAAAGGAACTACTCGACCGCTGAACGAGAAGCCCTAGGTATGGTCTTTGCTCTCCAGAAGTATCGACATTACCTATTGGCCAACCCTTTTATATTTTATACTGACCATCAAGCATTGAAGTACCTTGTTAATAAACCCCTTCATCATGGACGAATCTGTCGATGGTTACTTCTTTTTCAAGAATTTGAGTTTGAAGTAGTGGTCCGACCAGGAAAGCTAAATGTCAGACCTGACCACCTATCATGTATTGACAATGGGGAGGAACCGACTAGAATCGACGATGATTTGCCAGATGCACATCTATTTCACATAGAAGCAGTACCCAAAGAACTAGAAGAAATCGCTCAGTTCTTGGAGACAGGTCAGGCGCTTGAAGGTCTGAACACCAAGAAGAAACAAATCTTAGCTATGAAGGCTGCACCCTACAGCCTCATCAATGGATTTTTGTATAAAATGGGTTTAGATGACATTCTTAGATGTTGTGTACTCGACCATGAGAGAGAAAAAATCATGCATGAAGCACACTATGGACCTGCAGGAGGACATTTTCAAGCGGATACAACTGCAAGAAAAATCCAACAGTCGGGCTTATGGTGGCTGACCATCCACAAGGATTGCAAAAACTTTGTTAGTCGATGTGATAGATGTCAACGACTTGGTCGACCTCTGCCGAGCATAGAAATGCCCTTGATATCTGTAAACCCTAGTCTCACATTTGAACTATGGGATATAGACTTCATAGGACCTTTTCCTATCCCAGCTAAACAATCAGGTGCATGATATATTATCACGGCCGTGGAATATGTCACTAAATGGGCAGAAGCTGAAACCGTCGATACATGTTCAAGTGAGGTAGCTGCTAAGTTTATCTACGAAAACATTATCACTAGATTTGGATGCCCACTCACATTGATTAGCGACCAAGGATCACACTTTGTAAACAAAACCATCAAACATTTGACAGACCAGTTTCACATCGACCACCGACGAAGCACTGCATACCATCAACAGTCGAACGGTGCGATTGAAGCTTTTAACAAAACACTCACAAAAGGGTTAACTAAAATATGCAGCACTGACAAAGACGACTGGGATTAGAAAATCCCTACGGTTCTTTGGGCATATAGGACAGCATATAAGCGGTCGACCGATCAAACACCCTTTTGACTAGTCTACGGACAAGAAGCAGTCGTCCCCCTACATTTTCGACAGCAGACACCTATTATTGCACAGATACTACATGTCGATGTCGAACAGGCAAGAAAGGACCGACTATTTCAACTCAGTAAGCTAGAAGAACATAGAGTCATGTCTCTTCAACATCAGGAAATTCACAAACAACAACAAAAAACATGGCACGACCGTAACATCAAGAACCAAAACTTGTCGGTCGGTGACCTTTCTTTACAGTATAACAGTCGAGTCAAGGGAAAACCCAAGAAATTACACACATAATGGATGGGACCTTACGTTGTCTAAGAAATACATCCCAACGGTTAAGTCTGACTAAAAATGTTGCAGGGCCTAGTATTCCGGAAGCTCGTTAATGGAGCCCGACTAAAACGCTATAAAAACTGGAAAAAAAATAAAAAATAAAAAAAAATCAAATAACGACCTTAACCATCAACCAAAACCTATAAAAAGACAGAAAAATTCCAAAACAAAATACTACATCCGACACCAAGCCATGACAGCAACTCACTACCGCAACCACCGACATCACCACCATCGACAATCTTCGTCGACCAGTCAGGCTGACTGTTTTCACCCCCGACACCAACCATCGAACTCGAATGTCCCATCACGCATTGATGGCCTCGAGCACCGAAATGAATCCTCCATTAAGTTGCACTCGAGTATTGCAGTTGGACTATCAAGTCCACCATTAATACACCCATTTCGACACTCCACCCCATCCAATCCTATAAATAATGGACCGTCGAAGGTTCATTCACCACACCCATTTCGATCAGAGCACCTGCAATCTCAGTTGACCAAAACACCAGAACCCTATCAAAACCCTAACCAGTTCGACACAATGGCACCTAAAATCACCCAAGCTGTGGCCAAGGCAAAGGAGTTGCAAGCCGAGGACACCCCCTTGCTCAACCGTCTCAAGAACATAAAAAAATCCAAGGTCCAGGAGGGCCCATTTCAGAAACTATGGAAAGAGATCCATGAGTGGGCCTATGAAGACAATAAAATGACCCATGCCACTGAAAAAATCAGGAATAGCACCATTCTCCAATACCCTAACGCACCATTGATGGCAAGCTTCGATGGGACAAAAGAGGCAGTGGTTAAATTCATCATCAGTCGCTACCACAACAGCCGATTTTATTTCGACCAGCCGATTGACATCAATAGGGATGTTATCTCCAAACTTACAGGTCTGTCAAACCAAGGCAGTCCGGTACCTATCGGAATCAAAGAAGGGTTGTCCCAGGAACTTATGGGCACACCCACTGGGAAAAAATCGAAGGGATTGATGATCGGCCATATTGCGATAAGGACGCCGCAAATTGTGGCTAAAATCATCGCAGTCACACTCACATTGGCGGGTCGAAGCAGCGACCTTAAACTAGAAATACTGGAGGCTGTCGACACGATCACTACCGACGGCAGGATCTACCAATGTGCAGACTATGTCGCCGACATGGTCAAAACCATCTGTGAGCGCTGCCAAGAGGTCAGAGGTATAATCAAGTTCCCATCCCTTATTATCTGGATTTTTATGTACCACATCTATCCGGAAGGCAGTCCAGTCTTCCGAGAGTCGACCAGATTCCAAATGCACTGGTTTCAGCCCTTTTCACAAAAAGGCACCCTACATGAACTAGAACAAGGGAAAGTCTTCCTAGAAAACTGGTTCTAGCAACTGAAGGTCTGTACGACGAGGTGGAGGGTGCCCCAGAACATCCGACGAAACCTCCCTGTTGAGTCTCACATCCAGTTGGAAGTGGACCATACCTCACTATGGTATATGCGAGGTTAGGACCCTAAAGCATAGGACCTCGACTACTACCCCACGGTCGACCAGATTTTCTGAGAGTTGACCCGACAGGAAAAGACGAAGATAGCAGTCCCAAAGGCTGCCAAACAGGTCGAATTCTCCATTATCAAGCTGCTTACTGACCAGGAGAAGGAGGAGGAATACGAGCTTAATCTCTACATCAACACATTTGTGTCGGAGGACACCCCGACCGTGCCCACTAGTCGGGTACACCTCACAGTCAAACCTTCGACTGCCAAGGTAGTCGACCCTCAGCCGACAGAACAACACCAACCACCAATACAACAGGATCCAACAGTGCCACAGAAAACTCCTTCGGCTCTAGCAGTCGTCGACCCCACTCAAGATCTGACTGGAGATGTCGAAGTCGATGACCCAGAATATGCTTTATCCCGAAGCATCATCAAGAAGCTGTCACCCGGAAGAAACTCAAAACCCAAAAACAACAACAAGGGAGGGGTAAGCGTAAGCTTATTCTGGCCGACTCGTCCGATGATGAGGAGGAACTCACAGCAGCAGCCGTCGACATTGTCGAGGATGCCCGTGCCAATAAAGTACTCGTTGAAGTTCAGTTTCAACGGTATCTGGAAGCAAGAGCTCCAGAGGGTCGGTCCAAGAAATCCAAAACAAAAACGACGCCTGAAAATGTCGTTGACCTTGTGTTGACCCCCCCACCCCGATCTTCGACGCCCGTAGTCGAAGAACAAGCACCAGTAGAAGGGTTGGGCAGCCCCAGTGAAGAATATGAACGTGCAATCCCCGAGGCACTCAGAGCCAGGGTCAGCCAGGACGCTAAGCTTAAAGCTTTCTTTATGACACTGCCTTCACTATTTACGTCGGCCCAGAAAATAAAGACAACGACCCCTCTCAAAATACACAAACAGATTTATGCACAGGAAATGACAACTTTTACCAGGATCAATGACGAGAGAGACATCATAGGACACAGTCAGTCTATCACCGAGCAGGTCGATCCTGAGACACAGAACGAACAACCCATGTCACCATCCGAAGCAGCAATCTCTTCCGATGGCAGTCTCGACCATGTTGAAGCCAGTCTCGCAACCCCTGACCATACCCCTAATCCATTCCCAACACCACCATCATCCCAACCTCCTTCCCCACCACCTCCACCGTCAAAATCCCCACCCCCAGAATTACAGCCAAACCCATCACAACCATCGTTATCTTCACAACCAGAAGCAGACATCCCACCTCCTCAAACAGAAAAACCCTCGTCTCCCATGCCCCCTGCTCAAAAAGAAACACAGCCATCCTCTATACCATCTACCCAACCAGCACAACCCTCGACCTCCAATCCACCAATTACAGACCCAACTTCCACTAATGCAGGTACCCAGGAGCAAGAACAACATCCAGACAAACAGAAGAAAAAGAAAGAGCAGCATAAGACATCCGGCCTGCGTATTAGCTTCAAATATGCAAGTTCGCTAACCGACTCCGAGGTCGGCCAACTACTCAAACTCTTGGCCAAAGAGTCAAAGAAGAGGACGGCCACAAAAAGTAGAGAGCTCAAGCACAAGGAGGCAGAACAGGTCAAGTTTCTCGGCAAATGCAGGTCTCTTGCACAATCTGTCATCCCAGGCCCCGTTGAAATTGCTACAGATCGACCTTTGGAAAGGTCCTATCATCTCTTTGAAGGCATGGCGTCGACTATACAGACACATCTCCAAGAAACTAAGCAAGATCAAAAGGAGGAAACTGCCCGACTACTCCTAAACCAACACACTGCATTTTCGGAGGCGTACAAGGTCTTACAGGATCATATGGAGGAATCCATTGTCACTGAGGAAGTACTAAGAGACTGGACTAATCACTATGGGCAGGTCTATCAACAGACAAGATAGGTGCGACAGGGCATTCATGCATTGGAGGGTTAGAAGTCGACAGAAGCAGAATTGCGACAGACCATTCAAGTCGTTTTTGTACCTCCCTGTTTCTTCGGGATGAAGAAACGTTTTGTTCATGGGGGAGATGTAGAAGGAGCAAGGTCGACATAAGTCGACTTGAACGAAGACAGACTTAGTCAGCCGACTAAGTCGATGGGCCAACTAGTCGATCAACCGACTAAGTCGGTCGGCCGACTAAACTAAAAGATTAGTCGACTTAACTAACAGTCGTGTCGGTTCACTGAACCGATAGGTAGTTATTTTTTGTAACTGTTTGTAACTAGTATATATTAGGCTGTTGAGCCAAGCAAGAACTCATTTCAGTTCTGTGCTTGTATGAACTCACTACATTAATATAATCTGTTTTCTCTATCTGTTCTTGTCTCTTGTCTCTTATTTATGGTTATGTTTTAGTATGTATTATTGGAAATCTTATGTGATCTGTGAGATTACAACAATAGGTTATTCTTTACTGAACAGGGCCAACCACGTGAAGGTGGAAGCTCATATGACCCCTCCCCCCCCTCACATCGCTCTCAATTCCCCTTACCCTTTAAATTATTTTGTTTACATAGAAAACATATAAAAAACTAAACATATAAACATTGAAACATCAAATCACATAAACATATAAACATCGAAACACAAGAAGTTAATCCATACAAACAACGTTTCATGTTAACATCGATATAAAATACAAGTCATGATATTTTACAATTTTCTCTTCGTGTGACTTTGTTTTTTTCGATTCAAAAAACCAACAAGTGGCATCTCAAATTCATCATTTTGCAATGTATATTCTGAGCCCTGTCCTTCTGTGGTTTGTGTAATTTGCGTGCCCTCATGTACCATACTCCTGGTGCGTCGCTGAACAGGGCGTGGAGGCCGCTGCGAACGGGAAAGAACTGCAACAACGAAAAGACCATTTTTCTTAGGTTGAAAATTGATTCAAATCACTATTTATTTGTTTCGATAAACATTACAATATTTCTTTTTACTTGTTTGTCTATCTGTGAAGGTCGGTGTTCCGACTGCTTCAGTCATTTGTTCCTCTTCCAGTTCATCCTCGTGAGATACATGCTCTTCCATTTAAAGAATGAAATATGTAAGTATACGTAAAAAAATAAATATCTATCATCAAAATACATATATATATTTCTAAAACTCGCTACCTGAATCCCTAACCTGCTCCACACTATCATCCAACGGGTCCTCCCCAATATGAACTGGCACCCTCCCAGTACCGCTGGATTCACTGCTGCGGCTGCACTGTTGTTTCCAAACAAACATAAAAATATAGTTATTGGTCTACTGTGGGAAAATATGAAGTAAGAATGACTTTCAAATGTCCTTATTCATTCTATTTACCTGCATTGACCCACAATTGGGCTGATTGGAGTCTGTCCCAAGATTTTTCTATGCTCAACCACACTTTCAAAACCATACTTGAAACCAATCTCGAGGTCTTCCTCGGTGGTGGCATCTGCGAACGTACTTCCCTGCAATATTGAAAAGAGAAGTTTATTATTAGAGAGGACGCAACATATTATGTGCTAGTCTAAAAGGACTCAAGAACTCAAATTTCAATACTGTTCAATATGCTTAAAAACAATGAAAACTATTCTAAGAAAACTATGAATTTAATTAGCAGGCACAAATCTCAAACCCCAACACTTGGTAAGATTTTGAAAATTTATAAAAAGGAATATTGCAAATTCTTACGATTCGGTGCCTCAGTTTTCTGTAGCCACCCTGGCCCAGTTTATGCTGGCCAACCTTATCCATTCTTGCCTTGGTTGCCTTGGAGGTGTCAGGCAACCTGTTTATGAAATCTATGACATATGTTAAATGTATGATTTGTTGCTTGACACAAAACATAAAATAAAATTGAGCATATCGCAATAGTATAATTATACGTCATGTACCTTGCATTATCAGTTCGTGGTTGTTTTCCTTGATTTCTTAACAAAATAAATTTGACATCATCCATAAGTGCCTTCCACTCTCGCTCTGGTACCATGGGAGGGTGCTCATGCTTGGGGTTATCTACCAGTTTTCCCCGATATTGGGCCCTGGTATATTTCAAACCATCTCCAGCTAACTTTAAAACCACTTTCTTGTTGAAAGTGTCTTCAAACAAGTAAATCATGTGTCTAATCAATTCATCTTTTAAATTGCTGGTTTTTTTTTGCCACCCTATGCAAATGGTGGGCCCAAACAGCTCCAATGCTTTGTCATTTAAGTGTCTGTAGAAGAAATTATTGCCTGCATAAACATTTACAGCTTAATTTACAATATTTTTAGAATATGTCCATTTCAATTTAATGAAAAACATTGATGAAAACAATTAAAAAATACCAACCATCTTTTGTATTTTCAAAGGAACACATGCTTCATCGACTAGAAATGTCACATCTAGTGATCCGGTGCTTTTGACTCGTGCTGCTCCAGGAAAAGTTTCCTGGCCATCTACAGTAGCTTCATCTCCAGCGTCATGTGGAGTCCCAGGTGGCTCCATCTCATCATCATGCTCCATGTCATGATCATGCTCCATCTCATCATCATGCCCCATCTCATCATCATTTCCCTCATCATTGGCTTCGAGGCAATCCTCAAAAAGCCTCATTGGTACCTTTCTTTGATGAGATTTTTTATGCAATGGATGGTCACTGCTACCAATACCTGTCTTTGCAAGTTCTCTAGCCTGGGGTTCCAAAAATTCCTACATACAGAAAACATTGAGTTGATAAGAACATTTGCAATAATAGAAAACATATCATCAAATATGAAATCATGTTAAAGCTTATAAAAATTGTAATCGATGACACTTACCCCATAACCCTTTATTTTTTGTTGTAGCTCCACCATCATTACCTTGTCATCATCTGTCTTGGGCCATTTGCAAGCAAAGGCCAGTAAATCCTTGTTTTCCCTTTTGAGGGCCAAATAGATCGTTTTCATTGGGTCTAGGGAGGTGAAAATTTCTTCCTCATTTACATTTTCATCCACATCCAGTGCACCATACTAAAAGTATGAAACAATAAAATCAAGGAAATTAATTGTAACATCATTCAAAAATTGTTCACCTGTAAAATAATTGTGTAGTATCAATAAAACTTACCGGATGCGGCGTAGTGGCTGGTGACTTCCCATGGTCACCCCGTGCCTGCTGAGGCTCCATGGGTGACTTCCCACAGTCACCCCGTACCTGGTGAGACACTGCAGGTGACTTCCCATGGTCACCCCGTACCTGCTGATACATCGCAGGTGACCTTACACGGTCACCCCATACCTGTTGGGGCTCCGCGGGTGACTTCCCACTGTAACCCCGTACATGCTGCGTCGACACCGCGGGTGACCTTCCACGGCTGTGACCCTGGCACAATAAATCAATCAATAAAATCTATGTACATAATTGTGGACAGAAAAAACTGAAATATTTAACAATTACCTGTGGAGGCAGTACGACGTGTGGCCTTCCACGGTCACCATGTATCCTGGTAGTCGCAGGTGTGCCGTGAGTACTACTG
>LPNX010910198.1:45094-328559 GCA_001517045.1 Pseudotsuga menziesii | reverse complement strand
TATGTATCTCATCTTCCTGATTTGTATCGGTAACGTTATATCCATCCATGTCAACGTCATTAAGAACTTGATCAGCTCCAATATTCTGATCACGAATTTACTCACCCTGTAAAGGAGTATTTCTTCTAGAACCTAGCAAATTATAACTATCTGGAGGCTGACATTTTGGGGGCATTGTCTATATATGTACAAAAAATGCAGTGAAATTAGTGTGTATAGAGCATATAAAATTATGATAAGACATTTTACTAAAAGTCATGACATGACGACCATTAGAGAGAATACATTAAATACTGAATAACCTCTTACCAAGGGATGATATTCATTGCCCCCTTCGGCGTGTCCCTTCTCCCTACAATTTCTTTCAGTTGTTGTTATTAAAAGTATTCTTCTTTGCAAACCCCTGCAATCATTGCACGGGCAATAACATTTTCCATCGCCCCTCACCTCTGATGCCACTCTGAACCGAGCAAGCTTCCTTGCATTTTCGTTCATGGTGACAAAGCCTTGTGGTGACAAGAAATTGTCTTACCTACACCATACCAAACAGTAAGTTGTCAAATACATCACAAACCACTATTCCTTATGTGTCATCAATTTTATTTATGTACTCAATATCATCACATAACAACTAATATATCATGTACCTCTCCAAGAATAATATCGTATCACATGAGAATACCATGGCTAACTCAACCTCATCAATGAAGTGAATTAAAAGAAGGAAATTTAAGTCCATGAAACGTGTGGGCAGTTTCCTTTTAACCACACAAAAAATATGAACTATATTTTGATTACACATTGTAGTGATAGCCATGTGCACATTATTTGACGTAATCCAACATAAAAAGGTAAATAATTTTGATATGGAACATTGTAGGTTCTAATGGAAGTCACGGTTCCCACAATTGTGCATGAGCAAAGGATAATGGTACTAAAAATAAACACAAAAAATTAAAGTAAGCATATTAGTATGAGTGCATAACATGTAACCTACATTGTAGAAAAAAGAAGCATGTAATATGCATACATTCCCTTGGAAGGTTTAGAAAATCATGTGATTTCAACCCCAACAAATGTCCTTCTATGGTGGAGTAGCATTGTAGAGTTTATTTGTATAAATAAGGAACCTTCACACCCAGTATAACATCCTTTTTCTAGAGAGAGATAATAAAATCTATGGACATGACCTTCTTTACAATATCAAGAGGGACTAGTCTCTCCTTTACTTTCTTGTATGTTATCCATTGTTTGAAAAATATTGAACATTAAATCAATGATATTAGTAAAACACAATGAATTTAGTATGTTAACACATCAAATAAACCATTTATTAGAAGGATGGAAAAATTCTTCCAATACACATGCAACCAACCACTTTAGAAAAAAAGTCAAACTAAGTAAGAAAGTTACAATAATAATCAATTGAAAATACAAAATTATAATTAGTGAATGAGTGGTCAATGGTCTACTACACAAGTTATAGTTTATTAATAACTCATCACCAAATACATACTATGCATTTCATGCACACCAACAAATCTTAATGCATTCATTTTATTGAAGTTCTCTTTGTTATTGAAGTGTTCCTCAAATTAGAAATTTTCACTAAACAATTAGAACCTATGATTGTTTATCAACCCTACAATGTTTCCATGAGTGTGAGGATGGCCATTGGTATATAACAATATCTTCCTATCAAAGTTTATGGAACCATAATAATTGATGCACATAATATACATGCAAATTCTAAGTATGTATTGAACAATATTCAAATAACCAAATTGACTATAAAGAGGGCCATAAAACAACTTAAGAAATACTAATTATTTGGATGGAATGAACACATGTGTATAAGTATAACCAACAAAAAATTTAAAACATTTAGTTTAGATTTGGAAACCATATAATTATTGTACCACACAAGGACATAGAAAGAAAAATACACTATCTTCATCTAGGAAATAACATTAGCATGAAGTAGTAAAAGTATGCATCATTTGAAAACACAAACTAAGCTTGCACGTTTAAAATCCGAACTATGTAGATCTAGAAATTGATTGTTCACCAGCAGGAGACGGAAATAATAAACAGCTCTAACAATCACCCAAAAACAGTGCTGCAACAATGGCAAGTGTGAAGAAAATCTCGTTAAGGTCTTCGTTTTTATAGAACTCTTAGACGTCGCTATAGCGAAGGCAAACATTGAATTTTGCGCCCTAGGTCAAGTTGACCGTTGTAAAAATCCAACAAAATATTAATGCCCTAGGTCAACTTGACGGTGCCGTCGCTATAGCGACGGATAGCCATGGATACAGCGACATCCAAGGATTTAGGTGTGGATACAACGATGGATAAGAGTCCCTGCATGGATACAGCGACGGCTAAGCGTGGATACAGAGACGCCTCATTCCTGTTGCTTCCGATTTTACACCAAAAAGTAAGAAACATGGAAAACCTCCGTGGAAAAATCCGCGCTTTTGTACTAGTGTGAAGTAGTCGCTTTGACCAAATCTTCATCTTGTTCTTCTCTTCCAATAGAGAATGAACCAAAACCTGCTAAATTTTATATGCTTCATTCTGATTGTTCTTGTCAAGAGGAAATTTTGTCTCTTTCAACAAAATCCTCTACAAGTACTGACGTTATTTTGTTTGACTAGTGTAACCTAACCGAGTCTCATATTCATTCGAGTGTTCCTTTCCGAATAGTTGTGAATGTTACTACTAGGGGGATACTTCACACTATTGTTGACGAAGGGGATTATGTTAGCATTCTATCCTCAACTTCTTGGAAAGATTTAGGTTATCCTTAGCTTGTTCCAGCCACCGATCAGATACTGGCTTTTAATTGAAGACCTACTGCACCTTTAGGGATCCTTCATGATTTTGCTATTAGATTAGGAGGGAAAAATGTCTATATTGATGTTATGGTGGTCCAAGGTACTTTAGATTTCAATATACCCCTTGGACATGATTATTTTCATGCCATGAAGGCTATAGTGTCCACACTTTTTAGATTGATGTATTTCCCCCATGATGGGAAGAATGTGACCATTGATCAACTTTCCTTCGTTATACCTGAGCATTGCATTAATCCTAGCCATGAGACTATCCTGAATGTGCTACATGTTCTTGTGGTTCCTTCCCCTTCTAGTTAGCTTCTTCCCATCATAAGTAAAATGGGGAGCATGGCTTCAGCCTTTAGAAATCATACTGGAGTTAAGCCACTAGCATTTATGTAAAGGGGGGAACCTGTGAACCTATGGATATCATGTTGAGTAGCAGGTTTCTGAGCATAGTTCCTTTATTCTGTGTCAAGATCGTTCAAACATGAAATAGGTTTGTGGGCATAGTTCTTTTTATGTGTCAGTCTCGTTAAAAAATGAAAAATGTTTGCGAGCATATAGTTCTTTGTCAGTTTCAAGATTGTTAAAAAATGAAACGGATTCTTGTGATCATAGTTCCTTTTCTGTATGTCAAGCCCATTAAAAAATGAAATAGATGCTTGCAAGCATAGTTCTTTTTATGTGTCATGCTCGTTAAAAAATTAAATGGATGTCAACAAGCATAGTTATTGTTTGTTTCCATCTTGTGTTAAAATGAAGCAGGTCCCCACAAGCATAGTTATTTTCTGTTTCAATATTATGTAAAAATTAAACAGGCCACCTTGAGTAGTGTTTATTATTGGTTTCAATCCCGTTAAAAAATAAAACTGACCTTGAGCAAAGTTATTTTTTGTTTCAAGCTCATTAAAAAATGAAAGAGATTCTAGTGTTGTGTCAAGACTCAATAATTGAACATCCATTTAATATACTTGTAAAATAGATGAAACGAATCTTGGGGGGCATGTACCCTACCACTCTTTGTTGTATTTAGGTTTCTTGACAGTTATACTGGGGGAAAGTACCAACCACTGGACATCATGTTGGGAAATTACCCATTAATGGGAGTCATTTTGAGCATACTTTTTTTTAGTTTTGAGCTCGTTAAATGATGAAATGAACCGTTGAGAATATTTTATCTTTTGGTTTCAAGCTTGCATAAAAATGAAACCATTCCCGTGCATAGTTCTTTTTCTGTGTTAAGCTCATTAAAAATGAAACAAGTCTTTAAGAATTTTTATTCTTGGGTTCAAGCTTGTTAAAAAATAAAACCATCCCCAAGCATAGTTTTCCTTTCGGTTTCAATATTTCATAAAAATGAAACCACATTTCCAGCATAGCTCTTTTCTATTTCAAGTTTGTGTAAAAATGAAACATGTCATTTTGAGCATAGTTCTTTTTCTATTCCAAGCTCGTTAAAAAATGAATCATATATCTCGAGCATTCTTTTAATCGTTCTTCGAGCTCATTAAAATTAGTAAGATGGTGTTGAGCTTACTTTTGATTTTTCATGCTCTTGTTAAAACATGAAAAGTGGTTTGAGCTTAATTTATTACTTTTTGTTGCTCTGGATTCAAATATGAAAACGTTTAATGGAGGATTCTTTAATCTCTCTTTAGACTCTTAAAATGTGAAAATATTGTCGAGTTCACTTATCTTTTTCATGCTCGTAAAAGGACTTGAAGAGTCATCTTTCCAGTGATAGTTTACCCCTTTTTCAAACCAGGGGGCACTACGTACAAAAAAGTAACACTCCAGCCAATCACGACTGGAAGAGCTCTCTTGGGTATTATTTTACACTTTTTCATGCCGTAGAGACTAAATCATACGAAAAAGGACCCTTTGGAGTCTTCTTCCATCTTCAGTTAGAATCTTTAAGTGTGAACGATACCAAGTTAAATTTCATTGGACTCGTTAAATGAAACACTAAGAGACCCTTTTTTGGGAATGAACCGCTCCTTTCTCAAGTTCATAAAACATATGAGTTTGGACTTGTCCGAAGGACTAGTTATAACAAGTGTTTGTTACCCTCTTTGAACTCGTAAAATTGAAAAGAGACACTCATCAATCATGATGGGGAAATTAAGGGAAGGGAATAAATTCAATTTGCAAATAATATGGAATTTTGTCATAACCTTTAAACATGGCACTTGTCTGCATTTCATTCAGTCAATTGGGTAATCAGCTTGTCTTTGAGTCGATCCACATTCATGAGTCATGTCACTCCTTTGAGTCTTTCAAAGAATGCATTGTCCAATGTCGTATTGTGTTCTGCCTAGTTGAGTCAATGATTCCAAGTCTTTGGTCATGTCACCTGATGTTCAAAAGGAAGTCAGAAGTTTACCTATGTAGTTCAAACATCCTTTGTGTCATTATTTTTTATTCATTCTGATGGTTACATTATGTAAACATTCCAGAACCTTGTT
Source organism: Pseudotsuga menziesii (assembly GCA_001517045.1). Classification (NCBI taxonomy): domain Eukaryota; kingdom Viridiplantae; phylum Streptophyta; class Pinopsida; order Pinales; family Pinaceae; genus Pseudotsuga; species Pseudotsuga menziesii. The sequence goes on along the minus strand of LPNX010910198.1, from coordinate 323,251 downwards.
CCGAGTTTCATGTCATCAATGTGGGATTCATCATGGCCCTCCTTCGACAAGACTATTCCTATCCACATCAGCTCATCATCTAGGAATTATTCTTAGAAATGAGTTTATTACCTTGAGATCCGTATGCCTCAATAACATATTCTCTCTCTCTTAACATAGATTCACATCATTGACCTTTGATCAAGATATTCGACTAATTGTTCGACATCAAATCATCTATTTACACTCAGTAGGTTGTACTAGGGTACCTTGGGAATCGTTGACATTAATAGTGATCTCCCTCACACTTGTTAATGGTCCACATCATTGACCAGTAATCAAGTGGTTTTTACCATGTTCGACTTCAGATCATTGTAATTACATGGATAGAATCGTACTTTGTGGAGGACGAGACGAAGACCCTGGGTATCTGTTGAAAAAAACTGATAGCTTTCTCCCCAAGTTGTGATGGAATATATTGTATGAATTACCATCATGGATCCACATTTGTATGGTCGTGGATATGCTCAAATATGCATATGTATGACATAGATCTACATTGTATTTCTTGTAGCCATGTCCAAGTTTGAGTCCTCTATCACATGGATCTATGTTGTATTCTAATAGCCATGTTTGTTTATCTCTCTCATGGATATGCCTTGTATTGGTTTGCAGCCATGATGAAGACACATTTACTCATGAGTCAAAAGTATTCATGCATTGTAGATTCCTGGTTGATGATCTCTGATCAAGCTGATTCTTGCCTCGAAGAGATAAATTTCTCTTTCAAATATCTCTGTTATCGTATCCCTCTAGCCTCATGCTCTGGGGGGGATTTTGTTACACCTAAATCTTATCATCAACATGTGATGAGACCCCAAACTTCAGTGTTACCCTCAATCCCAAATTGTGAAGTAAGAATATTAGTCTAGACATCAAATTTATATGTGAAAATCTAGCACCGCCTCTACCCTTTAGTCAAAAAGAGGTTCCTTCTTCAGCACCACATGTAATGTGTTGACAGTAAGTGGTGAAACTGCCTTTACCCTTTGATCAAGGTGTAGTTCTGCCTTGTCACTACTAGTTTTTCAACATTAATCTAGCATTATTAGTATCTTTAACTAAGAGAATAACAAGTACAACAATCAAACACAAGAGACAATGAACATAGTGATTTTCCTCAAGGAAACCATAAAGGAGAAAACCCTGCAACTTCCTCAGAGATAGAATCAACACCAAAATAGGAAAAGCCCAAAACAGTAAGTGATATCTCGACAGTAGCAATCTTCTTCTTGTCTAGCCCTAGTGTCTTCTCCTTCCTCAACTATGCGCTACACTTGAGTGTGGATGAGTTGTGTGATAAATAGAGAATCTAGTTCTCTATTTATACTATTCCCAACATGACTAAAACCCTACTAGGTCCAACCTTTAGTAGGAGGTCTAATAACTGTAGTGCCCCAGAACTATGGGGACTTTAAGCGTTAGACAATCAAAGGGTTACCCACTATGACTTGACATGACTTGTTTACATTATTGATTCTCCCGATCGGAACATCGAGGCATGACAACATGACTGAATTACATTATAGATACATATAGGAATAAACATTGGGTTACAATACATAAGATACATAGATGAATACATTCCAAAGTTACAAATACATCAGCACTCCCTCTTAACTAGGAAGGTATTCTTTTGACACAATTTTCAGCACTGGTATTCTTCTCTGTATCAACTGGATCATCTCGCCATCTGTATTTCAAGTATTCTAAGTCTTCAAGTCATATTCATCTTTAATTCATCTTCATTCTTTGAATTTGGATCATCTCTCAATATGGATCATTATGGGACATCATCGCTGGATCTGGATCATCACTGGATCTAGTACATCACTGGGCATCATCACTGGATCTGGATCATCACTTGATCTATATCATCAATACTGGATCATCATCACTAGATCTCGATCATCACTTGATATGGATCATCACTGGATCTCGATCATCACTAGTGCTATCTCATGATTCTTCTCGTCATAGGAAGTTGTACAGAGACAACCCTATTTCATGCTAGTTGTAGTCCTAGCCTGCATGTAGGTATTATTGAGCACTTATATCTAACCTACTCATCAGAAAGGCATAGTACTCACATCCATCTAGAATGGGACACATCGTACTCACAATGATGGAAGAATCTCATCCAGGATGGAACACATCCTGCTCACAATGATGAAAGATTTATACACTTACATTCATCCAAGCGGGAACACATCCTGCTCATAGTGATGAAAAGGCTCTGCACTTGCATTCATCCAGGTGGGAACACATCCTGCTCAAAGTGATGAAAAGGATCTGCACTTACATTCATCTAGGAGGGAACACATCCTGCTCACAGTGATGAAAAGGCTTTGCACTTACATCCATCCAGGCAGGAAAACATCCTGCTCACAGTGATGGAAGGGCTCTGCACTTACATCCATCCAGGAAGGAACAGATCCTACTCATAGTGATGGGAGGGCTTGCACTCACATCTGATCTTGTAGGAACCAATCCTACAATCATATGAGAATGGCCCACAGTCCTCCTCGACTGAGCTACCTGGTAACTGACCAGGTGCCTCCATTCTCCTAGAGAATGGAATTTGCCCTTAAATATGACCTGCTCATCAAAATGGCCAACACTCACATATGAAATGGAAGGAACTTAATCCTTTAGCCATGATAGAATGGTTCATCCCTTACATCTGACCAAGTGGGAACACATCCCTCTATCACATCAAAATGGCTACTCAATCCTAGACTGAGTGTTCCTGGTACCTCACCAGGAAGCTCCCTTCAAAGAATGGCAATTTCCCTTACATCTTTCCTACTCGACAGAATGGCTAGCACTCATATCTGACATGGAAGGAAGCAATCGTCTCACCATGAAAAAATGGCTCATCCCTTATATCTGACCTACTCATCAGAATGGCTATGGATCTCAGCACTCATATCTGACATGGAAGGAACCAATCCTCTCACCATGACATAATGGCTCAGCCCTTACATCTGACCTACTTGTCCGAATGGCTACTGATATTAGCACTCATATCTATCATGGAAGGAACAAATCCTCTCACCATGATAGAATGGCTCAGCCCTTACATCTAACCATGGAAGGAACCAATCCTCTCACCATGTCAGAATGGCTATGGGACTCATCACTTTCCCTTTGAGGAAACCATGATCTAGAGAACACCAATCTTCTCCCTGAAGTACTCGAACTTCACCCTAGACAATGGATTTGTCAACACATCAGCTATTTGTTCCTCTGTCACAACATACTGGAGCTTCACTGCTCCCTTCTACACAATATCCCTGATAAAGTGATACTTGATCTCTATATGCTTCGACTTGTCATGGAACATTGGATTCTCTAACAACTTCACACAATTCTAGTTGTCACAATGTATACAAGTAGCATCCAACTGGAGATCAAATAAATCAGACAGTAGCTTCTATAGCCATATTGCCTCACAACTAGCTGAACAATCTGTGACATACTCTGCTTCAGCTGTACTTAGTGCCACACAAGATTGTTTACTGCTAAACCAAGAGCTCACACCTGATCCCATACTGAAGGAACACCCTGAAGTGCTCTTCCTATCGATGGCACTGCCTGACCAATATGAATCAACATAACCCTCCAGTTTAATCTTCTGATTCATATCATACTTGAGCCCATAATCAACTGTACCCCTTAGGTACCTCAGAATATGCTTTGCAGCAATCAAGTGAACATTCCTCAGACTTGTCAAGAATTGGATCAAGGTGTTCACAGCAAAGCAAATATCTAGTCGCATGTTCGTCAGGTACATCAGTGACGCAATCATCTGACGTTACATCGTAACATCAACTGACTCTGATGAAGCATCACTTAATAGCTTCAGGTTCGATGCCATAGGTGTGGCCATAGACATGCAGTCCATCATCCCAAACCTCTTCAGGATCTCCACTGCATACTTCCCTTGTCTAAGGAAGATTCCATCTATACTCTACCACACCTCCATACCTAGAAAGTAATGCATCATCCCCAAGTCCTTCATTTTGAACTCAGCAGCAATATTTCTCTTCGTATCGGCAATCAACCCATCCGTACCTCTCACAAATAGATCATCTACATACTGGAGAAGCGTCACTGGGTTTCCATCCTCAACCTTGTAGTAAAGGTTGGAATCTTCTTTACTCTTAGTAAAGCCCAAACTGGATAGAAAGCTATCAATTCTGCTGTACCAGGTCTTGGGTGCCTGTTTCAAATTGTACAGGGATTTCTTTAATCTTCCCACATGAGACTCCCTGTCATATGTCTCAAATCTGAGTGGTTGTTCTACATACACTTCCTCTTCCACTACACCATTCAAGAAAGCAGTCTTGACATCCATCTGGTGTATCTTCCATTTCATCACTGCAGCTAGAGCAGGTACTGATCTAATGGAAGTGTATCTGGCTACAGGTGCAAAGGTTTCTTCATACTCTATTCATTCTTTCTGAGTGAAACCCCAAGCTACAAATATTGCTTTATATTTCTCAATGTTACCGTCTGCAGCATGCTTAATCTTGTAGATCCATTTGGAAGTTACAACTGAATTACTGTTTGGTCTTGGGACAACATCCCAAACATCATTCTTCATGATCGATTGGTATTCTTCGATCATAGAATCCTTCCATTCTTTCCGTTCTACCGCTTCTTCATAACTGGAAGGTTCTTTATAAATGAAATCACATAGTAAGGCTACATACCCGGAGCAGGATCTGGTCGTCTTTCTTTCTTTGTGATTCTCTTCTAGATCCCCATACCTTTCCACACCTTGGATAATTTCACGTACCCAAGCAGGTTTCCTCTTATGAGGATTCTTCTCTAGAGGTGGATCCACAAGTCTTTGTGGTTCTTCAAAATCTCGATCTTCTTCTTGAGCTTCTTCGTTTATGGTTGTATCATGAACTCTGGGTGTTTCTGCTTCTTCAGGTTCTTCAGCAGGTATCTTTCTGGATTTGTTGTAAGCTATGTCTTCATCAAATGTCACATCCCTGCTGATCTCAATCTTCTTATATCCTGGGAAAAATATTTTGTAAGCCTTCGAGCTTTCAGAGTTTCCCACAAATATACCCTTCTTTCCTTAAGGATCTAATTTTTTTCTCTTCTCTTTTGGAATGTGTATGTACACAGGGCAATTGAATATTCTGAGATGGCTGAATTCTAGTTTCTTGCTGGAGAATACTTCTTAAGGAGTCTTGTTCTCAAGTACTCTATGTGGAGTACGGTTCTGTACACACACCACTGTTCTGGTAGCTTCTTCCCAAAGATGCATAGGAAGATCTTTATCATGAAGTATGTCTCTTGTAGCTTCCATGATAGTTATGTTCTTCCGTTTCGCAATCCCATTCTATCGTGGACTATAAGGAGTGGACAACTCCCTCTTAATACCTTATTCTTTGCATAGCTCTTTGAATTCATCCGAAGTGAATTCTCTGCCATTATCTGATCGAAAAGTCTTGAACTTGTTTTCGGTGTGGTTCTCGATCAAGGCTTTGAATTGCTTGAATTTGTTTAATACTTCATCTTTGTTCTTCATGAAGTAAACCCATGTCTTCCTAGAAAAATCATCAATAAAAGAAACATAGTATGCATACCCTCTTAGTGAGTTTGATGACATCGGACCACATACATCGGAGTGGATGATTTCTAGGATGCCTTTGGCTTTACTTTTGCTGCTGGGAAATGTCTTCTTTGTATTCTTTCCTTTTGCACATCCTTTGTAGACCCCATCATGTTTTGCTTGGAATTCTGGAAGACCTTCAATAGATTTGCTTGCAATAGGTAGTGCTCTATAATGCACATGTACAGGCCTTCTATGCCAAAGCTCATTTGGCTCTACTGTGTCATGGATCAAGGCTTTTTTTGGATGGCCCTTCAATTTGTATGAACCTCCTTCTAGTTCTCCAATCACAACTGCATCATCGATAGTGTTACATCTTGGCCACATGATGACTTGACCATCTATGAATGCAACCCTCATTCCTTTTGCATCCAATGCTGATATGGAGAGAAGGTTCTTCTTGAGTCCCGACACAAACAATAATTCTTTCATTGTTAGAGACTTACCAGAGTCTAGTTTATATGAAGATTCCCCACTACCTTTTATTGGATATTGGTAGTCATCTCCTAGCTACACCTTGTGAGGTGATTCATGTTTTGACAGCCTCACAAAGGATTCCTTGAATCCAGTCATATGTTTGGAAGCCCCACTGTCTATAAGCCAATCATCACTACCATGAGTAATTTTACCTGTGAGAGTGGAAATCAAAACATATTCATCCTCGCTTGAAGAATCTTCACTTTCATATTTGGATCTCTTCTTGGATTGTTCATCATCCTCTGCAGCATGAGTATGATGTCTTCTTTTGTTCCCCTTCTTCTTATGAGAGTGTACCTTGTTCTTAGGAGAGTCTTCTGAAAAGGGTCCTATTTCATCACATGTATAACATATTAATATAGATGGGTCATTTCTATTGTTATCTCTATGATGAGGATTCTTACCTTTGAAGTGATGAGTTTTTGTTCTGCCTCTCTTGGAGTGAACTGTGAGAGCTTGATCTTCACTTCCCATCTTCTCTTCTCGAGCTGATATCTGAGATTCTTCTTGAGAGCACTCTTCCCATAGTCTTCTGAACTTGACTAACTGCTTTCTAGCACAAATTCCTTGGATGAAAGAATCCAATGACCTAGGAAGGCTATTCAGAGTAGTCATCGCAATCTCTGCATTTTCCACTTCTTCATCAATAGCTTCTAATTGTTCCTTGATCTGAGAAGCCCTTGTGAAGTAGGACTGGATAGTCTCTGCATTATGAATCTTCACATTCTTCAGTTGATTCCTCAGAGTCATCTTCCAGTTTATGTTCTTCCCTTCAAACAATTTGGTTAGGGAATCAAACATAGCTTTAGGTGTCTTGAGAGAGGACACGTGTGGGATAAGGTGATCCTTGATAGAATCAGCAATGATCCTCTTTTCCATAACCATCTTCTTCTTATGTAAGGCCTTTACCTCATCTCCCTCTGGATCTAGAACCTCCTCATGCATGTAGGAGTCTAACTCATTTTCTTCTAGGACAAGGGAGATCCTATACTTCCAGGCTCGGAAGTTATTAGCTCCCTCAAGCTTTTCATAAAGCTTGGTATGATGAGACATCTTAACTGAGGACCTCAAATGGAAATACAAAATATTTTATATCTTACTAGGTCAAGATGTCGGATTTGAAAATTGAGCTGAAATCCTACAGAGCTTGTGGAGGAGCAGATTAGGGTTTTGATTTTTCGGAGTTCTATCCACCCAAATGCCTTGAAATTGATCCCTAACTTCAATTTTGAGGAGCAGGTCAATCCATGCCTGGGCTCACTAAAAAATTCCTCTTCTGTGAAAAGCCCTAATTTTCGGCAGTAGTGTCGGGTCCAAAACTGAAAAAACTCAGAATTGGATTATGCTTCAACAAAAAGATGTGCCCTAAGGAGGAGAGTTATTCCACCTTACTTTTGCTGAAAATATGTGGAGGAACATCCACAAACTACGAAGCCCTAGTTCCCGCACCTGCACAGTGTCTTCTTCTTAGGTTAGCTCTAATACCATGTTAGTTTTTCAACATTAAGCTAGCATTATTAGGATCTTTAACTGAGAGAATAACAAGTACAACAATCAAACACAAGAGACAATGAACATAGTGTTTTTTCCTTGGGGAAACCATAAAGGAGAAAACCCCACAAGTTCCTCAGAGATAGAATCAGCACCAAAATAGTAAAAGCCCAAAACAGTAAGTGATCTCCCGACAACAGTAATCTTCTTCTTGTCTAGCCCCAGTGTCTTCTCTTTCCTCAACTATGCGCTACACTTGAGTGTGGATGAGTTGTGTGATAAATAGAGACTCTAGTTCTCTATTTATACTAATCCTGACATGACTAAAACCCTACCAGGGCCGACCTCTACTAGGAGAGTCTAATAACCCTAGTGCCCCAGAAGTGCAGGGACTTTAACCCTTAGACAATTGGAGGGTTACCCACTATGACTTGACATGACTTATTTACATTATTGATTCTCCCGATTGAAACATCGAGGCATGACAACATGACTCAATTACATTATAGATACATCCCATAATAAACATCGGGTTACAATACATAAGATACATAGATGAATACATTCCGAAGTTACAAATACATCAACAGTCACCGCTCTATCTCAGTGAGCAAGAAGCGGTGCCCTTGGTAAAAATTGAAAAAAGAGAGGTCCTCACAAAGCTTCTCGAAAGAAGGATTTGTGTCACCCTTATCCCTGATCACGAGGACGAGTTGGGCTCGAGATCCATCCTTGTAGGATATCCTAGTCACCTCACCTACCAACTTTTGAACCATCTCTATCCATTCCAAGCCTATTAAAGCAGGCTCATTCTCCATGGTTGAGGAGAGAGTAAAGTCATGCTGTTGCTTTAATATTCTCTCCTAAATCAATTTAGTGAGCTTGAGGGAGCAAGTTGGAGCTATTGGGGATGAGATGTTGTCTTTGTGAAGGAGTACATCGACACTAAGGCATAGGTTGTAAACTTCTTCTCTATTATCTAATGAAAAATTGGTTCCCTTCCCATAAAATATATTGTGTGATCATCGTATGTTTTATTATTGAATTCCTTAGTCATCAATATAGAATACTGGATTATATTCTTGTTTATTTGATCTTGTTTGTTTTATTTCTTGTGATTATTCAGGTACATGAATGAAGGATCATCTTTGCAGGAAACAACTATACTAGTACATCAAATAGAATTGATTCCATATCTCCACCCATTCTATGGAATGCCTTCCAATATTGTTGTGTACCATTTGTTCTAGACCTAAACCATTCAAACTAGAGGAACAACTCATGTCCGCAGGAGGTGTAGAATTCCTAGCTACACACATCATCATTAATTCACTTAAAGAGGAGTTTTAATTTTTAAGGAGGGATGATTCCAATATAAGATTCCTAATGTATTATTTTGATCTGGATTTATGCATGAACGAAATGAAAGAACATATACAGAATCATAATAATAGACATTTTACAAAGATAACAGAGATACAGTAAAAACATATTCTATTAAATGGCGGAAATAGAAAAGACTGTAATACAATTGCTAGAATGGTGGTAGCTATGTCTGAGAAGAGATGTGGCTGCTACGCTCATTCGTGCCAAGCTGAATACAAAATGAGGCCAAACGGGCCTATTTATAATAATAATGAGATGAGAACCCAAAAGTCCCAAAACGTAACCCTAGAAGATGAACCGTCATAAAGTTTGCGGCCCCAAGGTGGTAAGTTGAACAGTCAACTTCCCGTGGTCATAACTTTTGCATACGATCTCCGATTTGGGCATTCGATAGCTTGTTGAAAAGGTCTATCTAAGATTTAGAACTTTTAGTCAGCCAAATGCATGCCGATGGCAACCATTTGGCCCCGAATCTCCAAAAAACGTCGTTTAAGGCCTCAAAACGGCCCCAAAAGTTTAGGACTCGAAAAACTGCCGAAAAATAACTAGGAAACTACCACAATGGACAATTGTTTTGAGCCAGTGGAATAGGTGGGTGGCCACCGATCTCCATTTGGATCAATCCTCCCTCCTTAGGAAGCAATGGTCTCCATTGCGTCGAATCCCATATCATATCTCGAACTGTGTGTTGAGTTGATCTCCTGGTGCGACATTTGTTGAAGTGAAGAGGCTGATTTTCTTTGGCATCCCGAGAGAGCTGTAATTGTTGTCTGGATGATTTGTTTCTGGATGAGCACCTTGAATGCATGGCCTTGCATCGTATAGGTACTTATATAGATGAGGAAACAATGGATCTGTCTTCTTCTTGTGTCTGATGAGCAGAGACACCCTGTGCAGAGGGTGTGGAGGTCTCTGTGATCTTATGTTCTCCTTCAGACGCAATTGTGAAGAGGAATAATTTCCTGATGTGGGAGTTTATCTTTCTACCTTGTGAGACTTTGTTAGGTGCAACTGTCTCTGGGATCCGGTAGAGTTGTCCTCCCAAAGTGACAATGAAACTGCGAGGACGTGACTCATATACAACATGACGCTTCCACATATATGGTTGTCCTAAAAGAACATCATAGACTTCAAGTGGGGCCACATCACACAATACCTCGTCTTGGAAAGGATTGATGCCATATGGTAGGAGGCTTTGTTGAGTAATGCGGATACCTCGTCCTTGGCTTAGCCAACCGATGCTGTAAGGTTGTGGGTGTGGTGTTGTCGAAAGCTCCAATCTCTTGACGACTTCTGCTGAGATCAGGTTCTTTTGGCTGCCGTTGTCAACAACAAAATGTAGAGGCATCCCCTTCACCCACATCTGCAAGTGGAATAGGCGCTCCTCTACCTCTGACTCTTCAAGCTCCTCGAGTTGAATCTGTGCGGTAGCAACAGTGGCAGTGGGGTCTGCATCAATGATATTCCTCCCATTGTCTGTGGCTGTGGCATTGGGTTCAGAATCAGAATCAGGATCTGATTCTGAAGATTTGATCTCGGCCACTAATGACTTCTTTGAGCGACATTCATCAGTGTTGTGCCAAGGGCTTTTATGAAATTCTCACCACTTACCAGTGTCCTTCTTTGTCTTTCGATCTCCCTTCTTTGCTTGTGGCGGGAACTGGTTGTCATTTTCTTTTGCTGTGTTCTGCGGGCTAGGGTTTCCCTTGCCTTGCTTCTGCGGTGGATTCGCAGGTCCAGAGTCTCGCTTGTTCTTTTGTCAAAATTTCTCCTCGATTTTGACAACATACCGATAGGCGGATCCAAGTGAAGAGATGTCGAGGAAATCCATCTCAGTTCGGATGTACCGATGTAGACCACTGCGATATTTCAGGATTAGGTGCCGCTCGGAGTCTTTGATACTCAGCTTTGTCCGCAGAGTATGAAATTTGTTGGTGTACTCCGACACCGTCTGGTCCCTTTCTTGATGCAAAATGGTCCATTTTGTGTACTGGTCATCATAGTTTCCCACAGGGTAATACTGTTCCTTGACGGCATCTATGAAAGAGGCCCAAGTGGGAATTGTTTCAAACATTTCAGACTCGTCTGATAAGTTTTGCTCACAATAAGTACCCCACCAATTTTGGACATGGGGGGCTGCCTTAAGGAGAGCAAAGGTGATCTTTTCTCTATCGGAAAAATTGTGAACAGAGAAATACCCTTCTAGAACATTCACCCAATTATCTAGGGCATCTGCATCAATATTACCTTCAAATAAAGGAATATCAAAGTTAACTTGTACCTTAAAGGGAGTTGCATCCCCGAACCGGTTGCTTGTTGAAGATGCACTTGCCGCGGCCGGCATTTGCCGAAGGATTTGGGCGAAACTATCCATCATCTCGTTCCTCTGTCGCTCGAGGGCTTCCTCAAGCAGCGACTTGATAGGATCTCCTGCTCCGTCGTCTCTCTTGTCTTCCGCCATGGGAGGTCGTTTGGGACGGCGAGAATGATCAAGTGAAACTAGTTCGAGACCAAATTCTCTGTACTCGGACCTCGTCGGGGACATGCACCGAGAAACAAACAAAGAGAAGATTGCTCTGATTCCACTGATCCGGATTTATGCGTGAACGAAATGAAAGAACATATACAGAATCATAATAATAGACAGTTTGCAAAGATAACAGAGATACGGTAAAAACATATTCTATTAAATGGCGGAAATAGAACAGACTATAATACAATTGCTAGAATGGTGGTAGCTATCTCTGAGAAGAGATGTGGCCGCTACGCTCATTCGTGCCAAGATGAATAAAAAATGAGGCCAAAGGGGCCTATTTATAATAATAATGAGATGAGAACCCAAAAGTCCCAAAACGTAACCCTAGAAGATGAACCGTCATAAAGTTTGCGGCCCCAAGGTCGTAAGTTGAACAGTCAACTTCCCGGGGTCATAACTTTTGGATACGATCTCCGATTTGGGCATTCGATAGCTTGTTGGAAAGGTATATCTAATATTTACAACTTTTGGTTGGCCAAATGCATGCCGATGGCAACCATTTGGCCCCGAATCTTCAAAAAACGTCGTTTAAGGCCTCAAAACGGCCCCGGAAGTTTAGGACTCGAAAAACTGCCGAAAAATAACTAGGAAACTGCCACAATGGACAATTGTTTTGAGCCAGTGGAATAGGTGGGTGGCCACCGATCTCCATCTGGATCATATTTACAACATACTTCATGAAAAAAAACATGAATCCTCCCTTTTCATTTCCAACAAATGGTGTTAAGTATGCTAAAGAAATGTTGCATGGACAATGCCCTCTCAAGGAAAAGTCAATGTCATTTCGGTTGAGGAGAAAGTACCGAAATAAATACAATCCATAATAGCTCATTATGGGCATTCATGAAATGACGTTGTTTAATGAGTTATTTGTCGAGCGAAAATGATTAGAGAGGGAAAACTTCACACACAAGTTGGGAGTTGGGGTAGAGGTTAGCTAGATTGTAGGGTGTAAGGACTAGGATTTAGGTTAAGAAACCAACTTTAATTTTTTCGATATTTTTTTTTTTAATCACATTAAAATTCCTGTTTATATTGGAACCAATTAGAGATTTGGAAAATTTCGAACCTAGAGGTTCAAATTCATTGAATCTTGTCACTTAGGATCCAACTAGTTTTTTTATTGTGGGAAACCAAAACAAATTGTAACTATGAAAAAAACTATCCCACAGAATGATTGGCTCATTCCCAAATTCATGTGCATAAATGATAAAGGGAATTTATAGGAGAAATGAAGGCATGGAGAAAAATTTGAGAGGTCCACAATTGAAGATTCTAGTGTATTATAAATTCACATAGTTTAGTGGTAAAAAAATACAAAATGGAAAATGTAAAAATAAAGGAAATATTTTTACGTGAGCTTTCGTTTGTTGATTTCGTATGATAATCATAGAGAATGTGGATGGCTAAAAGACACTAGGAGTTCAAAGACCCGAATTCAAGGAAATCTTGACAATTTGGCCACAAGCAAGAATCATATTTTATCTAATAGCAATGTAATCTATGTATCTCTATATTCGAAATGGTACATCTCTTTTTTTTTAATTAATTAACCAATCATTTCTATTTATTAATTATTAACTATTAATATTAATAATTAATATTGATATTTAATGTTTATATACATGTATATATTTTATTATGTTATATATATATATATATATATATAACATTTTGGATCATCAAGTAATGCCTCCTGTGTATAATCAATGACACGACCTGCAGGAGGGTATACCTGAGGGGGTTTTGGTGTGCGTGGTGGGCGTGGCACACGGTTGGGATCTATCCTGGCTCCTTCCCTATCTTGGGGCATCCCATGACCAACACCCTGGTTGCCTAAGAGATCGAAGTAGTTCACATGTTTCCCTAGGATGAATTCTGCATACAACTTCCTAAGGAAATAAAATGGGATGTCCCTATTCCCATGGGGGTCTTCATCGAAGACCATGTACCAACGATCCATCCAATTAGCCTTTATATTTGGTTCAATGTACCAGTCTATGGAAATGTGTGCTCGACTGGTGGGTGGAACCAATCCGGTGCTGGGGCCTCGGAATAATGAAAATAACTTGTCTTTAGTAATTTTAAGGTCTTTGATGTCTTTATGAGTCAATCCATCGGCGTAGTATTCCCTCCTAGATTCTCTGTACGAATTAATGTTGTACAGAGCTCCTTGGGCACCGAAAATTGTGTTTGTTATTGTGTCCAAGGCATCGGCTAAAAAATTTCTCAATTGACCCCCCCCTCTAATGGATGAGCTAAGGCACCTCAATGATGCCAAGCATGCAATAATCTGTTTGTTTCTATCTTGTTCCCCCTCCGGGTCTGTGTTTGGTTGTGGGTTAGGTTGTTGTGGGTTATTAGATGGTGGGTTTTGCACATTCTGTTGTTCTTTTGTGTTGTCCGTTCAAATCTAAACATAAAATTGCAAGTTAATTTACTTAGAATCATTATTTGATTGTTCACATTCAATTATTTTTTTAAATTTGTTCAATATAATTATAAAAACGAAGAAATTATGAACAAAATTAAAGAATGGAAGGTTAAATTAAAAGGATTGAACTAGCATAAATACCTGCCATTGTTGCTCCACCTTGGCTCCACCTTGAAGTCGACCTCGACCTCGAAAAGGTTAAACCCAAATCGCACCTGCGGTTTTTCGCTTCTCCGTTTTTTTGCTGCTGCGTTCTTTCGCTGTCACGATATATTGTGAAAATGAGATTCAGCCTCTGTTTTATTTTTTCTGCTTTTCAATATCGCAAGCGCGATATATCGCACATGCGATATATGGCACTTGCGATATACTTCTTTTGTGGTCCCGTTACAAAACAATAACATGTTTTACAACAAATTATGTTTTACTTCTTTTTGTGGTCCCCTTACAAAACAATAACATGTCTAGTGAAGGCCTTGAAGCAATGGTGCCATTATGTTTTGGATAAGGAAAACAATTTTTGTACTAATAATCATCCCTTAATTTTTTGAATTCATAGTCTAAGAGTTAAGAAAAATTCCATCTCAAACATGCCTCCTACCTACAATAGTTTCACGTGGTCTTTAAATATAAGAAAGCGAGTTCAAATTAGGCGACAAATGTGTTGAGTTTCCCTCCAACTCAACCAATGCAAACTAGTTCAAGTACTAATCAAGGCAAACTTTCAAGATGTATTTATATTGATGGTACAATCCCCTCCTTCATGTTTGAATATTGCTTTTATGCTTGGAGAAAGTAGTTCAAGGAGTTGAGTCGGGTGTAACCAAGACCAGGTTGGATAATATTTAACTTAAACCACTTAAAACAGAAATGTGACCACGGTTTTTTATTTTTATTTATGTGCTTTAATATGTATACATTTTTTCTGAAGTGTAATGTGTTTATACATGTGTTTCTAATAGGAAACAATCATTTGTAATAAAAAAATTAGTTTTTAGAAGGGTTTATCACTCTTTTCTATGTGCAAGAGGGGTGCAAGGGGTTTTAAGCATTAATCATTCTAAACATTATATATGTATGAGGTTAGAAGAGAAGATGATGGCTACAATGCATTATAAAATGGACTAGAAACTTGATGAGTGTACTAGGATACAGTGCACCAAAACTAGATTAGAAAAGGAAAATCAAACAAAAACAAAGTATTAGAAACTCTCTTCCCAATATATGCATATCGATGCTGAGGTGTAAATAAGAAAGGACTCAGAATCAACTATACTACATATCCATTATATATAGAAAAAATTAATCATGTCCTTGAAAAAGATACATAGTGGATCATGTCAAAAATAGATCATAGCCACAAACATATACACTATGGATCTATTTCATAGTATATAATATGATAACAAATAGAACTTGAAGTGGGTGTAAAATGATTCTCCATGTAGTACAAATGTTATATGACATATGGTATAGTCTTGCAAAACTCAAGTAATTGAAATGGTGAAAGAGTTACTAGAGACCAAGGTCTTCAACCAAAACAATTGATATGTATGTGTTTTTACCATGTGAATAAATAAGTTGAAAAAAACATGGTGAACACCTATTTATTACCACTCGTTGATCTATATTCTTAACAAATGCAAGAAAAACATTGATTATTATTATGCGAATCAAGGTGCTAGTACATTATAGCAAGTTTAATTAAGGGAGTTGTCACCAAACACTTGTACAATTTATCAATTAGGGGACATTGATGATTTTGCACTTTCAATAGAGAGGGATATTTACATTGATGAATACATTGCCTAACGTAGTAAAAGGCTTGGGCATATGCATTTTGGAAATTTACATATCGCATATGCATTTTGTAATGTTACATATCGCATATGCGATATTTAAGATTACAAAACGCGAATGCGATATATCGGATATGCGATATAGGTTTCCACGAACCTTAGCCTTGTGTTTGGGATTGGGTTATTCCGAACGTACCATCAATAACGCATATGTGTTCTTGATTTGCACTTCGCAAGTGGGTTTCTGATTTCCTAAGTGGTACCAAAAAGTGGAACCAACTTCATGCGAGCGCCCTTAACCCTTCCTTTTTATTCTCCCCGCTACAAGAAAATGTTAGCATGCTGCAGTTTTCCCATAACCAAACTAAAATTGAATTAATGGTATTCCCTAATTTACTATACCTAGAGTCCAAGTATTAAAGCATGGATATGCCAAAAAATTATCATGTTATTGTAACTTCACTTTCTGTATATATGTTTTGGCCCATGAAGCCTTAGTGCTACAAAGATGATCTCTAATACTACTCTAACATGTCCTAAACTGGTCCAGTAGCAATTCTGTTCTAATAAGGAGTTACCTCAACATCACTAACTTAAAAATTTGACTTTGATACCAATTTGTCACATCCCCAACTTCTCCTTAGTAAGACATTAAAGTCTTACGGTGTTACTCAACTACACACACATTTAGAGTAGTCTTCTGTCTCTTTTTTTGTTCATTGAATTTCTTCACTATAAACAACTTCATATTCATAAGGCCTATGATTCATGGCCAGATCCAATCCATCACATTCTTTTATACTTGAAATTCCCATGGGAACTTGAGACATGGATATTGAATGGCTCATGGTCGACTTGACTTCTCTGAAAATCTATTTCTTATGTGGCATTGTCTATATAGCGAATCCAATAACCTCGATATTTCCCTTTATATTTTCCTTATTCCTTGTGAGTACTCCATTGAATTAATGCTCCAATATCCTACTTATCATGAAAAAAATTTGATTATGTGAGGTCCGACACATTGGAATTCAATGTATGGGGATCTACATCCTTTTCATTCTACATCATACCCTAATGCTCTTCTCTTGATGATGTGTTTTTTATCAGATTAGGTTTGATACTCCATTACACCTCTCTCCAATGAGTTCTTTTGCATGCACTTTTGTAGTCACACCTCTCTAATAGATACTCCTAATATAACATATTCGATATGATATTGGGATTTATTCCATTAGATCTCATTTACAATCTTCATCACTTTGATTATGTGATATAAGATTCCTTGTCAATTTCCTATGATGAACTATCAAACTTCATTTCATTGGGGTCTCTTGTATCTACGTCTAACAAGAATTCCCAATGCATTGATTCCAATATGTTGTATTGTATACCTTGAGAATCTCCAACATAATCCTTCACAACAGTCCATAATATCAATCCCGGATCCATCTGGTTATGACAATCAGAAAACCCATTATTCGGATCACGAACTTGCCCCTTCCACGGTAATCTTCAATGAATGATCTCTTATGTGGATTTACTTAACACATTGGTCTAGATACATTAAATTTCTATGCTCCAGTGGGATTTCCTCAAAAAAAATTTGAAATGCTTTTTTCATGCCTAACCTCTAATGAGACCCTATCGAGATCATCATTCCATTATAATCCCTTACATACGCCCTTGGTCGCATTTCCTAATGAATTTTAATTAATAGTCCATTGGACTTCAGACCTCGTCCTTTTTGAAGGCTCCATATCTTCATACTTCCAAATATTTTAGACTAATAGGCTGCTTCGGATGAGCCCTACCCAAAGGAATCGCTACTCTATGAATATGACCTCATTTACCGAGATCCTTCGAAAAATTTATGTTGCTCATTAATTTCTTGTGAATTAAATCTAACCGTGTGCACGATTATGTTATATACCATTACAATTATTTCCACTCATGTAAACAAGTCATTCCACGTGCAATCAAGTAAAACTACAAGTAAATAAGAAATACTACGTAGTCCACTTGAATAAATGTTTCCAAACTTATATAGACATTCATAAATTAATTTCGTAAATTTTTTAGCCTATACTTTTCCCGGCGAAATTAGGATTGAATATTTTGGTCCTTATGCAACAAGTATCAAATCCTACGAGTTTACACTGTATACCATTTACATGTAAAGAAGACTAATTTCTCTTTCAGAAAACCCCTACTGTATGATGAGTGATATCTGAACAGAATTTTCCGATTGGATAATTTCAATTGACAGTTCTGTGATTGCTGTACATGTTCAATGGTAGTAAACATTTTAGAACTGCAAAACGTCGTAACCTTTCGCCTTTTAGTCCTATAAATCGATCAATTTGTATCTATCAACAACACAATAAACGTCCTGGGATTATTTGTTAATACAGCCTTAATCTGATAACATCAGTCGGTGAAACGTGGAAATCAGAATCTTCGAATTTCAAGCTACCCGCAGCTGGTTATGGATCCACAAACTCCACAAGAGTCTGGAAGTTGCAATGGTCGAATTCAAAGCTTCCCGCAGTTCCATATAGATTTAGGAAGCAAAGAACAGTATTCTCAAACTCGGAATTCTCAGGACCACCATGAACCGGAAGAGCTACAAAACTTACATCTCAGGGGCAAAGATGTCGTAAATAAGCAGAGTCCTGTATCCTCTCGCGCTTCATTGTCTCCCCCTCTAACTGTACGGTCTGCAGCTAAATACATAACCCCTCGCTCATCTTGCGGTTCTTGCTCCGTTCCTGATGATATTAAATCTGCAATTCGAAATGGTCAAATTCAAAGCTTCCCCCAGTTCCATATAGATTTACGAAGCAAAGAACAACCTTGTAAAACATGGAATTCTCAGTTCAACGGTAAACGGAAACAGTTAGAAAACTTACATCTAAGAGGCAAGGTTTACGGAACTGCCGAGAGTCCTGCATCCTCTTGCGCTTCCTTCTCTCCCCCTCCAACTCCAGGTTCTTCAGCTAAATGCATACACCCTCGCTCATCTTGGGGTTCTTGCTCCCTTCGACGACTTCCTGCTTCTTCATCCCCGTCATCCACTGATGTTATTCGATCTGCAAGCCGAAATGGTAAAATTCAAAGCTGCCAGGAGTTTAATAAAGATTTACGAAGTAAAGAACAGCCTTGTAAAACATGGAATTCTCAGTTCAACTGTAAACGGAAACAGTTAGAAAACTTACATCTAAGCGGCCAAGATTACGACGTAACTGCTGAGAGTCCTGCATCCTCTTGCGCTTCTTTCTCTCCCTCTCGCTCATCCTGCGGTTCTTGCTCCCTTCCACGAGTTCCTGAATCTTCATCCCCGTCATCCACCGATGATATTCAATCTGCAAGTCGAAATGGTCAAATTCAAAGCTGCCATCAGTTTCATATAGATTTACGAAGCAAAAAACAGCCTCGTAAAACATGGAATTCTCAGTTCGACGGTGAACGGAAACAGTTAAATAACTTACATCTAAGAGGCGAAGATTTCGTACCTCCCCAAGAGAATCCTGTATCGTCTTGCGCTTCCTTCTGTCACCCTCGAACTGCAGGTTCTTCGGCTCCACACATACCCTTTCGCCTATCTCGCGCTTCCTTCTCTTCCCCTCCAACTGCAGGTTCTTCGGCTCCACACATACGCCTTCGCCTATCTCGCGCTTCTTTTTCTCCCCCTCCAACTGCACGTTCTTATTATTATTATTAACAATATTATTTCTAATAATAGTTAATTTTGTAATTAGTAAATAATTTATAAATAAGTAATTTTGTAATTTGGCAAATAATTTATAAATTTGTCATAAATAAAATTTTAAAGAAAATCCATTGATTTTTTTTGAATGTTTGAAATATATATGATTCATGGTTTATATATGGTTTACTAATTTTTGCTTGGTTTATGGTTTATATATGGTTTACAAGTAAAAATGTATAGTGTATATGCATAAATACAATTAGCCATTTACTTTTGTGGAGATGGATTATTATTAAACAAAGATTAAACATTAAATTAATTACCAAAAAACATTAAATTGATTAATATAAACATAAAACAAATATTATTTCATAATGATAAAAAACCATTATTGTTACCTTTTTCTTTAACCACCATTTAAATAAAGCTAAGTTAAATCTTAATCAAGATGCATTTAAGCATAGATTTAAACTTGTTAAACTTGGGTTAATCTTGTTGATAGGCTCAAAGAATCTTTATGGACGTCATTAAATCTTAACACGAGCGTAGATCCAAATCCTAGGCTCTATCAAGCGCCGAGAGGGATCAAATATCCCGAGGTGCAAACTTCCTTTAGTGAAATATTAATATTATATTAATATTAACTTTTATCTTTTAAATTAACTATTAGATGCAACTATTAGCTTAACTCTATGATACAACTATGTTCTTAAATTCAACTATGACGCCATCACACTCTTAAAAAAGTGTTATCCTCTCTCGCTTAAGTTGTCTCTCGTTTAAGTTGCTTCTGTGGTGTCCCCTCTACTCCAATCAATGTCACGAACTAAAGTGTTTGTATCTTCATCTTTCTGCAACTCGACTCAACACCTAACTTTACCAACTTTAACCACTTTTAACAACTTCAACGTAGATTGATCACTGGTTATTTTGCATTTATATAAGTACTTATCTCCGAGAATCCATGTCTATTTTCAGCTCTCAAATAAGTAAGGACTCTAGGGTTTGAAGCTGAATTAGTAGAAGGCTAAAGCAGTGCCGCATAAAACTCATACGTTTCCTCTACTCTGGTATTGGATATACCTATTGTATTGTAAGTCAAAGTTCAAACTACAATGGAATTGTTCAATCAACATGTCTCTGACAGGTTAGTTTTCATGGTTGTATGGCTGACATTGTTGACTGCTATGGCCTCCGCGAAGCTACGCACCGAGACATTCGTTGTATGTATAAAATTTACTTTTTTAGTTTTAAAATTATATTATTTTTTAATAATTTTTTTTTTCAAATAAGATATCCGGTTAAACTTAAAACCTAATAAATGAAAATATAAGTAAATTATATATGGTTAAAAGTATTGGGATAATTAATAAATATATTTTTCCATCCTTTGTAGTTTTTGCATATATATATTTTTAGATTAAAATATCTGTATTGGTTTTTGATCGCTCATAATATGACTATATACACACCCTTATTCTTTGATTATTTATGTAATGCTCTTGAGCTGGTTTATTGGATATTCAGCTTCAATCGACCTCCGTAAAGAGGCTATGTGGGACGCACAATATCATCACCGTTAACGGTTACTTTCCAGGTCCAACTCTCCATGTTAGGAACGGAGATACTCTTATGGTCAAAGTGTACAACAACGTCCAATATAATGCTACAATCCACTGGTACATCTAGAACTATATAGTGAATCAAATTGATAATAATGGATTTTACTGATAGTAAATGTCATGGAATTAGTACAAATCAGTTTAGTGTGTATATCTCTGCATTTGCTTGTTGAAAGAGATACTGTACAATTTTAAGAACTAGTACAGCTAATGAACGAAAGGGATTCTATTATGTTTGTAGGCATGGAGTTCCCTTCGATAACACCACTAGGGTTTCCATTTTGGAATACAAGGGAAGCTCTAGCAGTCCAAGCATGCCAAATCTTCCATTTTATAATGACGCCCAGACTGCCACTAAGTTCGCTAATGGTCTTAGAAGCTTGGCCTCAGACGATCACCCGGTCTTCGTTCCTCAGAGTGTGAAGGAGAATATGTTCTACACCGTGGGTCTAGGATTGATCAACTGTCCCGGACAGTCTTGTGGAGGTCGCAACGGATCAAGATTTGCAGCGAGTATGAATAACATGTCATTTTTGCTCCCCACGGCTTCTTCAATCCTTCAAGCTCAGCATTTTTGCATGAAGGAGTATTCTCTATGGACTTCCCATACAATTCACTGCACTGCTCATGTTGTAACTTGTCCTAAGCATTCTGGTATTTGTAGGATTCAGCTGAGAAAGAAAAATACGTTTGGATCAATTTGATTGGCATCCATTCATTGCAATGCACGTGAATACATTGACAAAGATTGTAGTGAAGTGAAGTGAATTATTGGGCAAGTAAATACAAAAGACTCAAGACTCGCAATGGGTATTGGGTACCAATCAAAATTCCAAAACAATGATGGGTATACTACTTATTTCACACTACGGGTATACGGATATACTACTCTAAATATCTAAATAATACAAATATTTCTTGCAAAAAGAATATCTGAATTGATTGTTGATCTGCAAATTTA
Organism: Pseudotsuga menziesii; assembly: GCA_001517045.1. Taxonomy (NCBI): domain Eukaryota; kingdom Viridiplantae; phylum Streptophyta; class Pinopsida; order Pinales; family Pinaceae; genus Pseudotsuga; species Pseudotsuga menziesii. The sequence continues at coordinate 301,159 of LPNX010910198.1, read as the reverse complement.
AAATTCTTACCTGGGTTTATTGTTGTTGTGGCAGTGGTTGTTGCTATTGCTGGATCAAAGTAGCTAGCTATGATGTAGTTTGTGATACTTCTTTCTATTTATATAGTTGTTGTTTTGTTTTCTTCTATTTTTTATTTTTTTTTATAGACGACATAACAATATGTAATGTTACATAACATTACAGTGTTACGTAACATTACAACGTTACATAACGTTACAAGATCTACCCTATACTAAGATGTAGAGCGCCTCTCAGTGCAATAAGAATCACATATAATGTTTCAAGATTAGGAATATTAAACCATATTAACTATGTACAACATAAATAGATATATGAGATAATAATAAGACAATATAGCAAGAAAATAACTTTATTATTATGAAAACAATTTTGGGTAACCTAAGAAAGGAGATCTTTGACCTAATCATATTGATCAAATCATGGTCAAAGCGTAAGGGGAATTACGACCTACGACTAGGATCTGAAGGCTTCTTCACAACAACTTTCCACAACCACGAGAATAGAGCCATGATCTTTGAAAACAATCTGTACTATTACAATAGAAAATGCCTTTCTATGCGTAACTAGATGGAGAAATTCATCCCAAAGGAGGACTTCACATATGCTCCAGTTTGGATAAGGTTGTACTCACTACTCACTATTGTTGGAATTATGTCTACAAGAGACATTGGAGGGGATCGAAAACACCTTGTGTAAGTTCGTTAAAATATCTGAAGTCACTAAAATTGGGCGTTACACATCTTATGCTGGAATTTATATTTATCTTAACATATCCATGGTCATCTATTTCGAGATTCGTCCCTAAACAACAGTCGCAAATCCTCAAGTACTCAAAAAGGGAAGGATAAAAGCAACTCTGTCATAGTCCAAAATCACAAAAAATAGCACATAGAATATAAGAGGGAAATGTAGGAAAAGGATTTGTAACTAAGCCTACCAGTTCAAGGATATTCCAATAGAAACAAAGGATGTAATAGATAATATGGCATAGTAATACAAACTTGAAGAACCATCAATAGAAGAAGAATAAGAAACTATTGAAACCCAATAGGGGCAACTAAACCCTTCAATAACAGTTGTGGACACTATTATTCACCAAACCACTCCCTCGATCTCGTGGGAATAAACAAACATGGAGGGGGCTAATGTTCTAGATTTTGAATATAACACATAAAATTCTACCCTCTTCTACAATGTATCCTAGATAAGGAAAAGATAGAGAGAGATGAGCAAAAATGAGAGCAAAAAAGAGAATATAACGGTATTTTGAGATAACTTTTTATCTTCAACTTATATTTGAGCTCTATTGCTATCGTTGGAAAGGAATCATTGAGGGATACAACTTTCATGTTATGAGCTTCATGAGATTCCTCACAGTTTGGGAGGGGTGTGTATTTTTCTAAATTTGCGCATAAGTAATTTCAAAAAGTATTTTTTCAAAGATGGCTTATTAAAAGAATCTTTGAAAGATTCTTTAAAAGATACTTTTTTGGATTCTTGAAACCGAGAAAAAACTCAGTTTCTCTGGTTACCACCTTTGTCAACATGTCGACAGGATTTTGTCTAGTATGTATCTTTTCCAACTTTAACAATTCATCTTCTAGAACATATATAATGAAATGGTACTTAAGTTGTATATATTTATTATTCAAATGAAACGCTATGTTCTTTGCAAGATTAAGGGAACTTTGGATTTCATTGTACAATATTATATTCCCTTGCTTCTTACCCAATTCCTCCAAGAATTTCTGAAACCAAATCATCTCTTTACTAGCCTCTGTAGGATTAATAGACTTTGCTTCTGTTATTGAAAGTGCAACAACCTTCTATAGTTTCGAAATATAACTTACTGTTGTTCCACCCACAGTAAAGACATACCCTATGGTGATCCTCCTAGTATCTCTATTTCCTTTCCTATCTACATCAACATATCCATGTAGAACAACATATAAACATCCAAAACATAATGCATGAGAAGTGGTACCTCTCGAAAAATTGAAAACACATTGTACTTATTTCCAATGATCTTTACCTGGATTGTTCATATACATGTCACTAAAAAAAAAACTGAAGGGCGCTCGCATGAAGCTGGTTCCACTTTTTAGTACTACTTAAGAAATCGGAAACGCACTTCTGAAGTGTAAATCGAAAACGCATATGCGTTATTGATGGTATGTTAACCCGAACCCAAATACAAGGATAAGGTTTGTAAGGAAGTATCACATATGTGATATATGACATATGCATTTTGTAAAAGGTAAATATCGCATATGCGATATATATCGCAAGTGTGAGATATCGCATATGTGATATTGAAAACTAAAAAAAACAAAACAAAGGCCACGGGCCTCAAATATCATTTGCCTAGTGAAGCATCGGGAGAGCGATAAACCATGTTGGCAAAAAAACGCAGAGGCAATTTGTGTTTCACTATTTGGAGGTCGAGTTGGAGGTGGCTTGGCTCCAATGGTAGGTAACTTCTATTATTCATTTCAATTAGTTTTCAATTATTTATTGTTGTTCTTAATTTCATGGTTTTTATAATTGTTTAAAACAAATTTAATAAAAAAAATTGAATGTAATCAAAGAATAATAAATAAAAACAATTTGTATTTTTTTTGTTTAAATCTTAACAGATAATAGAAATAAGCAAGATAATGTGGAAAACAAACGCTCTAATAACCTAGAACCTAACCCAAACATAAACCCAAACATGAACCCAAACCCAAACCCAAAAGGGGGACAAGATCAAAACTCATAGATTCTTGTGTGTTTGGCATCATTGACGTGCCTCAGCTCATCTATTAGAGGGGGGGGGGGGATCATTTGAGACATTCTTTAGCCGATGCATTGGACACAATAAGAAACACAATTTCCAATGCCCAAGGAGATCTATACAACATTAGCTCGTACAGAGAATCCAAGAGGCAATACTACTCGGATGGATTGAGTTATAAAGACATCAAAGACCTAAAGATTACAAAAGACCAATTATTTTTAATATTCCAAGACCCTATCACTGGATTGGTTCCACCCACCATTTGAGCACACATTTCCATAGGCTGCTGCATGGAACCAAATATAAATGCCAATTGGATGGATCATTGGTATATGGTCTTCAATGAAGACCCTCATGGGAATAGGGACATCCCATTTTATTTCCTTAGGAAGTTGTATGCAGAATTGATCCTAGGGAAACATGTTAACTATTTCGATATCTTAGGCTTCCAAGGTGTTGGTCATGGGATGCCCCAATATAGGGAAGGGGCCAGGACGGATCCTAACCATGTGCCACACCATCCACGCACACCAAAACCTCCTTGGCTATATCTCCCTCTGGGTCCTGTGATTGAGGATACACATGAGGCATTATTTGACTTGGCAGATACATTGCTTTAGCATGGGACTAATGTCCAAGGCCATGTAGCCTCAACAGGTTGTCACTTCTAAGGTCGACCCATCTAAATATCACACAAAAAATGCAGAGTGTTTAGAGCATCGTGCTACTCCACACCCTTGCACATCGTGTGGAGGCATATGCTATGGCCCTGCTTCATAATTTTGGGGCGATGGATTACTTCGGTTTTTAAGTAAAACGCATTATTTTCATATTATATTTTCTTTCATATCAAAATTTTCAATTGTTTTGCAATTTATTTCTATTTAATTATCCAACAAATTATGTGAACAAATATACAAATAGTGTCCCATAGCACACCAAAGTCGCATAGTCCGTCGATCAATGTTGAGAACCTTGACGCGGTTGTCAATATTGCATATGGGTTTGGTTCTTCACCATTAGCGGTAAGAACTATACTTGTTAATTTGTTAACTTTATTTAGATATTTATACCAGATATTGTAACATTCAATACATCATAATTTTGATACAACATGTTTTATGCAAGGTGATTAGGATGAGTACATTGAATCTTAGCCTAGTCTCTCTCATGCAGAGATAGATTCCCAAACACATGTATTATTTTAAATATGCTTTTAATTATGTTTCGCTTTCTTTGGAAAAATTATTTTTCATCCATCATGTATATGTCTCATTTTATTTCTATTATCTGACATTGACGTATTTTACATTATGTACACAACCATTGAGCCATTGGTTCTTGAAGAGCACCAACATAAGGTTCTTGCCGACCCACATCTTCCCCCCCGCCAGGTACATGTAGGTTTCACTTTCTTTGAAAACATCATTTTTCATCCATGTAGTATTTATGTCTATGATTATTTTTATTATCTGAATTTGACATATGTTATTTTATGCAGGCTTCTATTGAGGCACTCATGCTTGAAGAGCACTAGATTGATGATTGACCTATCATTAGCCAGTAGATACATTTTAGTATCGCTTTCTTTTAATTGTGATTTTAATGATTCAACATGTACTTTTTTAATTTTTTGAAATTGTCTAATTGTATCTTTATCCTTTTGTACGTAGGAACGTAATTTTGATGAATATGTGCAAAAAGCGAGATTCTTCGCTAGTACAAGTAGAATTCCTTTTCTCTTGTTTCTAGTGAATCGATCAACTAGTTACACACCTCCTCTGACAAGGCAATATGTAAGCTTATGTATCGCTTTCTTTGTAGGTTTATGTATGGATTTCCTTGATTTGGTGCTTTCTCTTTATACATTTTTGTAGGTTTATGTATCGCTTTGGCATGTGTTAATTTATGTAGGAATCTATTGAGACAGTGGTGCTTAAAGAGCACAAAAGCAAGGTTGTTGTTGACCCACCTCTTCCACCCAGCCAGGTACATGTATGTTTCACTTTCTTTGGAAACATCATTTTCTGTCCATGTAGTATATATGTCTCTGATTCACTATTTTCTCTAAAATTGACATATATGTTACTGTATGGAGGCTTCTAGTGAGACACTGGTGCGTGAAGAGCACCAAATAAGGGACCCACCTCTGACGAGATAGCATCTAAGTTTATGTTTCACTTTCTTCGTACATTTGTGTATCGCTTTCTCTGATTTGGTGCTTGAAGAGACCCAAATCAGCGACCCACCTCTTCCCCCCCAATGTACATGTATATTTGTTGATATTGGCATATATATATATATTATGAAGCTTGATAGTAAGCAAGTGGTGCTTAAAGAGAACCCAATCAGGGTCATTGTTAGTGAGGCACCACGACTTACCATTACTTACTCATGTATAGTAAGTAAAAATGTTATTTTGGTTTTGGAATTTGAACAAATGTACATAGAATTTTTAAAGGTCGGTAAACTAACTTACAAAATTTGGTTTTTCTGCAGTCTCCACTAATGCGACCTATCCCTCCTGTTCAGTGATGGGGATTACCAGTGAGCAGTCGGAAAAGAAAGCTAGACTTCTCCGAAGACATTGGTAATGGCAGCGAAAGGGGGGATGACTAGAATAAATGTATAGTGGGAATACATATATGTATCTTTTTGTTCATATACACATAGAAGTACTTTTTGATCCACTATTTTTTATTATGGCCATTTGGCATGCCAATTTTTGTAACATTATTTCTATACATATATAATATAAAGCAAGGTTCAAATTTATACATATATGGTTGACCTTATCTTGGAACATGATATGGTTGACTTTATATTGGAACATGGTATTTGTCGTTCACCTATGTGATATAATGATATGTGTGGTTCACATGTGTGCTAACTTATGAATTTCCAATACTTAAAGGAAGAATTTATGACTCATCAAATTTTTAACATTATGTCTATCCTCAACTTTTTTACCTCATAACCATACCATACACTAACAATCATAACACTAAGTCATGCATGGATGTGTAATATACCATATCATACCCTACAATAAAATTCTAACATATAATAACATACCCTAAAATACCCTATGATACTAACATCATACCATACTAACATACCATACCATTGTAATATACCATACACTAACATCATAACACTAAGTCATTCATGCATTTGTAATATACCATATCATACCATACAATACCCTATGATACTAACATCATACCATACTAACATACAATAACATACCCTACAAAACCCTATGACACTAACATCATACCATACCATTGTAATATACCATACACTAACATCATAACACTAAGTCATGCATGCATGTGTAATATACCATATGATACCCCACAATACCCTATGATACTAACATCATACCATAATAACATACATCATACCCTACAATACCCTACAATACTAACATCATACCCTACAAACCTTAGTTGGTTTTCAATATGTACATACATCCATGTGTTTCTAGTTCCATCTCATTACTTGTAAAAAGGTCACTAAACCATAGTTCTATGTCATAACTTGTCAACCCTAGTGATAGCATGCAAATTGGTGTTCATGAAACCCTAGTTAGTTTACAATTTCGAGTTCCCTCTCTTAACTTGTAAAGAGCTCACTAAACCCTAGTTCCATCTCATTATTTTTCAACTCTAGTGATAGCATGCAAATTGGTGTTCATTAAAGCCTAGTTGGTTTCCAATTTGTACATGGCCATGTGCTTCTAGTTCCCTCCCTTAACTTCTAAATCTCTCACTAAACCCTAGTTCCATCTCATACCTTGTCAACCCTAGTTGGTGCATGCAAATTGGTGTTCATGAATTCCTAGTTGGTTTCCTATTTGTACATGGCCATGTGTTTCTAGTTCTGTCTCTTAACTTGTAAAGATCTCACTAAACCCTAGTTCCATCTTATTATTTGTCAAGCGTCGTGATAGCATGCAAATTGGTGTTCATGAAAGCCTAGTTGGTTTCTGATTTGCACATGGCCATGTGTTTCTAGTTCCCTCTCTTAACTTGTAAAGAGCTCACTAAACCCTAGTTCCATCTCATTATTTGTCAACCCTAGTGATAGAATGCAAATTGGTGTTCATTAAATCCTAGTTGGTTTCTGATTTTTACATGGTCATGTGTTTCTAGTTCCCTCTCTTAACTTGTAAATTGTTCACTAAACCCTAGTTCCATCTCATACCTTGTCAACCATAGTTGATGCATGCAAATTTTTGTTCATGAAAGCCTAGTTGGTTTTGGATTTGTACATCGCCATGTCTTTCTATTTCCCTCTCTTAACTTGCAAATTGCTCACTAAAACCTAGTTCCATTTCATTATTTTTCAACCCTAGTGATAGCATGCAAATTGTTGTTCATGAAAGCCTAGTTGGTTTTTTATTTGTACATGGCCATGTGTTTCTAGTTCCCTCTCTTAACTTGTAAATTTCTCACTAAACCCTAGTTCCATCCCATACCTTGTCAACCCTAGCGATAGCATGCAAATTGGTGTTCATGAAAGCCTAGTTGCTTTCCAATTTGTACATGTCCATGTGTTTCTAGTTCTCTCTCTTCACTTGTAAATTGCTCACTAAACCAAAGTTCCATCTCATAACTTTTCAACCCTAGTGATAGCATGAAAAGTGGTGTTCATGAAATCCTAGTTGGTTTCCAATTTGTACATGGCAATGTAATTAAATGTATATTAAACTAAAAACATCAAGAAATGTAAATTTCAACAACTGAAGAGCTTGTTATTTTCTGAACTCTATTTGTTGGTGTCTAAAGACACCATTCTTGGTGCCTCCGATGTGCCGTATATGGTGTTTGTATCATAGGCACACAAAAGGCTAGACATTAGTAAAATCATAAGAAAAAAAAGAGAACCCAATGAAAATGTGCAAACATGATTTATAGATAACTCGCTCGAGGTTGTACAATCATGTTTATAGTGTACAGTATCCTTTGAATAATATTATGTCTATGAATGGTATCGATCAATAATAGGTTTATTGCATTGGGAATAAAGTAAGGCTAAACAATTGGAATTGTGCTTCAGAATTCACTTTAAAGGTTAAATAACGCACCCAACAATGCACCCATGCAAGCAGGCCATCAGGATCATCTTTGGTGTCGATGGTCTCCATAAATATTTCGTACTCTATATGAGGTAGCAATTATTGTACATGTGACCTATTGTTGTGAACAAGTGTATGCAGCTTGATGTTTATGCCAACTACTAGGTTGGTGAAGTGGTATACAATAGCTCCTGGTCTATAATACCGATATACATACCCACCCTTCCTTTTATGTTGTGTTGCAAGTGTCAAGTACTCCCCTTTTATAACCATCGATATGGTTGGGAATTCAATATTTTCATCATCTATAATAGGTTCAAGAATGGTTTTTTTCCCCTCTAAGCAATGTGCCAACCAATAGTTAGAACCCCATTCATTATTTTTTGGCACAACCACTACATATATCTGACCTCTGAAAGGAAATAGGTCAAGTTAATAATACATTTTGTAAATAAGGTATTGCATTTCTAATTTCTACATAGGTCAATTAAACAATACATAAATGCATTTTCTAATTTAGGTACTACTCTTGTACCTGCTTGTATGAGATCTGATATGTGATCATAGGCTGTAGAAATATGTGTCTGATCATCTTCCAGATGCTCTATTTCATTAACCCCATTTAAATTGGTGCCAATTGTCACTTGATCCCATGTATCAACGATATCTTTATACTCACAATCATCCCATTCATCGATGCTACAAGAACTATAAACGAGAGCCTTCAATCTTGTCCAAATTTGTAAGGCCGAGTTGTCTGAGCATCTAATTGAATGAAACGATCAAGTTCCCTGCACTGTGTTCACCCGATGTGTTTGTGATCGGTCCACATTTGTCACCTCCCAGAATATTCTTTCCACTACGTGTTTCCTTGTTTCTTGTTCTCCCAGGACAGGTGCACACCATTCAACTATAGATGTAGCGTCTCAAAGGAGAGCACCTGTAAACTTCATCTCTTCCCTTTGAAGGGAAGTTCTAATGCATGCACTAGCACCATCACGCTCTCCTTTTCCATGACCAGTTTAAAAGTAGTTCCATACATGTGGCACCTTTTATTTTATGTGCAAAAAACACAACCATTCAAATACACACGCATTCTTGAACTGTCCAGCACAACAATATGACCAAATGAAATGACGATAAAATGGTATATCCATAGCTATCACATGATCATAGAATAATTTAAGGCAATGTTGCACATAATGGATGTCATGCTTCCGGTTGTCACTTATGTAGAGGTAACTTTCTTTCAGTATAACACGTTTCTCTTTATTACTATCTGGCCCATGTCGATACATGATATGCACCATTATGCTCACCTGATCTGAGTGATAGTACTAACTTTGTATTTCATTTGGTGGTTGTAGGGTGTAATTTTCTGTAAATTCAACTACTTATAGTATTGTTCCAAGAGGGAAGGTGTCCTGGCATATTCTGAATTACTCATCTTGCCACCGTGCCATATCGAAACATTGAATGTACTATTAGATCTTTCCACGAAACTCTAGAATAAAATCACACACTCGCACCTAGTACATGAATATTAATATGTCAATAAACCACACAAAAAAATGTGTACATGAATATTAATATGTCAATATTCAAAACTTTACATGTGAAGTCACCAGTTTAATCTTCCTTCTTTCTTTCCCATCATGTAGTTGATATGTCTCATACTGATAGTTCAACTTCTCGACAATTACATTCCAAAATGCTTGATCTTGACTTTCATGGATGCAATCACACCATAATGATAGCCCACCACAACTGTTGCAAGAACCATATACACATTTTTTTAAGTTATGTGTCTACCCATCTTCCCTCGGACACATTATGCTATGGATGAAATCTCTGGATGACATTGGCGGTATGGTAGTTGAGCATTCCTGCACATGGTTAGGATGAGATCCAGCTCATATCAGATCTAATATGTGATCATAGTCTATATAAATATGTGTCTAATCACTTTCCAAATGGTCTATTTCATTAACCCCATTGAAATTGGTGCTAAGTGTCACTCGATCACATGTATCAATGATATTTGTATACTCACAATCATCCCATTCACCGATGCTATAAGAGCTGCAAAAGAAAGCCTTCAATCTTGTCCAAATTTGTAAGGTTGAGTTTTCTAAGCTTATAATTGAATGAAATGGTCGAGTTCCCTGCACTGTGTTCACCCAATGTGCTTTTGATCGGTCCACATTTGTCACCTCCTAGAATATTCTTGGCACTAAGTGTTTCCTTGTTGCTTATTCTCCCATGATAGATGGACACCATTCAACTATAGATGTAGTGTGTCGAAGGAGAGCACCTGTAAACTTCATCTCCTCCCTTTGAAGTGTAGTTTTAATGCATGTACCAGCACCATCGTGCTCTCCTTTTCCATGACAATTTTCAAAGTAGTTCCATACATGTGGCACCTTTTATTTTATGTGCAACAAACACAACCATTCAAACACATGTGCATTCTTGAACTGTCCAGCACAACCATCTGACCAAATGAAATGATGATAAAATGGTATATCCATAGCTATCACATGATCATAGAATAATTTAAAGCAATGTTGCACGTAACAGATGTCATGGGTCCACTCATCACTTATGTAGAAGTGACTTTCTTTCAGTATCACACATTTCTCTTCATTGATATCTGGTCCATGGCAATACGTGATATGCACCATTATGCTCACCTGCTCTGAGTGATAGTATTGACTTTGTATTTCATTTTGTGGTTGTAGAGTGTAATTTTATGGAAATTCAACCACTGATAGTATTGTTCTGAGAGGGAAGGTCTCCTAGAATATTTTGAATTGCCCATCTTTCCACTGTGTCATATCGATATGTTGAATGTACTGTTGTATCTTTCGACGAAAATCTGGAATAAAATCACATACTCGCACCTGGTACATGAATATTAATATGTCAATAAACCACATAAAAAAATGTGTACATGAATATTAGTATGTTAATATTAAACAATTTACCTATGAAGTCACCAATTTAATCTTTCTACTTTCTTTCCCATCATGTACCTGATATGTCTCATACTGATAGTTTTGCTTGTCAACAATTGCATTCCCAAATGCTTGATATTCATTTTCATGGATGCAATCACACCATAATTATAGCCCACCACAATTGTTGCAAGAACCATCTACACATTATTTTAAGTAATGTGTCATCCCATCTTTCCTCGGACACATTATGCTATGGATGAAATCTCTGGACGACATTGGAAGTACTATAGTTGACCATTCCCAGACATGGTTAGGATGACATCCTGCTTGTATGAGATCCGATATGTGATCATATTCTATAGAAATATGTGTCTAATCATCTTCCAAATGGCCTATTTCATTAACCCTATTCAAATTGGTGCCAAGTGTCACTCGATCCCATGTATCAATGATATATGTATACTCACAATCATCCAATTCACAGATACTACAAGAACTACCAAAAAATCCTTCAATCTTGTCTAAATTTGTAGGGCCGAGTCATCCGAGCTTCTGATTGAATGAAACGGTTGAGTTCCCTGCACTGTGTTCACTCGATGTGTTTATGATCGGTCCACATTTGTCGCCTCCCAGAATATTCTTCACACTAAGTGTTTCCTTGTTGCTTTTTCTCCCATGACAGATGCACACCATTTGACTATAGTTGTAGTGTCTTGAAGGAGAGCACCTGTAAACTTCATCTCTTCCCTTCGAAGGGCAGTTTTAATGCATGCACTAGCACCATTGTGCTCTCCTTTTCCATGACTAGTTTAAAACTAGTTCCATACACATGGCACCTTGTATTTTATGTGCAACAAACACAACAATTCAAATACAAGTGCATTCTTGAACTATCCAAAACAACCATCTCACTAAATGAAATGACAATAAAAGGGTATATCCATAGCTATCACATGATCATAGAATAATCTAAAGCAATGTTGCACATAATGGATGTCATGGGTCAGGTTGTCACTTATGTAGAAGTGACATTCTTTCAGTATCACACGTTGCTCTTCATTACTATCTGGCCCATGTCGATATGTGATATGCACCATTATGCTCACCTACTCTGCGCGGCAGTATTGACTTTGTATTTCATTTTGAGGTTGTATGGCATAACTTTTCTCAAATTCAACCATTGATAGTATTGTTCCGAGAGGGAAGGTGTCCTGGCATATTCTGAATTGCTCATCTTTCCACTGTGCCATATCGAAATGTTGAATGTATTGTTGGATCTTTGCATGAAACTCTGGAATAAAATCACATACTTGCACCTGGTATAAAAAAAATAAACAATGTTATAAAACAACATAAAAAAATTTGTACATGAATATTAATATGTCAATATTCAACAATTTACCTGTGAAGTCACCAATTTAATCTTCCTACTTTCTTTCCCATCATGTAGTTGATATGTCTCATACTGATAGTTCTTCTTCTCAACAATTACATTCCTAAATGCTTGATATTCACTTTTAGGGATGCAATCACACCATAATAATATCCCACCACAATTGTTGCAAGAACCATCTAAACATTGCTTTAAGTAATGTGTTTGCAAATCTTGCCTCGAACACATTATGCTACGGATGAAATCTCCGGTTGACATTGGCAGTACTGTACTTGAGAATTCCTGCACATGGTTAGGATGTAGAAACTAATGTATATGTGAAAATGTATGGTAATATAGGTCAAACACTATGTGGTGTATACAACAACAAGTGTTCTGGACGTTATTGATTCTAACATACCAAGGCTTGAATTTTTCAAAACATCTTTGCTCAAGCCTTAGCTCTATGTGGGAAACTTTAAACATCTCGAACTATTGAGTTTGTGTCATGTCAAGATAATGTTTAACATGAGGTTCATAGTTTCTAGAACCCCTACAATGTTTTAACACATCCTTGATGTTAGAGGAAGTCCTAGTGTTATCGTGCCCAAACTTATGCATTAGGTCCTTCACTGCTTCGACTAACTTCGTGTCTTTGTGGGGAAACCTACCGCTAAATGGCCATAATGTTTCCATTTTTCCCTCTACATCAAGGTTGTCTCTTCTTACTTAATATTTTTTAATTGTATTTGGATGTAAAGGCACAATTTGTGATGTTCATTTAAGTAAACGACGTTGTCTTGTGGATCTACATACAATTGATTCAGCCAATACACGATGAGCCACATTACAGTCCTGTGAACAAGTTTTTTACCAATCGACGTGAATGCAACAACAAGAGATTTAACAATGTGATTACTTGATTTGATATTCTTCATTGTTCTTATGCCTAAATTTATTTTAACAGTTTCCATATTTCTAGATTTAACCAAAGCTAAAAACAATTGGCATTTACCGGCATCGGATTTGTTATCAAAATATTGTTTCATTATTTGAAAACAATGACAAAGGATAGTGTGTTTAGCCACCTTACCTTTCATGGAAGTAAATTCTCTCTTGTCCACTTGTATGCATTTAGGATTTCTCTTTCATTTTCATGTGAAATTTCTTGTTGTTTGAAATGGTGGAGTGACGTTTACATCCACTACAAGCTGACAACTTCAATTAGGAGATTGAACCACTGATCATGTTTGTTGTTGAGTCACATTTGCATCGGGAGTAACATAATTATTGAACTCTTCACAAGATTGTCTGTTTACTAATGGATCAATAATATCATCTTCCCTATAAGAAGGTTCCTTTAATGTTACACTATCTTCCTTTAATGTTGCATCCATTCATTATATTGATTATTTTATTAATATCTAATGAACTGGAGTAAACAGGGGCACCTCCAACCACCTCTGATGGCTAGTTTGCTTCAGTTAACCTCATCGGGGTTAATTGGAGTTAATGATGCACTACCCCTTAATGGTTGCCATGCAGTGACATGTGTCTGAGTTACTTTCAGCTAGACGTAGTCATCCATTGCACTCTAACTTCAGTTAGGACTCAGTTGAGTCAATCAGGATTTGATTAGTTGGTTAACTACTGTGTTTATTATGGCTTACAGTCAGTTAAGCTACACCCATTCATTCAATTTGAATGAACTCCTCGGGAATTTGGATTTTCCTTGCATTCATGCACCTTGCATGATCATTGTATTGTATTATTCATTATTCATTGATTATACAGAGCTGCTACTTCTATTGGAGCACCATTTTGCCAATTTTATTCTTAATTGCTTGAATTCTTTGTGAGGCTATGTTTTCAGTCCCTAGACCATTATGAAAAATTAATATGTTCTCCCATGATAGATGCACACCAATTCACTATAGATGCAGCGTCTCGAAGGCGAGCACCTGTAAACTTCATCTCTTCCCTTCGAAGGGCAGATTTTATGCATGCACCAGCACCATCGTGCTCTTATTTTCCATGAACAATTTCAAGGTAGTTTCATACATGTGGCACCTTGTATTTTATGTGCAACAAACACAACCATTAAAATACACGTGCATTCTTGGACTATCCAGCACAACCATCTGACCAAATGAAATGACAATAAAATGGTATATCCATAGCTATCACATGATCATACAATAATTTAAATCAATGTTGCACATAATGGATGTCATGGGTCCAGTCGTCACTTATGTAGAAGTGACTTTCTTTCAATATCACATGTTTCTCTTCATTGCTATCTGGACCATGTCGATATGTGATATGCACCATTATGCTCACCTGTTCTAAGTGATAGTATTGACTTTGTATTTGATTTCATGGTTGTAGGGTGTAATTTTCCGCAAAGTCAACCACTGATAGTATTGTTATGAGAGGGAAGGTCTGTGAGCATACTCTGAATTGTTCATCTCGCCACCGTGCCATATTGACATGTTGAATGTATTGTTGGATCTTTCCAAGAAACTTTGGAATAAAATCACATCCTCGCACCTGGTACATGAATATTAATATGTCAATAAACCACATAAAAAATGTGTACATGAATATTAATATGCCAATATTCAACAATTTACCTATGAAGTTACCAATTTAATCTTCCTGCTTTCTTTCCCATCATGTAACTAATATGTCTCATATTGATAGTTCTACTTCTCGACAATTTCATTCCTGAATGCTTGATCTTCACTATCATGGATGCAATCACACCATAATGATAGCCCACCACAATTGCTACAAGAACCGTATACACATTGTTTTAATTAATGTGTCTTCCCATCTTGCCTCGGACACATTATGCTATGGATGAAATCTCTGGATGACATTGGCGGTACAGTGCTTGAGCATTCCCACACATGGTTAGGATGCAAAAAATGATGTATATTTGCAAATGTATGGTAATATAGGTCAAACTCTATGTGGTGTCTACAGCAACAAGTTTTCCACATGATATTTATTCTAACATACCAAGGCTTGTATTTTTCAAAATATCTTTGCCTGATCCTTAGCTCTACGTGGGAAACTTTAAACATCTTGAATAGTTGAGTTTGAGTCATGTCAAGATAATGTTTAAAATGAGGTTCATTGTTTCTAGAACCCCTACAATGTTTTAACACATCCTTCATGTTAGAAGAAGTCCTAGTGTTATCATGCCAAAACGTTTGCACTAGACCCTTCATTGCTTTGACTAACTTCATGTCTTTGTGGGGAATCCTACTGCTAAATACCCATAATGTTTCCATTTTTCCTTCTACATCAAGGTTGTCTCTTCTTAATGAATATTTTTTAAGTGTTTTTGGATGTAAAGGCACAATTTGTGATGTGCATTTAAGTAAACGACTTTGTCTTGTGGATTTACATACAATTGTTTTAGCCAATACACGACAAGCCACATTATAGTCTTGTGAACGAGTTTTCTTACCAATTGATGTGAATGCTGTAGCAAGAGATTTAACAATGTGATTACTTGATTCAATATTATTCATTGTTCTTATGCCTAAATTTCTTCTAACAATTGTGATATTTCTATATTTAAGCAAAGATAAAAACAATTGGCATTTCCCAGCTTCGGATTTGTTATCAAAATATTGTTTCATTATTTGAGAACAATGATGAAGGATAGTGCGTTTATCCACCAAAACTTCCATGGAAGTCAATTCGCTCACGTCCACTTGTATTCAGTTAGGAGTTCTCTTTCGTTTTGATGAAAAATTTGTTTTGGTTTGAAATGCTGGAGTGATGTTTACATACACTACAGGCTGACAACTTCGATTAGGAGGTTGAACCACTGACCATGGTTGTTGATGAGTCACATTTGCATCGGGAGTAACATAAATATTGAACTCTTCACAAGATTGTCTTTTTACTAATGGATTGATAATATCAACGTCCATATAACCAGCTTCCTTTAATGTTGCATTATCTTACTTGGCCTCTACGTCAGGTATCTGTTGAGAGGGAATGGGAGCTATTTTCTCATGTAATGAATGCTGACGATTTCTTGAATCTTCCCGCTTTTTTGCTTTCTTTTTTTCTACTTCTTCCGGTCTAAGCACCTTCCTTGCTGACTTTCGACCTCTATTATGTACATTCCCCATTGAAATCCACCCAAACCTGTACAAAACTATGGAATTATGAAATTAATGATTAAATTGCACATTGAACTGGTCTCTGTGCATGGATTTAGACGAATTATGTCTTTTGCTACAGTAAACTTGGCCCACAGCACACAACCCAACATTTTTTATACAACACACATATCACATATGCGATATAACACACCTTCGATATATCACATATGTGATATCGATACAATGTCTTTTAATTAACGGGCAGGTTTTTAACATTATCTCGAAAACACATATGCAATTTAGTGCATATGGGATATATCGCATATGCGATTTAGTGCTCACTGAATATGCAATTTACATTTATCTATGCTTATCAAATATTAAAATATTAAATATCAAATGCATATCAAAACTTGGACTGGAATATGTTAAACTTCTATGATGAATAGTATGACTATGACGACGATGATTATGAGGATGGTGATGACTATGATGGGGATGATAATGATAATGATGAGGATGCTGATGACTATGATGGGGATGATAATGATAATGATGAGGATGCTGACTATGATGATGAGGACGAGGGTGATGATGATGATGATGATGATGATGATGATGATGACCATCATGCCAATGTTGAGGATGAGGGTGATGATGATGATGATGGTGATGGTGATGATGATGATGATGATGATCATGATGATGGTGATGATGATGATGATGATGATGATCAATGATGGTCAGGATGATGATGAGGATGATGATGAGGAGTAGGAGGATGATGACTATGATGATGAGGATGAGGATGAGGATGATGACGATGAGGAGGAGGAGGAGGAGGAGGATGTCTATAATGATGATGATTAGTATGATGATGATGAATATGATGATGATGCTCATGATGAACAATGACGATGAGGAGGAGGAGCAGGACGATGATGACTATGATGATGATGATGAGGATGACGGTGATGATGATGATGATGATGAGGATGAGAGTGGTGATGATGATGACGATGAGGATGAGGATGATGATGATAATGATGATGAGGAGCAGGATGAGTATGAGGGTGGTGATAATGATGATGAGGATGAGGATGATGAGGATGATGATGAACAATGATGGTGATGATGAGGAGGATGATGACTATGATGATGATGATGAGTATGAGGGTGGTGATGATGATGATGATGATGATGACCATGATGATTATGATGATGGGGATGAGGGTGATGATGATGATGATGATGATGATGATGATGATGAGGATGAGGATGAGGATGAGGATGATGAGGATGACGACGACGATGGTGACGATGAGGATGATGATGGTGATGATGATGATGATGATGACGATGATGAGGATGATAATGAATAATGATGATGTTGATGATGATAAGGATGAGGGTGATGATGATGATGAGGATGATGAGGATGAGGATGATGATGATAATGATGATGATGAGGAGGAGGACGATGATGATGAACAATGATGGTGATGATGATGAGGACAAGGATGATGATGATGATGAGGATGATAATGCTGCTAATGATGATGACGATCACGTTGATGATGAACAATGATTATGATGAGGAGGAGGAGGATGAGGGTGATGATGATGATGAGAAGGATGATGATGATGATGATGAGGATGATGATGATGGTGACGATGATGATGAACAATGATGGTGATGATGATGAGTACGAGGATGATGACTACGATGAGGATGAGGATGATGATGACGATGAACAATGACAATGAAAAGGAGGAGGAGGAGGAGGAGGATGACTATGATGATGATGATGAGGATAAGGGTGATGATGATGATGGTGATGATGATGATGAGGATGATGGTGGTAATGATGATGATAAGGATGAGGATTATGAGGATGATGATGATGATGATGATGATGATGATGACGATGATGACGATGGTGATGATGATGATGAGGATGATGATGAGGAGGAGGATGAGGACGAGGACGAGGACGAGGATGATGATGATGATGATGCTGATGATGACGATGATGATTAATAATGGCAATGATGATGAGGAGGACGAGGATGATGACTATGATTATGATGAGGATGATGATGATGATGATGACGACGACGATGATGATGATGATGAACAATGATGATGATGATGAGTACAAGGAAGATGATGACTATGATGATGATAACGAGCATGAGGGTGATGATGATGATGATGATGAGCATGAGGGTGGTGATGATGATGATGATGACGAGGATGATGATGGCGATGATGATGATGGTGATGATGATGATGACGATGATGAGGATGAGGGTGGTGGTGATGATGATCATGATGCTGATGATGATGACGACAATGATGATGATGAGGATCAGGGTGATGATGATGATGATGATGATGATGACCATGATGATGATGATGAGGATGAGGGTGATGATGATGATGACAATGATGAGGATGAGGATGATGATGGTGATGGTGATGATGATGATGGTGATGATGATGATGATGATGACGATGGTGATGATGAGGATGATGATGATGCTGATGATGATGATGGTGATGATGATGATGGTGATGATGATGATGATGATGATGATGATGATGACGAATAATGAGGGTGTTGATGATGAGGACGAGGATGATGACTATGATGATGACGAGGAGGAAGATGACTATGATGAGACGATGATGACTATGAAACATTGGCTCTATACATGGAAGATGATAAATATTAGTACGATATATATTCCATTTGATTGAATTTGGCCATCCATCCTTAATCAAATATCAAAAGAACCTAACATCCTTAATCAAGGATTAAAAGAACACGATGACAATTAAAAGAACACAATAACTATAACAATGTTGATTAAATTCACCTATTGCCTATCGACGAATCATCACTAGCGGTTTGTAGTGAGAGCATACGTTAATCGATCCGTACTTGTTCTGGATTTTTTACATCCAAAGAGATACCAAAAAAGAATTCCCACGAGTTTATAATGTCCTTTGAGCACTGACATAAATCAATATTCAATCTCTCTGTGAATGTTGAAATTTTTCCTTGAAGCTGAATAGATAGAAGGACAGGAGGAATTATTGTTTTCTTGGATGCACATCCCATGGTTTCATTCACCGCCCTATTTTCTTGGGTGCATAGCCCATTGCTTTGTTCACCGTTAAAAAGAGGAATTATTTGTGTCCATCATAGTGTTGTCCAAATGGTATTATAATGGGATAAGGATGCCATTACTCTTTTTTACTCTCATAACAAATTAGTTAAGCAAAAATGCAGATGCGTTATAGCTTATTCATTTGCATATGCGATAAGAATAAGCTATAATGCATATGCGTTATAGCTTATTCATATTGCATATGCGCTATCTTGCATATGCAATATGAATAATCTATAACGCATATGCATTATAAAATATATGCATTATTTAAAAGATAAAAAAATCGACAGGAATAAGGTTTGGCATTATGTTTGATAATAGCTTCGGACTAGCGAACCTATTTGCTACGACAAATAAACCAGAGCTATTGCTTGTCTTCTATAACTCTATCAATATGCTCAGTTCAGATGGTGTGTTTTGCTATGACATACACAATTTTTTTTGTGAAAATCTAGAACATTGTAGAGTACGATCTTATGATTCTAAGTATATATTTTTTTCCTTCAAAATTATGTTTTATTTATTTATAATTATTTTTCTAAATGACACACGTTAGTTTTAAAAAATAGATAGATCGATTGTTTTTTATATAGCTTTTGATTTCCATCACCATTTCCCAAGAAAACTATATGGTGCACTATAAGAGATCAAGATCTACAATCTTATATTTAGAAATCAAGGATTTCATTAATTGTTTCCCCTAAAGTGTTGCACCCGCAGATAACGTTTTAATTTCAAGCTTTTGTGAATTCAATAATTAAGAATAAAAAATATAATTCATGAAAAATTCTAAACAAATAGTCTTGCACTAGGCCCATATGTCCTTTATATGTATGCAAGATTTTATCCCAAATTGACATCATTTATGTCATATATTGCTGCACCAACACAAACATATATGTTAATATGTGTTGCAAATTTGAAAACCCAATTTCACAGAAACTAATTTTATAATCATTTACACACATTTTGTCTGCATAAATGATATATATTATGAAAGCCAATTCAATTACATATCTTTTCTCTTTTTACTTCATCTTCAAATAAGTTAGGGAAGTACCCCTAATTGTCACCTAAAGTCATATTTTCCCATTTTTCCTGTATTATGTGGCATCTAAAGTGTCTTTAAAGGAGTCCATGATTGTGCATCAGCCCTAGATTTAGCGTCGAATTTAGCGCCAGATTTTAGTGTAATTTTTTCCCAATTGTGGTAAACAATACGGCGCTAAGCCTGGCCCTATAGTACATTTTTGTAAAACGTCGTCTATTGCATCTTTTTTCCCTTCCTTTTTAACATCCATTTTTGCGTCCATTTTTGCGCCCAATTTTTTGCATCCTTTTTAACATCATGCTAAGAGTCCTACATACCATTGCGCTTCCTTCTCTCCCCCTCGCTCCTCCTGCGGTTCTTGCTCCCTTCCACGAGTTCCTGCATCTTCATCCCCATCATCCATCGATGATATTCAATTTGCAAGTTGAAATGGTGAAATTCAAAGCTACTAGTATTTTCATATAGATTTATGAAGCAAAAAATAGCTTTGTAAAATATGGAATTCTCAGTTTGATGGTGAACAAAAACAGTTAAAAAAATTACATCTAAGTAGCAAAGATATTTTAACTCCCCAAGAGAGCGCTGCATCCTCTTTTGCTTCCTTCTCTCCCCCTCCAACTACAGGTTCTTCTACTCCACACATACACCTTTTCCTATCTCACACTTCCTTCTCTTCCGCTCCACTCCAACTATAAGTTCTTCTACTCCACACATACCCCTTCGCCTATCTCGTGCTTTCTTTTCTCCCCATCCAACTGCACATTCTTATTATTATTAACATTATTAATTTTAATAAAGGGTAATTTTGTAATTTAATAAATAATTTATAGATAGATAATTTTGAAATTTGGTAATTAATTTATAAATCTCCCATAAATAAAATTTTAAATAAAATCCATTGTTTTTTTCAATATTTGAAAAACCAAATTTATTGTTCTTGGTTTTAATAATCTTTCATCATCATTCTCGAGGGTTTAAAACCTGTTGAGGAGGGTATTTAACCCGACAAAGTGTGTGTCTATTGAGGAGGGTATAAAACCTATTTCCCTGTGGTGGAGGGTATCACACTTAAGTGTGTGCCTATTTAAAATATACGATATTTCGTATATAAAACATAAAAGATATCTTTCATCATCATTCTCGTAAGGTCATTTTCATAACACAAGTATATTGTCTTGGAAATAAACCTAATAGAAAATATATATTTACAAAATATTATTAAAACAATTAAATTTAAAGATTGGTCGTTGCTTGAAAGTCACTTGAATGCCTCTTAATTTTGACTATATGGTTTTTTTAACTAATTTTCGTTTGGTTTATGGTTTATATATGCTCTTCTTTACCACAAGTAAAGTGGTTCTTAAATAAAGATTAAAGATTAAATTAATTACCAAATAAATCTTGAATTGATTAATATAAACATAAAATAAATATTATTTAATTATAATAAAAAATCTTTATTATTATCTTTTTTTAACTATGATTTAAGTAAACCTTAACTAAATAATAATCAAAATATATTTAAGCATAACAATATACAACCATAAAATGAATTTTTGTTTTACACTTGTTAAAGTTGGGTTAATCTTGTTGATAGGCTCAACATCGTTAAATCTTAACATAAGAATCACATATAATGTTTCAAGATTAGGAATATTAAACCACATTAAATATATACAACATAAATAGAAATATGAAACTATAATAAGACAATATAGCAAGAAAATAGCTTTATTATTATGGAGACAATGTTAGGGAACATGATAAAGGAGATCTTTTGTCCCTCAAAAAGAGACCTAATCAGATGGATCGAATCATGGTGGAAGCGTAAGGGGAATTATGACCTATGACTAGGATCTGAACGCTTATTCACAATAACTTTCCATAACCTTGAGAATAGAGCTAGGATCTTCAAAAACAATCTGGACTATTACAATACAACATGGCTTTCTATGCGTAACTAGATGGAGAAATTTTTCCCAAAGAAGCTCTAGTTTGGATAATGTTGTACTCATTATCGCTGGAATTTTGTCTACATGAGACATTGGAGGGGATCGAAAACACCTTGGGTAAGTTCGTTAATATATGTGAAGCCGCTAAAATTGGGCGTTACACATCTTACCCTTGAGTTTATGTTTATATTAACACATCCATGGTCATCTATTTTGAGATTGTTCCCTAAACAACAGTAAAAAATCCTCTAGTACTCGAAATGGAAAGGATAAAGACAACTTTGTCCTAGTCCAAAATCACAAAAAATAACACATAGAAGATAAGGGGGAAACACATGAAAAGGATTTGTAACTAAGAACAAGTTCTAGGATATTGAAATAGAAACAGAGGATGTAATGGACAATATGGCATAGAAATACAAACTTGAAGAACCATCAATAGAACAAGAAGAAGAAACCATGAAAATCCAAGAGGAGCAGCTAAACCCCTCAATAGTAGTGGTGGACATTGTTATTCACCAAATCACTCCCCCAATCCCGCGGGAACATACAAACATGGAGGGGGCCATTGTTTTATATTTTGAATATAATGCATAACATTCTACCCTCCTCTACAATGTATCCTAGATAAGGAAAAGGTAGAGAGAGATAAGCAAAAATGAGAGAGGAAAAGAGAATATAATGATATTTTTTAGATAAATTTTGATCTTGAACTCAGATTTGAGCACTATTGGTATCGTTGGAAAGGAATCATTGAGGGACACAACTTCCATGTTTTGAGCTTCATGAGATTCCTCACGGTTTGTCTAGGGCATGCATTTTTCGAAATCTCGAAAAACAATTTTTCAAATATGGTCTATTAAAAGAATATTTGAAAGATTATTTAAAAGATATTTTTGATATTCCTGAAACTGAACAAAAACTCAGATTCTCTCTGCTTACCACCTTTGTCAGCATGTCTACAGGATTCTTTCTAGTATGTATGATTTCCAACTTTAACAATACATCTTCTAGAACATATATTATGAAATGGTACTCAAGTTGTATATATTTATTATTCAAATAAAAGGCTAAGTTCTTTGCAAGATTAATGGAACTTTAGATGTCACTATACAATATTCTATTCCCCTACTTCTTTCCCAATTCCTCCATGAAATTCTACAACCAAATAATCTGTTTACTAGCCTCTATAGAAGTAGAATATTCTGCTTTTGTTGTTGAAATTGCAACAACCTTCTGTAGTTTTGAAATCTAACTTACTATTGTTCCAGCCAAAGTAAAGACATACGTTGTGGTGATCCTCCTACTGTCTTTATTTCCTGTCTTATCTGCATCATCATATCCCTGTAGAACAACGTCTGAACCTCCAAAAAATAATGCATGAGAAGTGGTACCTCTTGAATACCTAAAAAATACATTGTACTACTTTCCAATGCACTTTACCTAGATTGTTCATATACGTGATGACATCTCCCGCTACATGTGCAATATCTAGTCTTGTGCACACCATTGCATAAATAAAGATTCCAAATTTTTATGAATATGGAACCTTGGACATGTGTTCTATCTCTTCCTATGTCTTTGGACACATCTCCTTACTTAGTTTGACATGGCTAGCGAAATGTGTACTAACTAGTTTCACATTCTGCATTCTAAGCCTCACCAACACATTTTCTATGTACTCACCTTTAGACAATGTCAATTTGTGATTTTTCTTTATATCCTCATCTTAGACTTGTCGCATAGTTCATACAGATTCACAGATAAACCAATGTTACTATGGGTCTTTCAACCAATTTCCATTGATTATTGGCAAGTTAATGTCTGTTCTAGCCATTATGTTGGCTCTAGATATACTTTGGGAAAAAAATTGAGTAGTCGGAATCCCTTGTCCAGTATTCACAGCATTAGTGCTATTTATATTTACAATCCTACTTAGAGGCAAGTTTCTAGATCTTACCTCTAGCAATGTATGTGGCATTGTAGGTGTACAGTACTCGTGATCTCATCTTGGATTTTCTTTTGACTCTTATGATTCCTCTTCTCCTTCAGATATTGGATGACATTCTTCTTATTCATCACAAGATCCTTTTTCCAAGTGCAATGCTAGTTCATAGTATCCTCCGCCAGTAGTACTACAACTTCCTTTTCCTGTGAAAATTTTTCTTCTCTTTCCCGACCAAAATATTCTTCCAATTCTTAAATAACCAAACTATATTTTAGTTCCAGTATCTCTAGGGAACATCTCACCCTAGTTTGTACCATTCTTCAAGATTTCTTCTACAACATACTCTCCTTTATGTGCACAACTTCCACCGTCACATTCGTAATATTACTTTTTCATATACGAGCATTTCTATCTAAGTTTTCGAGGATGAAAAATATCTCTCGTGGGGTCCTTGGGAAACTTTTCACTCCACCTCACTATATGAGGTTATTGTGTCAACATAAAACTTAGTAATATATCCTTGCAAATTTCTATCGACCCATAAATCAAAATCCTTTGACACAGGGTTTCTTACACTTTGATTAGAGGGAATTTCAACTCACAATGGGCCTTTAAACACTAATTCAAATTCCTTGTCATCATGTGTTAGACAATGAAATTGATTTAAATTTAAAATACTGTATAGGTCTTAAACAGATTTTTTATATAAATTTGGGGATAGTTATAATAAAAAAAAGTAGTTTTTTTCTTTTCTTCCTCCAAAATTAATAAATATTATTTTTTATTTTAACTATTATTTTATTATTTTTCTTAGGAGGCTCATTTTGAGTTGAAATTTCCTCTAATGTCATTTGCTAACTCAACTAAGGATCCCATCCTTTGGTTCTCCTTGAAAGTTTATCTGTTGGGATGCCAACTTCGAAAATCACTGATGTAACAGAATAGGGAATTCAGAAAAGAAAATTTCATGAATATCTGTATATAGATATTGGCCCAACCACTCTGTTGGATTTCTTCCTTTGTCTGATGCCACAACATATCCCTCACCAAAATCATTCAAGGTCTTGGAAATGGAATCATTTGTTGGTGTCATTCCTACCTTCAACCCAGGTTGAGTCCCTTCCCTTGCGTGTAACAAATACCAAGATATCATCATGAAAAAGAAATGATCAGTCTACAGTATCTGCGATGCAGATGAAATCTCACCTGATATTTCCTTATATTGGGTGTAATATTCTGAATTTTGGGCCTAACAATTATAGGCATGAGATTATTGATTATGATGTTATGTTGATGTTTTATTTTGATATATGGGGTTGAAGACCCCACTCCATATGAACATGATGATTTGTTTTATATATTGGGCGTAAGCCAATTATTGAATATATATATATATATGCTTGTTTGTGTTGGGAGTGGACCCCGAAACACATGATTGATGAGATTTTTTGTGTTGAGGAAGGAGCTCTGGAGCACATTGGTAATTAATGTTTTGTGTTGAGTGAGGAGCTCTGGATCACATGGGTAATTAATGTTTTGTGTTGAGCAAGAAGCTTTGAAGCACGTGAGTACTTAGACTTTTGTTGAGAGAGAAGCTTTGGAACACATGAAAAGATAGTTGGAAGTGTTGGGCATAAGCCTTGGAGCCTTCCATGTATATGTTGAGCATAAGCTCTGGAACATCTGATCCTTGGCCATTGTATCCTTAGGCGTATCGTGCAAGTACATCCTAGAATTAGTGTTGAGCGAAGAGCTCTAGAAGAGCTGTGTTGGCCATTGTATCCTTAGGAGTTAAGTATGGGCTCTGGTAAGCGTTAGGAGTTACTGAAAAGAATTTAATAATTTCTGAGTGAAAATGACTCGAGAAAAATATTGATCTCATCAAACTTATTTATAAGCGATTAAATGAAATTTCAAATTTTTGTATTTTCATCAAGTGCTGAAGAACTACCATGTTATACTAGGGAATCCAACATGAAAGGATGTTTAGAGTTTCCTAGCCTAGTAGACCTAACCATCTACATTTTGACCTTACTGAAGAAGTGTGATTAAGTCTAGGGATCATGGTATGTGATTCCGAAAGACAATGTTAAGAAATGTTATATTATTATGTACTTTATACATGGTATGCATAAAGAATAAATATAGTAACAATATTAATGATGAAACAAAGAAAGAAGGAAAATATCCATCCATTATTATTTATTATTAAAAGATAATAAATTGTACAATACCTACAAAATTCAAATTAGGAACTAGTTGAAAGTTCCTAAGTTAAAGTATTGAAAGTTACACAAATGAATTAAAAAGGGTTAAATAAAGAAATAAAGGTTTCTTGATTTAACTGTCCCTTTGACTGAAAAGTTTGTCTATAAAGTCTCAAGCCAAGGAAAGGCTTCGGCTTTTGATCTATCTTTTGGGGAATCGTTCTTGTGCTTATTTTTCTCTCAAGTCAATTCTTGGAGAACATTTTCTTGGAAGGAAAAAGGAGAAATGATCCAGACTTGATATACCAGATATGAAACCCTACCTTAGGAGCTCTAAGCTACTTGCATGTTGGAGTCCAGCTTGGAGGGATCCATATTGAAACCAGGAACGGTTCTTGGTCATGGTTTTGTGGAACGTAGTAGTTACCAAGTGATTCAGTCATCTAATACAAAGTTAAATTCTACATATGAATTGTTAATGTTGGCTATTTGAGTGTACAGGTTCAGCCATTAAAGAAGCTTCATATTACATGTATGATATCCTAGACTTCCTATTTTATTTTTCTAGAATAAAAGTTGGTTGAATTAGGAAAGGTTTCACATTATATGTTCTAACCCTATGTGTTTGATTTGTGTTTAAATATTCTAGAGTTTACATTTTAAATTATTCTATATTTATCCATGGTTTATTCATTTAGTTTACTTCTCCAATTTTAATTCATTTATAAATGTTTATCAAGGGTTTTGCACCCTAGTTTTATTCCTCTATTACTTTTACTATTGAAACTATGTTAATTGCAAACTAGGTTTTATCTTAGATCTTTTACCTAGCCATTATTTGGCCTATATACTCTACTGATAGATTTCATCTGTCAGTAGAGCCATATTCGAATAATTACTAGTTTAAATCTATGTTTCAACAAAAATCTAGATTTAATTTAATATCATCGAATTATATTAACAAGAAAACTAATCAGTATACTATTATTATATAAACAATATGCTATTAGTAAACATATACATATATACTAACAGTTAAGAAATAGGATTCTAAATCTAATCTACAACATAATAATTACATCTAAACACAAATTATAAACATTCCCTACTCAATCTTTGATTAAAAAAATCAGCGAAGACCTTCGAAGGTCTGCATAAACAAATTTACTCTAAATACCAAATCAATTCCATTAAAATTAAACATTATCATAATCAAGCAAACAAAGAAAGTATCGGGACCATTCATTGATCTATGATCTAGTTCCTTTTCCAAACCATTTTCATAGCCCTATGATATTACAAAGTTTCATAATCTAAAATCATATGCCATACATCAAATAGTCCCATCTAAATATCACTCACAACCATCTTATAAACAAACTAACCAAAGTAGCATTACAATAATTTAAAACCCTGACATACATAGAGGTTATAGTATCGACCCTAGTGGGCATCCAATACAGATCGCAAGCCATAATACAAACCACAACAGTAATACATATGCAGTAATATTTTAAAATAAACCAGGCCCTCATTACAATATTAAAAATAAGAACCATGTAAGTGCAACGAGGTTGTAGGATCAAAATCTTATGGACACTCTTTTTTTCCCATTTTGCAACCATTGCATTAATAAACCCTTATTACAGTACACGACCCATGATCGAATCCTGAAGGGTCTTTATTTTTTTACAAAGCCATAGTGGATCATCTACACATAGGTTGTAATCCAAACACAAAATCATTACAGAGAGCCTTGCTATATACTGTTTGTATGTGGGTTGTGTTTTAACTAATCTTTTAACATAGAGGTCCTAGGACCTTACAAATAAAATACGTTGTGTTCCATGGCCACGGACGTCACAATTAAACACACAGTCAAGGAAAATAAACCCTTAACGATATAAACCTTGTAAATACGAAATCTACACCAATGATATCCATCTAAGGTTATACCCACGATTAATTACATTCCCACATTATACATTAAAAACCAACTATAAGTCTAAAACCCCTTCGCTATCGCAACCATGATGGAGAGTACTGACTCCATGTAAGGAATGGCCCAAAATCCATCTCACTAATAAGGTGGTCATCATGGTAGCTATTGCAATCTACGAAGGGAAATACCATATAAATAATAACCCAAGATCAAAGTGAAAAATTTTAATAAATCCAATGCAAAACAAACCCATACACAAAGTTCAATTTCAGTAACCTTTGCAAGTCATAAACACAGTATGTATTCACAACTCGGTGATTTGTCACCTTAACATAATTTACACATTCATGCCAAGGGCCATGGAACCATTTCAAGAAATGGTGCTTCCCTAGCCTAAAAGTCTTAAATCAAAACACGATTTATACAAAAATACATAGATTAAGTTAAAAGTCCCAAGGCTCCAATCACTGCTAACAACGCCATTAATTACAAACCCAAGTATTTTCATACTCAGACCCGAAGGCCAAAAAAACTCCATATCTTAAACTCCAATTACAACAAGTTATAATCCAATCTTAAATCCAAGATGTGGCGAGAAAATATTTGTTAGGAGGCTTACCGGAATGGTAATGCTAGTCCATGGATCGGAGTCACGCATACATGTTCTAGCCAACCCTGTCACCTACAGCCACGAAACACTACAAAGGATGAATGAGCCACAAAAATAACAACAATGATGTGAAACCATCGAAGCCATACCTTCGTTATCCTGGAATTCGTGCTCACCCACTGCACAGAGCCGAGACCAAATAACAAACAAACAAAGCAAAATGACCAAGTCCATCATGATCCAAGCCCTAAGCTTGGGATGACACAAACTCTAAGGTGCATTAATGGCACCAGCCTGTCACCCATTATCAAACTTCAAAAACCCACTCTTCTATAGTTTAGAATCGACCCATTTTTTATTGCCTCCATTTTATGGAGGAGCATTAAAAACCCCAATGTGTAACGTTCAAACCATAATATATATTCTCCACCCCAAAGTATAATTTAGGGTATGACTTATTATATACATCATGTACAATATTCTCTAAGACTTAAACCTTTCCTTGTCATTTTTCCTAGGCAATAAGCTTAGAACCATGGCATTTGAAGTATGCCATGTTAAACTTGTTTTCCATAAAGTCAAATA
Source organism: Pseudotsuga menziesii (assembly GCA_001517045.1). Lineage (NCBI taxonomy): Eukaryota > Viridiplantae > Streptophyta > Pinopsida > Pinales > Pinaceae > Pseudotsuga > Pseudotsuga menziesii. Next base: position 271,341 of record LPNX010910198.1, on the reverse strand, counting down.
TTTGGTCATTAACCAAGGTTTGTAAACCTGCCATGAATAACAAAACATAGATTAATACTTTTAATAAGATAAACATGAAATAAAATTATGTTAAGATATGAACAATTGACTAGTAACATATAATGAATAATAAGCGTCACTTAGATAATAAGTATAGGTATTAAAATGAATAATCATGGTAATTACCTTGTCACTAAAACAAGTTAGTACAGAGTAATAATACCAATCGGTAGGTGTCACTAGCTACAAATGTAAGTATACCTGCACATAAACAAGTTAAGAGTGCCTTAGTTCAAATTGAACTAAGTAAGCTTGCTAGACAAGTAGAAACTTTAGCTCTCAAATACTTACATCGGAGAACTAGACTCGCCACTCCACCCACTTTGTTTCCAAGAACCAAGATAAGTTAGAACCATGTAAATAATAAGTAAACACGTGCTCAAATTAATGAAGCATTTAATCAAGTAACTACACATTCACAACAATGCATAACCATAATCATAATGTAGTAATCAACATTATGACATCTTAAGTAAAGCAGAGTAATAATCATAATTGAAAGTAAGATGATAGAACGTAAGAACAACTTACAACCAAATAGTGGTACATGCAGTGTATGTTATGTTCCACAAGTTCAATAATTTCCAACATAGGTAGTTTTTACTAGCCTAATAAGAAAAAAAATTATTTTCAATTTTTTGGGACATTACATTGGGTAACTGCCAAAACGAGGTTTCCGCAATTGGGTTGGGGAATTTCACATACCATGGTATTCTACCAAGGTGCTCAATGAAGGGTGGTGGGTGGTCTATTGCTACTTATTATATATAGTTAATTTGAAGTACAAATTGTCCTTCGACAGGTATTATCACAACAAACCTAATGCAGCATAGATACATTCACAATAACCATGCATCAAACACATATAATATATATTGTAAGAAAATACACATACATACATTCATAGTAACATATATATATGACTTGAGAACATTCATCATTAACACATTTGAAACAAAATATAAGGTGGAAACCCATCTGGGAAAAACCACAAAGGCGCTCGTCATCTAGTATGAGAAATATATGGCACGTTTGGTCTCCACACTAAACTACAAACTTTGTTTTAGATATTTCTTCATTTATCTATATAGACTTCTTTCTACTCTCATGTTCTCTGATATTCTATTCTCTACTCTTCTTCTTCTTATCTCTATTGATGATCCGATCATATCCTGGATCGACTCAATCTCTTCTACACTCATGCACACTCAGTTTCAGGTTCCTCAACTCTTTTCTATGGCTCAACAAATCAATAGACTAACAACAATACAAATCAAACTCTCACTAAATGACCAGAGGCTACTGATACTAATGTCAACAGACCCTTCGAATGCTAACTTGCATACAACTTGAGTTCCATCCTTTATAGGTTCCTACATGTCACTTTCTACCGACTTCATGCAATTATCGAACAGGTTGTCTTTCCTATTCTATCAACACATGTAAATAGGAATTAATGGCATTAGTTACAAAGATGATTTTATACATGTGGCTCTCATCAAATCTAGTCGACTTTGTAGCCATGATATTTGTGAGGTGTCACTTTCTACCTGTTGTTCCATTAGATGTCTTCTAACATGGTTAACTATGTCTCATCCTTCATTATCGCATCCTTTCCTTCTGCCATTATTCCTCTACCATCATGACCTATGTTTTGTCATGAACTCTCTTCTTTCACGAATTATCTTATTCTGCTTCTCTTATCTCCTTTTTCTTATGTTCCTCTTCTGTCACATATTCCTTCCTTATTACTTCTTCTTTCTTATCCTTCCTTCCTTCCTTCGTTCTTTCCTTGGTTGCTTCTGTTGCAACTCATTTTCATTCTTCTCCTTTATTCTCTACTTCCATTGCAGGTCCTTTTACTTCTTACGACATAACACTTTTCGCACTTCAGAAGAATTCTAACTAAATTCTACCTATATTTCCCTAGGCGCAACAATAAGTGACCAACAAATGGGAGATAAGAGACCAAACAAATGACCAAAGTTCACATATAAGCAACCAAATGCTAGTTTTGGTGGCTATTTTTTGGTCTCTTATCACGTGACCAAAATTGTGGAAACATTTAGTTTGGTCATTTATAGTTGTCTTATGGTAATTAATTTGGTCATATTTTTTGTCATTAATTTGGTTATATATTTTGTCATTAATTGTGAAAATTAATGACTAAATATGTGACCAAATATATGACCATATTAATGACGAAATTAATGACCACATGACAAGTCATAATGGCCAAACTAGATATGACTGCATTTTGGTTGCATGATAAGAGACTGAAAATTAGCCACCAATGATATCCAAATAAAAAGAGGTCATTTATATGCATGTTTTGGTTATTTATTTTGTCATTTATCTCTCATTATGTACTACAGAATTGTTATAATCCAATACCAAGTGCTCACTCTTTCACCATGTAGTGCTCCATGCATTCTGTGTAAGTGGTTATCTTTTTTGTGAAGATTCCAGCTCTAGGATAAATTATATCAAAACTTATTTTGGAAAATATTATTGTGGTGAATGTCTTTTAAATCTATAGTACTTTCATTATATATATGATGGATTATTTTATTGAGGTTTGTGAAATTGGTAAGCATTGTTGATGTTCTTTATCCCAAGCAATTTTTTTGAATCAAATAGACATTATATGAGGTATGTACAATGAAAGGGTGTTTTTCATTGACATATTGTAGTCACTAGCCAATACGAAGTGCTCACTCTTTCACCAACTAACGTTTCATGTATTATCCGTAAGTTATTATTAATTTTTTGAAGATTCCAGCTCTGACATAAATTATACAGACCTTATTTTGGCAAATATTATTGTGTTGATTGTATTTTAAATATGTGGTACTTTCATTATATATATGGTGGATGTTTCTTTTTAGGTTTGTGAAATTGGTAAGTATTGTTGAAGTTCTTTATCCCAAACAAACAGTTTGAAGAAAATACACATTATGGTATTTTTTATAGTGAAAGGGTGTTTTTCCTTTCCATTCTATAGTTACTAGCCAATACCAAATGCTCGCTCCTTCACCAACCAATGGTACACATTTTCTATGTAAGTGGTTGTCATTTTTGTGAAGATATTGAATTTAAGATAAATTATATCAGACTTTATTTTCCCAAATAATTGTGTAGAATGTCAATTAAATATTCAGTACTTTCGTTATATATATAGTGGTTCTTTCTGATGAGGTTTGTGAAATTGGTAAGCATTGTTGAATTTCATTATCCCGAATAAATAATCTAAAGCAATTACAAGTTATAAGAGGTATTCATAGTGAAAGGGTGTCCTTCCTTTCCATACTATAGCTACCAATCAATACCAAGTGTTCACTCTTTCACCAACTAGTGATCCATATATTCTTTGGAAGTGGTTATCATTTTTGTGACGATTCCAACTTTGAGATCAATTATATCAGACATTATTTTTCTAAATATATTGTGGTGGATATCTTTTAAATATACAGTACTTTCATTATATATATGGTGGATCTTTCTCTTGAGGTTTGCGAAATTGGTAAAGAGTGTTGAAGTTCTTTATCCCAGTTTGAAATAAATACACATTATAGGAGGTTTGTATAGTGAAAGGGTGTTTTTCCTTCCCATGCTATAGTTCCCAACCAATACCAAGTTCTCACTCTTTCATGATCTAGTGATCCACATATTCTTTGTAAGTGGGTATCATTTTTGTGAATATTCCATCTCCGAGATAAATTATATCAAACCTTATTTTTCCAAATAATATTGTGGTGAATGTCTTTTAAATTTGTAGTAATTTCATTATATATATGGTAGATCTTTCTCTTGAAGTTTTGTGAAATTGGTAAGAATTACTAAATTAATTTATCCTGGGTTGAAGAAAATACACTTATAGGAGATATGTATAGTGAAAGGGTGTTTTTCGATATATTTTTATCACATAACTTGCATCCATGAACTTGTACATGTGCAAGGCCTCCAAATGCTCTGGGATGCTTGTAATTTTTCAAATATTTGAATTTGTTTTAGTATCTATCCTCATAACATATTTGGTTTGGATTTTCTTTTTCACCTTAGTAAGGGAATGGAATTATTTTCCTACATCCCACTCCAAAAAAACTAGACCAAGAGCTTTTTTTTTGGCTTCTGAATCCCAGGAGGGATGGAGACAAGCAAGTGCCAATACATGTTAAAGGTAGTGCACATGGAAAATTTCATGGCCACAAGTTATGAGATATAAATATATCGAAAAACACCCTTTCACTACACATACCTCCTATAATGTGTATTTGAGAAGGTACACTACATGTTGTCGTGACTTCTTCTTATACACTAATGATACAAATATATGAAACACACATGAAAATATACCTTTAGAGAGAAAATGTTAATGTCCTCGATCTTGTTAGTCATGTGGATAAAAGGGGTTGTTTCACCACCTTTATGGTACATGTTAGTCTTATGGGTGTGGGGTTTTCCTTACCACCTTGTTTTGACGCTTAGTTGACTTACTATCATTTTGGTCCCAGCACCCTTATTGTATGTGGTACCATGACCACCTATGTTATGATGAATTAACCTTATTTTTTTTATTTTATATGACCACTTGACTATTACTATCATATCCTAACTCAACCTAACATTATTTTATTTTATCTTTGGTAACAACCCTAAAATATAGCGGTTAGTGGATTATTCCTTCTAGAAGTATTATGGAGATTATAAATTCAAGTCTTGAATTTCTTTTTAGAGAGTGTGATGACAATAGAAATTTGAATATATGATATTTCACTTGTATAGGGTTTGCTGCTACTAATTGGGTTGATGTCTATGGTTTTTTTTCTATCTATGAGCCGCCACCTCCTCCTCTCTCAACCTACTAGTGTGTGTGTCTTCTTGTTCAATTTGTTGTTGCTGCTAAGAATAAGCCATGTCAATATTCTCATACTGTTAAGGGTTTCCTTTACATATGTTGATATTCTTTAAGATGCGCATAATCTTTTGTATGCTGCTAATTCTGATAGAATCCCTTCTTAGGGAGGTCATGACTAATATACACCTTTCGGATAAAGGTCATGACTAATATAACGCCCTTAGGGATGGGTTGTGAGTGATCTAAACCCATCAGGGATGAACCATCATTGAGTTGCTACCTGGGCCATGATTGTGTGAAACCCTTCTTGAGCTAGGTCGTGACTGGGTAAAACCCTTCTTGGGTAAGGCATGACTATTTGACCTTACCTTAACTAAACCATTTATTGTTGAAGCTTTCTTTACCAGGTCATCCTGCAGTTCTTTCTCCCTTCTATGAGTTCCTGCATCTTCATCCGCATTATCCACCGATCTGCAAGTTGAAATGGTCAAATTCAAAGCTGTTGGCACTTTCATATATATTTACGAAGAAAATAACTATTAGAATAATCAACCCATAGTTACCTACCTTAGACATTAATTAATCCAATTTTGTCTTATTTTCATAGCTTCCTATATTCCACTATATGCAAGTTGTCTTCCACATGCCATAGAAGTCAAACTTGCTAAAACTGAGTCATGGAGCACTTGGGAAACCTCCTGGAAACCATATTTAGCATCTCTACATTATTCCAAATCCTCCAAAGTGCATATCTACTTTTTCTGCTAAGTTGCCTGTTTTATTGAGAAATAAGGCAAAAGGGAAAGTAAGACTAGGTGCAGTTGACTTCTTTTTTCCCTCATAATCCTCCATCCTTTTCTCCTAATAAAAGCATGTATGAGTTGTCTTTCCATCCCTTATAATATTTCCTACTTGACTTTTCCAATTCATGAGCCTCTAAGTGGATTTGGAAACTTCTTTATGCACCTATGGGGGATTCGACTAGATTTAGTAAGCCTACTTTTTTACTATTTCAAATGGAATACTTATACATTCAAATCTCTCATGTAATTATATATTGCAGCAGCCTATGAATTCATAATGTTTTCTATTCTACACTTATTCAATACAGATTAGCGTTATGCTCCAATTTCAGTCTCCTTTGTTTGTAATTTTGCATGTTTGATTCGCAATTTTGTGAGTGCAATCGTTCTATCACTTGGGTTCAAAGCATTTGTAGATTGATTTTGATCCTTCCATATTTCTATTGCAGGTTTGACATCTTGACTGGGAGCATATTTTGTTAACTGAAGGGCACAGTTTCTGAGCTATGGATCAATCACAGAAGATCAGCTTGACTCGATTTAATTTCTTTGAATGGAAAGCAGAGATGGAGATACTATTGAGAGTGAAAGCTCTCTATAGGGTTAATATGGAAACTGAGGCAGAGCCCAATGTAGCTACATTGAAAATAAAATGGCACAACAAAAGGGATGAGGCCTATGGTGTTTTGTGTCTGAGCATTTCAAGAGACCTCCTCTTCCATCTTGATGGATTGAAATCACCTAATGAAGTGTGGGAGAAGATTGTATAGATTTTTGGTAAGAAATATGAGATGAGAGGACATAAAATAAAGAATTAATTGATCTTTTTGAGTCCCAACAGCTTCGAATCCCTGCAACTCTACTTTTCAAATTTTAAAGCCCATCTTTTATAGCTAAAACAATGTGGAATTGAAAAGAAGGAAGAGAAACTAGTTTTGGCCATACTCTCAAATATTGTCCTTGACTATTCAATGTTTGTTTTGACCTTCCAGGCCACCAAGTTGACATCTTGAGCCTAGAATATTCCTAAGCTTGCAGATTTCATGGAATCCCTCACACAGGAACAAGATAAATTGGTGATGATGGGTACCATCAAACCTTCCAAAGACCAAGCTTTGGATGTTGTTGGAGATTCAAGTGTGGATTCAAAAGGAAAGAAGAAAGCTAAGAATCCACTTGAGAAAAACAGAGACAAGAACAAGTCTCAAAAGGAGCCCTAAGGCTCCAAGAAGAACTTCCAGAAGAAGAAGAACAAAGGAGAAATGAGCAAGTGCGCATAATGCAGTAAGGGCTATCAACCTGATAGCTCCTGCATTAAGAATAAAATTGACATGTTGACCAAACTCCTGGAGAAGAATAACATCTCCCTTCCTAATTTCTTAAAGAAGATGGAAGGATTATCAAATTCAAGGGACAAATAGAGATTACATGCTTTGGTTGCTGGCGCATCAAGCTCAGCTAGCTTCATCATAGACTTTGGAGCTTCTAGACATATGGTTTCGACCAAGGATGGATTCTCCTCTCTTGACATGTCGAAAGGTCCACCAATAGTGCTGGGAGATGACTCTCTCACTGACGGTTTGGGGAAAATAATGATTGATCTTGACCATGGTAAGTTCAATAACGTGTTGTATGTTGCAAGTCTTACCTCTAACCTCTTGTTAGTGTATTAGATGATTCACACAAGGTCTTCAAAGAAGGTCATCTTCTCCATTGATGATGTTGAGATGACAGAGATATTGAATGGTAAAGTCATTGCAAAAGGTGTAGTATATCACACATCAAAGGTATACATGTTTTCACATTTTGTAGACTCTAGAGCTTCTAGACATATGGTTTCGACAAAAGAGGTGTTCTCCTATCTTGACATGTGGAAAGGTCCACCAATAGTTTTAGGAGATGACTCTCTCACTGATAGTTTGGGGAAGGGAAGGATTGATCTTGACCATTGTAAGTTCAATAATGTGTTGTATGTTCCAGGTCTTTCCTCTAATATCTTTTCAGTGTATTAGATGACTCACAGTAGGTCTCCAAAAAAGGTCATGTTCTCTCCTGATGATGTTGAAATCACAGAGATTTAGAATGGTAAAGTCATAGAAAAAGGTGTTGTTGATCACACTTTGAAGGTATACATGTATTCCCATTTTATATCCTAATCAAACCCCTCTTCTCTTCTGATTCATGCTAATGAGGAAAGCAAGATTTGGCATAAAATATTTTGCCATATTAACCACAAGTATATTTATGATTTGAGTGAAAAAGATATGGTGATAGGATTACCAAAGATCAAGTTTTCTAAGGGAGTCTTTCAAGGTTGTATCCTAGGAAAACACCCAGAGAACAAATATGAGCGAGATAGTCATGAGAGAACCTCAGCACCTCTTGATTTGATCCACAATGAAATTTCTGGTCCATTCCCTCGTATGTCCATGTGTCAAGCCAAATATGCACTGACCTTCATAGATTACTTTTCCAGGTATTGTTGGGTTCACTTCCTAAAACATAAGTCTGAAGTTTTTGACCTCTTCAAATTATTTAAAGCCTTGGTTGAAAAACAGTCTGGGAGGAAACTCAAGATCCTCAGATCTGACAATGGTGGTGAGTATTCCAAGTATGAGTTCATTCAGTATTGTAAAGATGTAATTATTCATATGCAACATTCGATCCCTTACACACCACAGCAAAATGGTGTTGCTGAGAGAAAGAACAGGTCACTAAAGGAGATGGAAACCTGCATGATAGAGGCTAAGACTTTGCCACCGAAGTCTTGGGCTGAGGCTATAAAATATGCATCCTACATCGAAAATAGGGTTCCTCATAAGCATATTGATGGTATGACACCTTTTGAATCTTGGAGTGGGCAGAAGTCAGATGTGACCCATTTCAGGATTTTTGGCTCAAAGGCTTGGGCTAGAATTCCAACTGAAAAGAGAGAGGCTTTCCAGCCCCAAAGCCAAGAATTCCTATTTGTTGGGTATTCTAAATATTGAAATGGGTATAAGTTGATCAAATTGATCACTAACAAATATTTCATTGAAATAAGTGTTTAGTTCCAAGAAGAGCCTTTAGCAGCAGTTGAAGTTGGAGAGTCCTCTTCACCACCAGAACCATTGATTGTAAGTGAAGATACTAATGAGTTTGATCATTCTGATATGTCTGATAATGATGATTTAATTGTATATCCTAACAGTACTACAAGAATAGAATTAGCAGCAAATACCATTCATGTAGATGGGGAAATAGCTGGAAATACTAATGACACTAGGAGGACTAGATCTCAATTTGAGAGTGCCCTTTGTGTGAAAGATATAGTATTTGCCGAGAAGAGTTATCTGATGGTTGAATTAAAACCATAGATATATGAATATGTAGCACATGATCCAGGATGGCAAACAGCCATGAAAGAAGAATTCAGCTCGCTCCAGAAGAAAAACACTTGGGAACTGGTTGATCTTCCCCCAGGGAAGAAGCTAGTTCAATGTAAAAGGGTTTCAAGACTAATTTTAGCATGATCCTCCTTCTGGAAGAGAAATCGTATGATTCCTTTGTCCCACACCTTGACACCAGTTACGATTAAGATGAGTTTGTAAGCCACATCGTGCACCAGAGAAGAACCAGATTTGTGCAGAAGGAGGAAAAACCATATGTTAGTTATCAATGTAGTTACCTTTCATAATGAATGCTTTATATTAAGAGCATTCGACCACTGAAAGGGTCAACTTTATCTCCCTATTTTAAAATGTTATATATTCAGACACTGTTATGTGAGAGTAAATAATAATCTCTTTTAGTTGATATATGTGATCAATCAGTTTAAAAAAATCTGTAAGACCTCTTTCTTTACTTTAATGTAAGTTATGTGAACGTTGTGTATGATCTGGTCTTAAGCAGCACGAACTAGTTAACACTCTGATGTTGGGAGGCCCCCATGTCAACCAAAGCCTTTTTCTTTCCCTGTATTTTCATTCTCCTTTTCCTATAAGTAGTATAATTTTATTTCTAATTTGTTTGTGTAAATTAGTTATTAAAATTGTTCATGTTGTTTACTTCCTGTAGTGTATACTTTGATATTATGTTGATCATGTAATTTCTTTCATAGGATAAGCAACCGGTTGCATATAGTCTAGTTTTCAAATTCCCTTTTCAAATCGTTTCAGTCTATTACTTGGTTCATGTTAGCAGAGTAGATTACTTTCAGTCAATTACAGTAAATTAAATTCCACCCTGTTCCATTCTATCATGAATTCAATTAAAGTTACATTATAGTTTGTTTGATGAATAGATAATGATCCTTTTCATTCTAAATAAAATTTAAGTTTTTTCATAAATTGAATTCATTTACTACATAGGTCTCATTTATGTCCTTTATACCTTGTCATCATATGCATGAGTTAGATGTCCTCAACAAATCATTTAGATTGACTGTTTTCTTGAAGTTTTAGTATTTTCCTCAGAGAGGTTGTCATTCAGATAGCCTGTTCTATTTCTCATACATACCTTCGTTTTAGTTTTCCATCTAGTCTTTCATTTAACCCTGTAAATTTTTAATCTATTTCAAGCTTGTCTCTTTAGTTTTCTGATTCTATTTTGATAGTAGTAGTTCGACAATGGTTATATTTACTCTTAAGAACCTTAGATGAGATTGTTTAGACTACTTGTTAAACCTTATTCTTCTTTCTCCTTTCTTTTCAGTTTATGCCTAAGAATTATTTCATGTGTTTTAATCTATTGTATTGATTTGTAATTAAATATTTGATTTGATTGGTTCCTTTATATGTGAGGTTTAAGATTTAGTGTATTATACATTGCTCATAGTAATACGATTTGTTTTCTCAATCATATAGTTATTAAAGGAATCTATAGGATAGAATTTAGATCATCTTTATAAGTTTTATGCTTGGTCAAAAATCATGTCTACCTTCTTGTAGTATTATTTTATCTTTTTCAAATAGGATTTATTTGTTTGTAGATCATAATGTTTACTATATCTTGTAATTGGACATTTCTTAGTCTACATATTTTCGTAGAGATTAAGTTAGATTTGATTCCCTTTAGTTTCTTCACCTCATTTGAAAGTCACTTTGACACTTCTCCTTCTCCTATCCCAATTACAGTAAACCTTTACCCTAAAAATAATCAAGGAGAATGGAATTAGTGTCCATCTATTAATTTGCATGTATAGCTTTTTATAAAGCATAACTATTGGTTGTAAATTCTTCTTTGTATAACCAGTTCCTAAAAGTTGTTTATCATTAAAATAGACCTTCTTATAAAGAATAGCTCATCGTCATCACGTTGTCCATATCTTTGTCTTTTAGTAGTTGTAGAGTAGTATAAATTGATACCACTCTTCCCTAGTACTCTGTTTCCGTTATCTTAAGAAGTTGGACTCTTAGGAGTTCAACTGAGTTTTTCATTTTGAAAAACCTTTCGATCTTTTTTTTACTAAATTATTACAACGATACCCTATGAATCCATCAACCTTCACATATATTTTGTAACAAATCTAATCCTACCAACCCCAGTTGATAATTAAATATTAGGTGAATTATTCAAGACAATATTTTGCCCAACATGGCCTTGTATGTTGCGTTTAAGCCTTAAGGTGAGGAATCTAGGTAGACTCGAAAGTGCTGCAATTTTTCTTGTATCAAGAGTGGGTTTCTCTTCTTCTGTTTTTTGATACCCTTCTTCTTGGCCTGAAATTTTTTCCTCTTCATCCTACTCATATTCATCATATTCATAACAAACTTTAATGTAATGTGCCTTCCCCTTGGCGCATCTATGTCCTGGGACCCAAGGTTGTTGGCATGCAAAACATAGTTTGTTTATTATAATCTCTTATTTTCTTGGTACTCCTTTATTTTATTTGGTATAGGAGTCTTTTTTCCATGGTTTCTTACCTGCCTTGAACTTGGAAGGGAAATTTGTCTGAGGAGGATACTTGGTTCTTGGAAACACATTTGCAAATACCTTGTCAAATTCATGGCATCATTAAATGTGGATGGATTGTGGGATTTCACTATCCCTCTAAAAGGTTCTATCAATCCTTCTATAAACAATAAAACCAACCTAGCCATAGATACATCAGAAACTGTTACTAAAATATTTTCAAATTCTAACATATATGCTTCAGGAGTTCCTAATTTCTTTAATTGCTCTAGTTCTTTGAAAGGGAGTTCATTGTCTTTCCTCTCAAATCTCTAGATCAATGAATTGGATAAACCCTCATTAGATAAAATATGATCCTGTACCAAAGTCATAATACCATGGAACCACTAACCACTAACTTCCCCTTCAAGTTGCAGAATGGCCATTTTCAATGCATCTTCTTCAACCGTAGGATTTACTTGGAAATATACACTTAAATTATGCAACCAAGCACTAGTAGACAATTTTTAGGAACCATCAAAGGAAGGAATGGTTACTTTTCCCTTGGTGTATTTTAATTCATGGTTAATATGGGACTCCCTATTCCCGTTTCCTCCTTTTTTGAACTAAAGAGAAGCTCTAATGATCTGATCAAAAGCTAGGACTTTCCTACATTCATAACTTAATCGTTGCCAATAATTTTTTACTTATATAACATCATAGATGGTGTAAGGGCATTATTTGCAATATAAAAACTTATGTATTGCATTTCAATTCTGATTTTTGAACTCATGAGGTCTATTATGAGGTCCAGTCTTTGAAAAAATGGTTTCTCCATTGGTCTTCCCCTCATCATGGGGTGTACTACTACTACTCCCGCGTGTTGACTTGCTCCCAAGTTGGCTATCCAACAATTCGAATGCTTTCATGAGATGTTTTGTCATACTGTCAAGAGATGATGTAATGAATGCTTTAAATTCCCCATTATATTCTTTTCACTCCATATCTCCAAATCCTAGTTCTTCCCTAATCTCTTCGTAACTAGGATTTCTTTCTTCACTTTCTTCTCTTTCACTGTTAAGATCTCCAGTATAATTTTCTAATGCAAGAAGGTTAGAATCAGGAAACATGAATAGGGATTTATATCAGGTGCCAATATCATTCTCTTATACCACTTGTAATGTCCTAATTCAAAAATTCCCATCAAAGTAATTTTTTTGGAAAAATTGTCTTGACTAGCTTGGAATATGGGGGATTCAAATGGATCAAATGGGTATCGAATTTAATAGAGATTGATGTGGGGAGTATTAATAATAGTAAATAGACTCTTTTTTTTTTACAGGTCATACACATCTGCAACTTGATTTGGACATAATAAAAAAAATGGAAAAATTACTAGCAATTTAAGAAATGGAAAAATGGACAAAATTGCTAGCAATTTAGGGGCTGAAATGGCTCTCCAAATCCTAAGAAACCCTACAAATTTAAGAAAAGAGTATGTGGAATGTAATTAGGCTTAATTTACTATAATTATATGTGGTTAATAGTTCTAAAATAGATGGTTGAAGCTTCATATTCGAATGCACAATTTTCGTGATATTTGCTTAAGGAAAATGACACAATAAATCTCAACTTCGACTCATAAATGGTGCATATAATGGTTCAGAATAGAGAAATATGAACTTGTACCATTGATTTAGTTTAAATATATTACTAACATCATATAAAATTTACCCAAGTTGCAATACACATTAGATCCACAATCTCCATTGAAAGGGAAAATCATCACATGGAAACTAGTCACAAGAAAGCTTGGAAATGTGGACATTTTCATATGTATTTATTCTGATTTCTACTTACATAGCATATTAAATTTATATTACAGAGAAATACATCATACATCAGATATTCGGCATCAACAGAACTCAATGGGGTGCAACCACCATTCACACTAGTGGGCCTTCATAGAATAACATGGAAATATGGAAGTGGAAATTGAGAGAATGGGAGGAAAGATGGGTCACAAACATCATCATCCTCATATATGAAATAAAACAATCTCTGAAGCTAAATATTATAGGTCTGAATTTCCCCTCCCATGTACAACTTCTATGATAATCTCACTCTCTCGAAATTGGCTCACTAGCAGGGTAAGTGTGCACTCACCGTGCAAAGGACAAACAATTGCTCTCCAAATTCCAGAGGCAAATTCACAAATGATCAAACTCCATTTCCATTCCTCGTGAAATTTTTTTATAACACTCACAATTTCTTCCATGGTAGAATTCATTTGCATAGGATTATTCCACCTCATCCTTGATGTTTAGTAACCTTCATGACACTTGGCTTTCTCCTCAACCATTCATCTTGCACCAAATTCGTATGGTTCCCTCTAACTCCCAAATTCGACCTCTTGGTGGATATTTTTAACCTTTTCATGTAATATTTTAATATTTCAGAAATCATGTCTGACTTGTCATATAATCTTCCATCATTGTTGTCATAAAGCGCAGGGAATCTAACTCCATGTGGCACCTAGTTTCTTCCTAGACTCTTCCTCTTCTATGGGGAGTTACACCTACTCACCCATTCGAATCCTTAGGATAATGATATGTAATTTTATGAATATTCACCTTCCAATAAAATTCCATAACTCATAATTTCAAATTTTGGATTAAGTCATGACATGTGTCAGGAGGAATGTAGCCACCCAAGGCCCCCATGGACCTCCAAATGTCCTTATGAAGCAATTCGACTTTATATTGTCCATATTTATTATTTGTATGACCCAAATTAATGTGTAAATAATAAATTAAGGTTCTATTTGGTCCCATATCTCCCTTATTTCAATATTTAATTCCTCCTCCTCCAACCTAGGGAACTAGTAGGTGGGTGAACATTGTCAACTAGTAGACCTATTGGAATGGGGGCATGACAAATTCCTCTATACTAGCTAGTGGCATCACCATTTAATTTAAATATTCTCCATACTTGATGTAATCTTTTTATATCATGTGGAGGATTAGTAATATGGGCTCCATGAAGCGGTTGCAGGGATAATACACCGGAAGGCACATTGTTATCCTGAATTTAATGGTATAAAAAAACACCCAAAACAATAAAAAATGTAGGTTCAACTAGTGCTAATTTGGTTCATATCCATTCATAGTGGTATGTTTGTATGTAGATTGTGGCAACATGGAATAATTGCTTATAAATTTTATAACAAATTGGTTGACCAATATATGGTCATATGGGGAACAACATATATGAAAAAAGGACATTGAGGTAGAGAGGACAAAATTTTTTTAGGAAATTCTTCTTGAAAGTATAAATCCTAATGAATACACGTCAATGGTATCAATGCGCATGTATGAAAAAAATATAGATTCAGCAAATTGGTCCAGGGATACATATCAAAAAGTAACTTGCTGAAACTGCATCATATGGTTCAATATTTGGTTAGTATTTTAGGGAGCCAATAAATAATTCCAAAGCACATATATGGGCTAGTCATAATTGAAGAATAGAGGGATTTTGGGAGTATAAATGGTATGGACATAATCCTCTCTCAGAGTTAAATAAACTCAAAGAAGTTAAACAGAGAATGAAGTCACTAGGATCGAATATGGTAGCATATTACTTGGAATCTTCCTCATCACAACGAGGTATTTATCAAGTGGAAAAAAGTGGAGCAGAAAACCTATGAAAGAGAGAGAAAAATACATGATATCCACCTTTCTTACACAAAGGAGAATTCAAAATAGTTTCCAACCTAGGACCGACATAATTTTATGGAAGAAAAAAGTTAAAGGGGAGGCTCACTATGAAAGAGTATTTGATTTGTTTTATGGATTCGATAGATCTTCAAAACTGAAACGCAGGGTCTATTTTTGAATCTATATGTGAGGGAAAAATAATATTGCTTGGTATGTCTATCTTTCCATATAAATTAAAATAAAAATGTTCAGAAGAATATCTTACAACAAAAAGGATGAATTGGCCTCTGAAGATGCAGTGAATATCTTAAGAAATAAGGGGATGGGAAGCACATTGTTACACCTAAATATCATCATCAGCATGTGATGAGATCCCAAACTTCAGTGTTTCCCTCAATCCCAAATTGTGAAGTAAGAATATTGGTCTAGACATCAAATTTATATGTGAAAATCTAGCACTGCCTCTACCCTTTAGTAAAAAAGAGTTACCTTATTAAGCACCGCCTGTAATGTGTTGACATTAAGTAGTGGAACCTCCTTTACTCTTTGATAAAGGTGCATTCCTTCCCTATCACTGCTATATCTTAGTGAGGAAGAAACAGTGCCCTTGGTAAAAAGTGAAAAAAGAGAGGTCCTCACAAAGCTTTTCGAAAGAAGGCTTCGTGGCACCCTTATCTCTGATCACTAGGGAAAGTTAGGCTTGATATCCATCCTTTTAGGATCTCCTAGCCACCTCACCTACCAATTTCCCAACCATGGATATCCATTCCAAGCCTACAAAAGCAAGCTCATTCTCCATGGTTGAGGAGAGAGTAAAGTCATGTTGTTGCTTTGATATTCTATCCTAAATCAATCTAGTGAGCTTGAGGGAGCAAGTTGGACCTATTGGGGTTTAGATGTTGGATTTGTGAAGGAGTACATCGACACTAAGGACTAGGTTGTAAACCTCTTCTCTATTATCTAATGCAAAATTGGTTCCCTTCCCATAAAATATATTGTGTCATTATCGTATGTTTTATTATTGAATTCCTTAGTCATCAATATAGAATAGTGGATTATATTCTGGTTCTATTTGATCTCGTTTGTTGTTTTTTTGTGATTATGCAAGTACATCCGTGAAGGATCATTTTTTCATAAAAAAACTATACTAGTGCATCAAACATACTTGATTTCAAATATACACCCATTCTAGGGAATGTATTCCAATATTGTTGTGTACCATTTGTTCTAGATATGACCCATTCAGACTAGAGGAACAAATCCTATCCACATGAGGTGCAAAACTCCTAGCTACAAGTCTAGAGAATCCATTGGGGAAGAGATTTAGTTGATCTGATGTTCATTAGCATTTTGAAACACTTGTCTGAAATCCAAGCTCCAGTCTTTTATCAGTTCAATAAGATCCATTAGTTGATATAGTGATATTTTGGCTTGGTATCATCAGATTTGTTCAAAACTCCATTGTTCTCACTTTCTGTGCTTTCAATTACTATTAATTCACAATTTAAATTCCAATTGCACAGTGATGAATTTTACTTTTTTCACAATTTTTTTTTGTACATGTATAGGGAACCGTGCATGCATAGTGGGAAATAAGCAGTTCCATCACCTGAACTTAGTTATCAGAACATGGTGCCACCACCTATGATCAGTAACGAGGAAGTGGTGCTCTTGTACAACCGCTCTGTTAGTGACCCTCTAGAAGCGGTTCCAGGTAGGTATTTTCACACCTTTGTCATTTCAAAACTTGGTTGTTGTATTTTTATTTTTGAGTGTATTTTGGCTTATGTCTTTTATGAAAATGAAGTGTATCTTTGAAAAAAAATTCTCTCTCGCTGACGGAATCATATATCTTGCAGTAACTTTGATTGTGATATTCTCTTTGCATTCAAAGAAGAGTTTATGTTTCCTGCATTGGATTTTACATTCATTTCTTTTCTTGAAACCTCTTTCTCCTTTATGTAGATATTATTCATTGCAATTGGAAAATATACGTTTCATTTTCATGTGTATGTTTTGGTTTCGATTAGTGTTCTTTGGAATTGTAGTATCTTCCAAGTTGTGTGGATTCTTGTCGTATTTATTTTTTGGTTTCCGAATGAGTAGGGTGTTGTAGACACTCTCTTTCTTTCCATTCATATATATAAGAAGTATTTACTTATCAAAGTTCCATTTTGATACATACATTTGAAAATCGAAGTGGTTCGTTATTTTGTCTTTTGTGCATCATTAATATTAGTCACATCTTGGCTTATGATTGCAGAAAGATAGAGTTATAGAACTCTAGGGATAATTTTTTCTTTTCCTTACTACTTGTTCATGTTGTTTTGAAAAAAATGCCTTTCCCTACCTTACGTAGATTTCATCGAAAGAAAAATGTGCATCGTCGTGTAGCTAGGACTTGCAATCTTTTTACATTTCCCGTCTACACCTCATGCATCCAATTAACCTCTCAAAATAAAATTAATGCTATCTTAGGTTTAAAATAATTTATTAACTGTGTAAGATAGTGACATGTTCTGGCATCGTTAAGCATGGCAGCTGTCATTTTATGCTTGCATTGCATCCTGAGTACTATGTGGTTCTTCCATGTACCTTTGGTATATCAAACATCCTTTCACGTACCCTTGAGGTATATCAAAAGGTACTTCATGTACTCGATTGTATGTTAGAAGGCCCCTTTCACATGGTTGTTCATTGGACAACACCACTACATATTTTAGATCTCACATACGTTAAGTATATTGGGAGACCTTCTTAGGATTCTTGTGACCAACTAAGTTAACATTTTGGTCATCCTGACATCACAATACACCAAGAAAATTACTCTGGGAGATTACTATGCACATACCTTCTAGGTATTCAGTTATTTAGTTGAAGGACAATTGATCCTCCTTGCCATGTTTTACTGTTGGACTCTACACTATATAGCGAGTTGTGAAGCCTTGATAATCCTATGAGGATCCTGACTCTTGAACCCTGTCCATCACACAATTTTATTGTGGATTTTCTACTTGAGAAGTGCTTGTTTTGTGTGGTAGTTTAGAGATTCTTAGAGATTTTATATTTGGGAGACCCCCTGGGACTGCCAACCAAAGGACCCCTTTTCTGGGTATGTCTTTTCTTCCTCCTTCTAGTGAGAATGTTGGTCCTCCCTTCATGGCCACTTTGAGTCTTCTTGGATTGATTATAGGATTACTTGTATGGTTATACTCCAATCTTGTTATACGAAATGCACCCCTTGTGTCAAATCATGGTCATTTACCACATGAGCATAATCCTCATGTTAATTCTTCTCCTTCTTCGTCGAATGTTGAATTGGCTTCCCTTTCTTCCTCTTCACCTGTTGAAAACTATGATGTTATTAAATGGGAGGGTAAGAATAATTTTAAAAGAAAGGATAAGAAGAAGAAAACTAATCAGAAAATCACCACTCCAAACTCTGATCATCATGTTGGGGGCCCACCATCCACTGGTCATCATGTTGGAAGTATTGATGTACCTGTTTCTAGCTTGTGTAAGACAAAATTCTCTTGTCGGCTTTGTAAGGGTGATCACCTTCTCAAGGATTGTCCCGGTATTTCCCTTATGTAAAAAGTGTGGTCTAAACAACCCATGTTATCAGCATCTAGTCATCATACTGATGATTCCCCCTACAATAGTTACTCTATGGTTAAGAGTTGGAAGGGTAAAAGTCAGAAATCCTTGCTTGCTCTATAAGGACGTGCACTTTACTTACCTTTGTTCTATCATGGATTAAGCTTCTAAGTTGTTGGAAGGTATTATTGTTTCTCATCAATGGATTCCAATAGGTTATCGTAAGTTGTCTCTTGAACCCCTAGTGGTTGAACAAGTGGTCGATTCAGTTTCATCTGTGGTAGATCCCACTCTTCCTTCCAAGGGTTAATTTCAAGTGGCCGATTCGATTTCATCCATGGTCGATCCCACTCTTCCTTCCAAAAGTGAATTCCAAGCAGTCAATTCAGATTCATATGTGGTTGATCCCACTCTTCTTTTAAAGAGTGAAGTCCACGTGGTATAGTCAATGTCATCTCTATCCGATCCCACTCTTTCATCTAAGAGTGCTAATACTGAAGTAGTCACTTTGACCAAATCTTAGTCTTGTTCTTCTCTTCCAATAGAGAATGAACCAAAACCTGCTAAATTTTTAATGCTTCGTTCTGATTGTTCTTGTCAAGAGGAAATTTTGTCTCTTTCAACAGAATCCTCTCCAAGTACTAACGTTATTTTGTTTGACTAGATTAACCTAACAGAGTCTCATATTCATTCGAGTGTTCCTTTCCGAATAGTTGTGAATGTTACTGCTAGGAGGATGCTTCACACTATTGTTGAAAAAAGGGATTATGTTAGCATTCTATCCTCAACTTCTTGGAGATATTTAGGTTATCCTTAGCTTGTGTCAGCCACCGATCATATACTGGCTTTTAATTGAAGGCCTACTGCACCTTTAGGGATCCTTCATGATTTTCCTATTACATTAGGAGGGAAAACTGTATGTATTGATGTTATGGTGGTCCAAGGTACTTTAGATTTCAATATATCCCTTGGACATGATTATTTTTATGCCATGAAGGCTATGGTGTCCACACTTTTTAGAGTGATGTATTTTCCCCATGATGGGAAGACTGCAACCATTGATCGACTTTCCTTAGTTATACCTGACCATTGCATTACTCCTACTCATGAGACTATCTTGAATGTGTCGCATGTTCTTGTGGTTCCTTCGCCTTCTAGTTAGCTTCTTCCCATCATAAGTAAAATGGGGAGCATGTCTTCATCCTTTGGACATCATACTGGAGTTAAGCCGCTACCTTTTATGTAAAGGGAGGGAACCTATGAACCTATGGATATCATGTTGGGTAGCAGGTTTCTGAGCATAGTTCCTTTACTCTATTTCAAGCTCGTTAAAACATGAAATAGGTTTGTAGGCATAGTTCTTTTTATTTGTCAATCTCGTTAAAAAATGAAATAGGTTTGCGAGCATAGTTCTTTTTCAGTGTCAATCTTGTAAAAAATGAAACGGATTCTTGTGATCATAGTTCCTTTTCTATATGTCAATCTCATTAAAAAATGAAACAAATGCTTGTAAGCATAGTTCTTTTTATGTGTCATGCTCATTAAAAAATTAAATGGATGTCCACAACCACAATTATTGTTTGTTTCCACCTTGTGTAAAAATGAAGCAGGTCCCCACAAGCACAGTTATTTTCTCTTTCAATGTTATGTAAAAATTAAACAAGCCACCTTGAGCATTGTTTATTATTGGTTTCAAGCTCGTTAAAAAATAAAACCGACCTTGAGCAAAGTTATTTTTCGTGTCAAGCTCATTAAAAAATGAAACGGATTCTAGTGTTGTGTCAAGAATCAATAATTCAATATTCATTTAATATACTTGTAAAATAGATGAAACGAAGCTTGGGGGGCATGTAGCCTACCACTCTTTGTTGTATTTAGGTTTCTTGACAGTTATATTGGGGGTAAGTACCAACCACTGGACATCATGTTGGGAAATTACCTGTTAATGGGAGTCATTTTGAGCATACTTTGTTTTAGTTTTGAGCTTGTTAAACCATGAAATGAACCATTGAGAATAGTTTACCTTTTGGTTTCAAGATTGCACAAAAATGAAACCATTCCCAAGCATAGTTCTTTTTCTGTGTCAAGCTTGTTAAAAATGAAACAGGTCTTTAAGCATTTTTATTCTTGGTTTCAAGATTGTTAAAAATAAAACCATCCCCAAGAATAGTTTGGCTTTTGGTTTCAAGCTTGCATAAAAATGAAACCATGTTTCTAGCATAGTTTTTTTCTGTTTCAAGTTTGTGTAAAAATGAAACATGTCATTTTGAGCATAGTTCTTTTTCTATTCCAAGCTCGTTAAAAAATGAATCGTATATCCCGAGCATTCTTTTAATTGGTCTTCGAGCACATTAAAAATAGTAAGATGGTGTTGAGATTACTTTTAATTTTTCAAGATCTTGTTAAAACATGAAAAGTGGTTTGAGCTTAATTTATTACTTTTTCGTGCTCTGGATTCAAATATGAAAATGTTTAATGGAGTCTTCTTTAATCTCTCTTCGGACTCTTAAAATGTGAAAATATTGTCGATTTCACTTATCTTCTTCATGCTCATAAAAGGACTTGAAGATTCGTCTTCCCGGTGATAGTTTACCCCATTTTCGGACCAGGGGGCACTATGTACAAAAAATTAACACTCCAGCCAATCACAATTGGAAGAGCTCTCTTGGGTATTATTTTACACTTTTTCGGGCCCTAGAGACTAAATCATACGAAAAAGGACCCTTTGGAGTCTTCTTCCATCTTCGCTTAGAATCTTTAAGCCTGAACGATACCGAGTTAAATTTCATTGGACTCGCTAAACTAAACAACAAGAGACCCTTTTTTGGGAATGAACCACTCCTTTCTGAAGTTCATAAAACATATGAGTTTGGACTTGTCCGAAGGACGAGTTATAACAAGTGTTTGTTACCCTCTTTGAACTCGTAAAAATGAAAAGAGGCACTCATCAATCATGATGGGGGAATTAAGGGAAGGGAATCAATTCAATTTGCAAATAATATGTAAGTTTGTCATAACCTTTGAACATGGAACTTGTTTACATTTCATTCAGTCAAATGGGTAATCAGCTTGTCTTTGAGTCGATCCACTTTCATGAGTCATGTCACTCCTTTGAGTCTTTCAAATAATGCATTTTCCAATGTCGTATTGTGTTCTGCCTAGTCGAGTGAATGCTTCCAAGTATTTTGTCATGCTGCCTGATGTTCAAAGGGAAGTTAGAATTTTACCTATGTAGTTCAAACATCCTTTGTGTCATTACTTTTGAGTCAGTCCGATGGTTACATTATCTAAACATTCCAGAACCTTGATCCGAGTTTCGTATCATTGATGTGGGATTCATCATGGCCCTCCTTCGACAAGACTATTCCTATTGACATCATCTCATCATCTAGGAATTATTCTTAGAAACAAGTTTAGTACCTTGAGATTTGTATGCCTCAATAACATATTCTCTCTCTCTTAACATAGGTTCACATCATTGACCTTTGATCAAGAGATTCGACTATGTGCTCGACATCAAATCATCTAATTACACTCAGTAGGTTGTACTAGGGTACCTTGGGAATCATTGACATTAATGGTGATCTCCCTCAGACTTGTTAATGGTTCACATCATTGACCAGTAATCAAGTGGTTTTTACCATGTTCAACTTCAGATCATTGTAATCACATGGATAGAATTGTACTTTGTGGAAGATGAGACGAAGACCCTAGGTATCTGTTGAAAAACACTGATAGCTTTCTCCCCAAGTTGTGATGGAATATATTGTATGAATTAACATCATGGATCCACATTTGTATGGTCGTGGATATGCTCAAATTTGCATCTGTATGACATAGATCTACATTTTATTTCTCGTAGCCATGTCATAGTTTGAGTCCTCTATCACATGGATCTACCTTGTATTATAATAGCCATGTTTGTTTATCTCTCTCATGGATATGCCTTGTATTGGTTTGCAGCCATGATGAATACACATTTACTCATGAGTCAAAAGTATTTATGCATTGTAGATTCCTAGTTGATAATCTCCGATCAAGCTAATTCTTGCCTCGAAGAGATAAATTTCTATTTCAAATATCTCTCTTATCATATCCCTCTAGCCTCATGCTTTGGGGGGCATTCTGTTACACCTAAATCTTGTCATCAACATGTGATGAGATCCCAAACTTTAGTGTTACACTCAATCCCAAATTGTGAAGTAATAATATTGGTCTAGACATCAAATTTATATATGAAAATATAGCACCGCCTCTACCCTTTAGTCAAAAAGAGGTTCCTTCTTCAACACCACATGTAATGTGTTGATAGTAAGTGGTGGAGCTTCCTTTACCCTTTGATCAAGGTGTGGTTCTGCCTTGTCATTGTTAGTTTTTCAACATTAAGCTAGCATTATTAGGATCTTTAATTGAGAGAATAACAAATATAGCAATCAAACACAAGAGACAATGAACACAGGGTTTTTCCTCGGGGAAACCATAAAATAGAAAACCCCACAACTTCCACAGAGATAGAATTGGCACCAAAATAGTAAAATCCCAAAACAAGAAGTGATCTCCCACAGTAGTAATCTTCTTCTCGTCTAGCCCCATTGTCTTCTCCTTCCTCAACTATGCACTACACTTGAGTGTGGATGAGTTGTGTGATAAATAGAGACTCTAGTTCTCTATTTATACTAATCCTGACATGAATAAAACCCTACCAGGGCTGACCACTACTAGGAGAGTCTAATAACCCTAGTGCCCCGGAACTACGGGGACTTTAACCCTTAGACAATCAGAGGGTTACCCACTATGACTTGACATGAATTGTTTACATTATTGATTCTCCCGATCGGAGCATCGGGGCATGACAACATGACTCAATTAAATTATAGATACATCCCGGAATAAACATCGAGTTACAATACATAAGATACATAGATGAATACATTCCAAAATTACAAATACATCAACACTCCCTCTTAACTAGGAAGGTATTCTTTCGACATAATTTTTAGCACTAGTCTTCGTCTCTGTATCAACTGGATCATCTCGTCATCTGCATCTCAAGTCTTTTGAGTCTTCAAGTCATCTTCATTCTTAGAATCTGGATCATCTCTCGATTTTGATCATCATGGGACATCATCGCTGGATCTGGATCATCACTAGATCTGGATCATCACTTGATCTAGATCATCACTGTTCGATCATCATCACTGGATCTCAATCATCACTCGATCTGGATCATCACTAGATCTTGATCATCACTAGATCTGGATCATCACTGGTGCTTTCTCATGATGCTTCTCGTCACAGGCTGTTTTACAGAGCCAACCCGTTTTCATGCTGGTTGTATACCTAGCCTCCATGTAGGTCTTTTTCAGCACTTATATCTGACCTACTTGTAAAAAAGGCACAGTACTCACATCCATCCAGGCTGGAACACGTCCTACTCACAATGATGGAAGACTCTCATCCAAGATGGAACACATCCTACTCACAATGATGAAATATTTATGCACTTACATTCATCCAGGTGGGAACACATCCTGCTAACAATGATGAAAAGGCTCTGCACTTACTTTCATCTAGGTGGGAACACATCTTTCTCATAGTGATGAAAAGGCTCTGCACTTACATTCATCTAGGTGGGAACACATCCTGCTCACAGTGATGAAAAGGCTCTGCACTTACATCCTTCAAGGCCGGAACACATCCTACTCACAATGATGGAAGGGCTTTCCACTTACATCCATCTAGGCGGGAACACATCCTGCTCACAGTGATGAAAGGGCTTGCACTCACATCTGATCTTGTAGGAACCAATCCTAAAGTCATATCAGAATGGCCCCTAGTCCTCCTCGACTGAGCTACCTGGTAATTGACCAGGTGCCTCCATTCTCCTAAAGAATGGTAGTTTCCCTTACATTTGACCTGCTTATCGAAATGGCCAACACTCACATATGACATGAAAGGAACTTAATACTTTAGCCATGACAGAATGATTCAACCCTTACATCTGATCAAGTGGGAACACATCCCTCTATCACATCAGAATGGCTACTCAGTCCTACACTGAGTGTTCCCGGTACCTCACCAAGCAGCTCCATTCAAAGAATGGCAATTTCCCTTACATCTGTCCTACTTGACGAAATGGCTAGCACTCATTTCTGACATGGAAGGAAGCAATCCTCTCACCATGACAGAATGGATCAGCCCTTATATTTGACCTACTCGTCAGAATGGCTATGGATCTCAGCACTCATATCTTACATGGAAGGAACCAATCTTATCACCATGATAGAATGGCTTAGCCCTTACATCTAACCTACTCGTCAAAATAGCTACTGATATCAGCACTCATATCTCTCATGGAAGGAACCAATCCTCACACCATGAAAGAATGGCTCAGCCCTTACATCTGACCATGGAAGGAACCAATCCTCTCAACGTGTTAGAATGGCTATGGGACTCATCAATTTCCCTTGGAGGAAACCTCAATCTAGAGAACACCAAGCTTCTCCTTAAAGTACTCGAACTTCACCCTAGCCAATTGCTTCGTCAACACATCAACTATCTGTTCCTCCATCGCAACATACTGGAGCTTCAGTGCTCCCTTCTGCACCATATCCCTGATATGGTGATACTTGTCTCGATATGCTTCAACTTGTCATGGAACACTATATTCTATGACAACTTCATGCAAATTTGGTTGTCATAATGTATACAAGTAGCATCCAACTGGAGATCAAATAAATAAGACAATAGCTTTTGTAGCCATACTACCTCACAACTAGCTGAATAAGCTGTGACATACTCTACTTCAGCTATACTTAGTGCCACATAGGATTGCTTCCTACTAAACAAAGAGATGACACATGATTCCATACTAAAGTAACACCCTAAAGTGCTCTTCCTATCAATGGCACTACCTGCCCAATTTGAATCAACATAACCCTCCAATTTAATCTTTTGATTCGTATCGTACTTGAGCCCATAATCAACTGTACCCCTCGGGTACCTCAGAATATGCTTTGCAGCAATTAAGTGAACATTTATTGGATCTGTCAAGAACTGGCTCAAGGTGTTCATAGCAAAGCAAATGTTTGGTCTCGTGCTCGTCAGGTACATCAATGACCCAATCATCTGCCGATACATCGTAGCATCAACTGACTCTGATGAAGCATCACTCAATGGATTCAGGTTTGATTCCATAGGTGTGGCCATAGACTTGCAATCCATCATCCCAAACCTCTTCAAGATCTCTACTGCATACTTCCCTTATCCAAGGAAGATTCCATCTATACTCTGCCACACCTCCATACCTAGAAAGTAATGCCTCATGCCCAAGTCCTTCATTTTGAACTCAGCAGCAAGCTTTATCTTCGTATTAGCAATCAACCCATCTGTACCTATCACAAATAGATCATCTACATACAGTAGAAGCATCACCGGGTTGCCATCCTCACCCTTTAAGTAAAGGTTCGAATCTGCTTTACCCTTGGTAAAGCCCAAACTGGATAGAAAGTTGTCAATTCTGTCATACTAGGTCTTGGGTTCCTGTTTCAAAATGTACAAGGATTTCTTCAATTTTCACACATGAGACTCCCTGTAATGTGTCTCAAAGCCGAGTGGCTATTCTACATACACTTCCTCTTCCACTACACCATTCAAGAAAGCAGTCTTGACATCCATATAGTGTATTTTCGATTTCATCACTGCAGCTAGAGCAAGTACTAATCTAATGGAAGTGTATCTAGCTATAGGTGAAAAGGTTTCTTCATAGTCTATTCCTTCTTTATGAGAGAAACCCCGAGCTACAAATCTTGCTTTATATTTCTCAATGCTACCATCTGCACCATGCTTGATCTTGTAGATCCATTTGGAAGTTACAACTAACTTCCCGTTTGGTCTTGGGACAACATCCCAAACATCATTATTCATGATCTATTGGTATTCTTCGATCATAGCATCCTTCCATTCTTTTCGTTCTGCTACTTCTTCATAACTGGAAGGTTCTTTATCAATGAAATCACATATTAAGGCTACATACACGGAGCAAGATATTTTCCTCTTTCTTTCTTTGTGATTCTCTTCTGGAGCCCCATACCTTTTCGCACCTTAGATAAGTTCATGTACCCAAGTAGGTTTCCTCTTATGAGGATTCTTCTCCAGAGGTGGATCCACAGGTCTTTGTGGTTCTTCGAAATCTCGATCTTCTTCTTGAGATTCTTCATTCATGGTTGTATCATCAACTCTGGGTGCTTTTGCTTCTTCAAGTTCTTCAGTAGGTCTCCTTCTGGATTTTTTCTAAGCTGTGTCTTCATCAAATGTCACATCCCTGCTGATGTCAATCTTCTTGTATCCTAGGAAATATATTCTATAATCATTTGAACTTTCAAAGTATTGAACAAATATACCCTTCTTTCCTGAAGGATCTAATTTTGTTCTCTTCTCTTTTGGAATGTGTATGTACACAGGGCAGCCGAATATTCTGAGATGGATGACTTCTGGTTTCTTGTCGGAGAAGACTTCTTTAGGAGTCTTGTTCTCGAGTACTCTATGTGGAGTACGGTTCTGTACATACACCGCTGTTCTAGAAGATTCCGTCCAAAGATTCATAGGAAGATCTTGATCATGAAGCATGGCCCTTGCAGCTTCCATGATAGTTCTGTTCTTTCGTTCTGTAATTCCATTCTGTTGTGGATTATAAGGAGTGGACAACTCCCTCTTAATCCTTGATTCTTTTCATAGCTCTTTGAATTCGTTCGAAGTGAATTCTCCGCCATTATCTGATTTAAAAGTCTTGATCTTCTTTTCGGTTAGGTTCTCGATAAAGACCTTGAATTCCTTGAATTTGCTTAATACTTCATCTTTGTTCTTCAGGAAGTAAACCCATGTCTTCCTAGAAAAATCATCAATAAAAGAAACATAGTATGCATACCCACTTAGTGATTTTGATGGCATCGGACCGTATACATCGGAGTGGATGATTTCTAGGATGCCTTTGGCTTTACTTTCGCTGCTAGGAAATGTATTCTTTCCTTTCATACTTCCTTTGCAGACCCCATCATGTTTTGCTTGGAATTCAGAAAGACCTTCAACAGCTTTGCTTGCAATAGGTAGTGCTCTGTAATGCACATGTGCAAGCCTTCTATACCAAAGCTCATTTGGCTCTACTGTGTCATGGATCAAGGCTTGTTCTATATGGCCCTTCAATTTGTCTCCTTCTTATTCTCTAATCACCACTGCATCATCGATAGTCTTACCTCTTGGCCACATGATGAATTGACCATCTATGAATGCAACGNTATGGAGAGAAGGTTCTTCTTGAGTCCTGGAACAAACAATACTTCTTTCATTGTTAGAGACTTACCAGAGTCTAGTTTATATGAATATTCCCCACTACCATTTATTGGATATTGGTAGTCATCTCCTAGCTTCACCTTGTGAGGTGATTCATGTTCTAACTGTCTCAAAAAGGATTCCTTGAATCTAGTCATATGTTTGGAATCCCTACTGTCTATAATCCAATCATCACTACCATGACCTGTGAGAGTGGAAATCAAAACATATTCATCCTCGCTTGAAGAATTTTCACTTTCATATCTGGATCTCTTCTTGGATGGTTCATCATCCTCTGCAACATGAGCATGATGCCTTATTTTGTTCCCCTTCTTATGAGAGTGGACATTGTTCTTAGGACATTCTTTTGAAAAGCGTCTTATTTCATCACATGTATAACAGCTTAATCTAGATGGGTCCTTTCTATTGTTATGTCTATGATGAGGATTCTTCGCTTTGAAGTGATGAGTTTTTCTTCTGCCTCTCTTGGAGTGAACTGTGAGAGCTTGATCTTCGCTTCCCATATTCTCTTCTCAAGTTGATATCTGAGATTCTTCTTCAGATCACTCTTCCCATAGTCTGCTGAAATTGAATAGCTTCTTTCTAGCACAAATTCCTTGGATGAAATAATCGCATGACCTAGGAAGGCCATTCAAAGTAGTCATCACAATCTCTACATTTTCCACTTCTTCATCAATAGCTTCTAATTGTTACTTGATCTGAGAAACCCTTGTGAAGTAGGACTGGATAGTCTCTGCATTTTGAATCTTCACATTCTTTTGTTCATTCCTCAGAGTCATCTTCTGGTTTATGTTGTTCCCTTCAAACAATTTGGTTAGGGAAGCAAACATAGCTTTAGGTGTCTTGAGAGAGGATACCTGTGGGATAAGGTGATCCTTGATAGAATCAACAATTATCCTCTTTCCCATAACTATCTTCTTCTTATGTAATGCCTTTGCCTCATCTCCCTCTGGACCTGGAACCTCCTCATGCATGTAGGAGTCTAACTCATTTTCTTCCAGGACCAGGGAAATCCTATACTTCCAGGCTCAGAATTGATCAACTCCCTCAATATTTTCATCAATCATGGTATGATAAGACATCTTAACTGAGAACCTCAAATGGAAATACAGAATATTTTAGATCTTACCAGGTCAAGATGTTGGATCTGAAACTTGAGCTAAAATCCTGCACATTTGGTTAAGGAGCATATTAGGGTTTTGCTTTTTTGGAGTTCTGTCTACCCAAATTCCTTAACATTTATCCCTAACTTCGATTTTGGGGAGGAGATCAATCGAGGCCTGGGATCGCTGAAAAATTCCTCTTCTGTGAAAAGCCCTAATTTTCGGCAGCATTGTGAGGTCCAAAATTGAAAAACCTCAGAATTGGATTATGCTTTGACATAAATATGCGCCCTAAGGAGGAGAGCTATTCCACCTTACTTTTGCTGAAAATCTGTGGAGGAAGATCCACAAAGTAGGAAGCCCTAGTTCCTGCAGATGCACTATGTCTTCTTCTCAGGTTAGCTCTGATTCCATGTTAGTTTTTCAACATTAAGCTAGCATTATTAGGATCTTTAACTGAGAGAATAACAAGTACAAAAATAAAACACAAGAGACAATGAACATAGTGTTTTTCCTTGAGGAAAGAATAAAGGAAAAAACCCCACAACTTCTTGAGAGATAGAATCAGCACCAAAACAGTAAAAGCCCAAAATAGTAAGTGATCTCCTGACAGCAGAAATCTTCTTCTTGTTTAGCCCCAGTGTCTTCTCCTTCCTCAACAATGCGCTACACTTGAGTGTGGATGAGTTGTGTGATAAATAGAGACTCCAGTTCTCTATTTATACTAATATTGACATGACTAAAACCCTACCAGGGCCGACCTCTACTAGGAGATTCTAATAACTGTAGTGCCCCGGAACTACGGGTACTTTAAACCTTAGACAATCAGAGGGTTACCCACTATGACATGACATGACTTGTTTACATTATTGATTCCCCCGATCGGAACATTGGGGCATGACAACATTCCTCAATTAAATTATAGATACATCCTGGAATAAACATCGGGTTACAAATTATAAGATACATAGATGAATACATTCCGAAGTTACAAATACATCAACAGTCACCGCTCTGTCTCAGTGAGGAACAAGCGGTGCCCTTGGAAAAAATTGAGAAAAGAGCGGTCCTCACAAAGCTTCTTGAAAGAAGGATTTGTGGCACGCTTATCCCTGATCACAAGGACCAACTGGGCTTGAGATCCATCCTTGTAGGATATCCTAGCCACCTCACCCACCAATTTCTCAACCATCTCTATCCATTCCAAGCCTATTAAAGCAGGCTCATTCTCCATGGTTGAGGAGAGAGTAAAGACATGATGTTGCTTTAATATTCTCTCCTAAATCAATTTAGTGAGCTTGAGGGAGCAAGTTGGAGCTATTGGGGACAAGATGTTGTCTTTGTGAAGGAGTACATCGACACTAAGGCATAGGTTGTAAACTTCTTCTCTATTATCTAATGAAAAATTGGTTCCCTTCCCATAAAATATATTGTGTCATCATCGTATATTTTATTATCGAATTCCTTAGTCATCAATATAGAATACTGGATTATATTCTTATTTTATTTGATCTCGTTTGTTGTTTTTGTTATGATTATGCAGGTACATGCATGAAGGATTGCAGGAAACAACTATACTAGTACATCAAATAGACTTGATTCTAGATCTCCACGCATTCTATGGAATGTCTTCTAATATTGTTGTGTACCATTTGTTCTATATTTGAACCATTAAGACTAGAGGAACAACTCATGTCCACAGGAGGTGCATAATTCCTAGCTACACACATCATCATTAATTCACTGAAAGAGGAGTTTTAATTTTTAAGGAGGGATGGTTCCAATATAATATTCGTGATGTATTATTTATAAAAAAAAAGCATGAATCCTCCCTTTTCATTTCCAACAAACACTGTTAAGTATGCTAAAGAAATGTTGCATGGACAATGCCCTCTCAAGGCAAAGTTAATGTCATTTGGGTTGAGGAGAAAGTACCTAAATAAATAAAATCCATAATAGCTCATTATGGGCATTCACCAAATGACGTTGTGTAATGAGTTATTTGTCGAGCGAAAGTGATTAGAGAGGGAAAAATTCACACACAAGTTGGGAGTTGGGGTAGAGGTTAGCTAGATTGTACGGTGTAAGGACTAGGATTTAGGTTAAGAAACCAACTTTAATTTTTTTGATATTTTTATTTAAATCACATTAAATTTGCCATTTATATTGGAACCAACTAGAGATTTGGAAAATTTCGAACCTAGAGGTTCAAATTCATTGAATCTTGTCACTTAGGATCCAACTGGGTTTTTTATTGCGGGAAACCAAAACAAATTGTAACTATGAAAAAAACTATCCTAGAGAACGATTGGGTCATTCCCAAATTCATGTGCATAAATTATAATGGGAATTTATAGGAGAAATGAAGGCATGGAGAAAAAATTGAGAGGTCCACAATTGAAGATTCTAGTGTATTATAAATTCACATAGTTTAGTGGTAGAAAAATACAAAATGGAAAATGTAAAAATAAAGGAAATATTTTTACCTGAGCTTTCATTTGTTGATTGCGAGATCTTAACTACGGTCTCCAACAATAATAACACAACTTCCTATGATAATCACAGAGAATGTTGATGGCTAAAAGACACTGTGAGGTCAAAGACTTAAATTCAAGGAAATTTTGGCAATTTGGCCACAAGCAAGAATCATATTTTATCTAATACCAATGTAATATATGTATCTCTATATTCTCAATGATTACTCAATTGAACAATTAACCAATGTAAAATAACTCCATATTGAAAATATAAGATGAATATTCAAAATGAAAGATGATGATTTTACAATTAGAATGGTAGGGCTTATATAATATAGTTCATGTCTTTTCAAATGAAATGGTACATCTCTTTTTTTTCTAATTAATTAGTCAATCATTTCTATTTATTATTTATTAATTATTGATATTAATAATTAATATTGATATTTAATGTTTATATACATGTATATATCGTATTATGTTATATATATATTTTTCTATAGCATTTTGGATTATCCACGATGATTTGGCATTGTTAACCCTTCCTTTTTATTCTCCCAGCTACAAGAAAATGTTAGCACGTTGCAGTTTTCCCATAACCAAACTAGAATTGAATTAATGGTATTCCCTAATTTAATATACCTAGAGTCCAAGTATTAAAGCATGGATATGCCAAACAATTATCATGTTATTGTAACTTCACTTTCTGTATATATTTTTTGGCCCATGAAGCCTTAGTGCTACAAAGATGATCTCTAATACTACCCTAACATGTCCTCAAGTGGTCTAGTAGCAGTTATGTTCTAATGAGAAGTTACCTCAACATCACTAATATAAAAATTTGACTTTCATACCAATTTGTCACATTCACAACTTCTCCTTAGTAAGACATTAAGGTCTTACGGTGTTACTCAACTACAGAGACATTTAGAGTAGTCTTCTTTCTTTTTTTCTCATTGAATTTCTTCACTATAAACAACTTCATATTCATAAGGCTTATGATTCATGACCATCTTGAACTATCAGATCCAATCCATCACTTTCTTTTATACTTGAAATTCCCATGGGAACTTGAGACATGGATATCCAATGGCTCATGGCTGAAAATCTATCTCTTATGTGGCATTGTCTATATATCGAATCCAATAACTTGGATATTTCCCTTCATATTTTCCTTATTCCTTGTGAGTAGTCCATTGAATTAATGCTCCAATATCCTACCTATCATGAAATTTTTTTGATTATGTGAGGTCGGACACATTAAAATTCCATGTATGGGGATCTACATCCTTTTTCATTCTACATCGCACCCTATTGCTCTTCTCTTGATGATGTGTCTTTGATGACATTAGGTTTGATACTCCATTACACCTCGAGCTCCACTCAGTTCTTTTGCATACACTTTTGTAGTCACACCTCTCTAATAGATACTCCTAATATAACATATTCGATATGATATTGGGATTTATTCCATTGGACCTCATTTACATTCTTCATCACTTTGATTATGTGATATAAGATTCCTCGTCAATTTCCTATGATGAACTATCAAACTTCATTTCATTAGGGTCTCTTGTATCTACGTCTAACGAGAATTCCCAATGCATTGATTCCAATATGCTGTATTTTATACCTTGAGAATCTCCAACATAATCCTTCACAACAGTCCCTAATATCAATCCCGGATCCATCTTGTTATGACCATCCGAAAACCCATTATTCGGATCACGAACTTGCACCTTCCACGGTAATCTTCAATGAATGATCTCTTATGTGGATTTACTTAAGACATTGGTCTAGATACATTAAATTTCTATGCTCCAATGGGATTTCCTCAAAAAAAGATTTGAAATACTTTTTTCATGCCTAACTTCTAATGAAACCCTATCGAGATCATCATTCCATTATAATCCCTTACATACACCCTTGGTCGCATTTCCTAATGAATTTTAATTAATAGTCCATTGGACTTCAGACCTCGGCCTTTTTTTAAGCTCCATATCTTCATACTTCCAAATATTTTAGACTAATAGGCTGCTTCGGATGAGCCCTACCCAAAGGAATCTTCTTAGGCAATTTCTAGTGTCTCTAAAGGATTGAAATGATCGCTACTCTATGAATATGACCTCATTTACCGAGATCCTTGGAAAAATTTATGTTGCTCATTAATTTCTTGTGAATTAAATCTAACCGTGTGCACGATTATGTTATATGCAATTACAATTATTTCCACTCATGTAAACAAGTCATTCCACGTGCAATCAAGTAAAACTACAAGTAAATAAGAAATACTACATAGTCCACTTGAATAAATGTTTCCAAACTTATATAGGCATTCATAAATTAATTTCGTAAATTTTTTAATTGGAGTGACATTAAAAAGAGAAATTAATTTCGTAAATTTTTTAGCCAATACTTTTCCCGGCGAAATTAGGATTGAATATTTTGGTCCTTATGCAACAGGTATCAAATCCTACGAGTTTACACTGTATAACATTTACATGTAAAGAAGACTAATTCCTCTTTCAGAAAACCCCTACTATATGATGAGTGATATCTGAACAGAATTTTCCGATTGGATGATTTCAATTGACAGTTCTGTGATTGCTGTACATGTTCAATGGTAGTAAACATTTTAGAACTGCAAAACGTCGTAACCTTTCGCCATTTAGTCCTATAAATCGATCAATTTGTATCTATCAACCACACAATAAATGACCTGGGATTATTTGTCAATACAGCCTTAATCTGATAACATCAGTCGGTGAAACGTGGAAGTCAGAATCTTCGAATTTCAAGCTACCCGCAGCTGCTTATGGATCCACAAACTCCACAAGAGTCTGGAAGTTGCAATGGTCGAATTCAAAGCTTCCCGCAGTTCCATATAGATTCAGGAAGCAAAGAACAATCTTCTCAAACTTGGAATTCTCAGGACCACCATGAACCGGAAGAGCTACAAAACTTACATCTCAGGGGCAAAGATGTCGTAAATAAGCAGAGTCCTGTATCCTCTCGTGCTTCATTGTCTCCCCCTCCAACTGTACGTTCTGCAGCTAAATACATAACCCCTCGCTCATCTTGCGGTTCTTGCTCCGTTCCTGCTTGCTCCGTTCCTGATGATATTAAATCTGCAATTCGAAATGGTCAAATTCAAAGCTTCCCCCAGTTCCATATAGATTTACGAAGCAAAGAACAACCTTGTAAAACATGGAATTCTCAGTTCAACGGTAAACGGAAACAGTTAGAAAACTTACATCTAAGAGGCAAGGTTTACGGAACTGCCGAGAGTCCTGCATCCTCTTGCGCTTCCTTCTCTCCCCCTCCAACTAAATGCATACACCCTCGCTCATCTTGGGGTTCTTGCTCCCTTCGACGACTTCCTGCTTGTTCATCCCCGTCATCCACTGATGTTATTCGATCTGCAAGCCGAAATGGTAAAATTCAAAGCTGCCAGGAGTTTCATAAAGATTTACGAAGTAAAGAACAGCCTTGTAAAACATGGAATTCTCAGTTCAACTGTAAACGGAAACAGTTACAAAACTTACATCTAAGCGGCCAAGATTACCACGTAACTGCTGAGAGTCCTGCATCCTCTTGCGCTTCTTTCTCTCCCTCTCGCTCATCCTGCGGTTCTTGCTCCCTTCCACGAGTCCCTGAATCTTCATCCCCGTCATCCACCGATGATATTCAATCTGCAAGTCGAAATGGTCAAATTCAAAGCTGCCATCAGTTTCATATAGATTTACGAAGCAAAAAACAGCCTCGTAAAACATGGAATTCTCAGTTCGACGGTGAACGGAAACAGTTAAATAACTTACATCTAAGCGGCCAAGATTTCGTACCTCCCCAAGAGAGTCCTGTATCGTCTTGCGCTTCCTTCTGTCCCCCTCGAACTGCAGGTTCTTCGGCTCCACACATACCCTTTCGCCTATCTCGCGCTTCCTTCTCTTCCCCTCCAACTGCAGGTTCTTCGGCTCCACACATACGCCTTCGCCTATGTCGCGCTTCTTTTTCTCCCCCTCCAACTGCACGTTCTTATTATTATTATTAACAATATTATTTCTAAGAATAGGTAATTTTGTAATTAGTAAATAATTTATAAATAAGTAATTTTGTAATTTGGTAAATAATTTATAAATTTGTCATAAATAAAATTTTAAAGAAAATCCATTGATTTTTTTTTAATGTTTGAAATATATATGGTTCGGTTTATATATGGTTTACTAATTTTTGCTTGGTTCATGGTTTATATATGGTTTACTAATTTTTGCTTGGTTCATGGTTTATATATCGTTTACAAGTAAAAATGTATAGTGAATATGTAATGACACAATTAGCCATTTAGTTTTGTGGAGATGGATTATTATTAAACAAAGATTAAACATTAAATTAATTACCAAAAAACATTAAATTGATTAATATAAACATAAAACCAATATTATTTCATAATGATAAAAAACCACTATTGCTACCTTTTTCTTTAACCACCACTTAAATTAAGCTAAGGTAAATCTTAATCAGGATGCATTTAAGCATAGTTTTAAACTTGTTAAACTTGGGTTAATCTTGTTGATAGGCTCAAGGAATCTCTATCAAGGTCATTAAATCTTAACATAAGAATCACATATAATGTTTCAAGATTAGGAATATTAAACCATATTAATTATGTACAACATAAATAGATATATGAGATAATAATAAGACAATATAGCAAGAAAATAACTTTATTATTATGAAAACAATGTTAAGTAACGTGAGAAAGGAGATCTTTGACCTAATCAGATGGATCGAATCATGGTTGAAGCGTAAGCGGAATTACGACCTACGACTAGGATCTGAAGGCTTCTTCACAACAACTTTCCACAACCACGAGAATACAACCATGATCTTTGAAAACAATATGTACTATTACAATAGAAAATGCCTTTCTATGCATAACTAGATGGAGAAATTCATCCCAAAGAAGGAGGACTTCACATATGCTCCAGTTTGGATAAGGTTGTACTCACTATTGTTGGAATTATGTCTATAAGAGACATTGGAGGGGATCGAAAACACCTTGGGTAAGTTGGTTAAAATCTTTGAAGTCACTAAAATTGTGCATTACACATCTTATGTTGGAATTTATATTTATCTTAAAATATCCATGGTCATCTATTTCGAGACTCTACCCTAAACAACAGTCGCAAATCCTCAAGTACTCAAAATGGGAAGGATAAAAGCAACACTGTCCTAGTCCAAAATCTTAAAAAATAGCACATATAATATAAGGGAGAAGTATAGGAAAAGGATTTGTAACTAAGCCTACAAGTTCAAGGATATTCCAATAGAAACAAAGGATGCAATAGATAATATGGCACATGAATACAAACTTGAAGAACCATCAATAGAAGAAGAAGAAGAAACCATTGAAACCTAAGAGGGTCAACTAAACCCTTCAATAACAGTTGTGGACAGTGTTATTCACCAAACCCCTCCCTCGATCCCGCGGGAATATACAAACATGGAGGGGGCTAATGTTCTAGATTTTGAATATAACACATAACATTCTACCCTCTTCTACAGTGTATCCTAGATAAGGAAAAGATAGAGAGAGATGAGCAAAAATGAGAGCGAACAAGAGAATATAACGGTATTTTGGGATAACTTTTGATCTTGAACTTATATTTGAGCGCTATTGCTATCGTTGGAAAGGAATCATTGAGGGATACAACTTTCGTGTTTTGAGCTTCACGAGATTGCTCAGGGTTTGGCAGCGGTGTGCATTTTTCTAAATTTGGGCATAAGTAATTTCAAAAAGCATTCTTCCAAAGATGGTTTATTAAAAGAATCTTTGAAAGATTCTTTAAAAGATACTTTTTTAGATTCCTGAAACCGAGAAGAAACTGAGTTTCTCTCTTGTTACCACCATTGTCAACATGTCTACAGGATTTTGTCTAGTATGTATCTTTTCCAACTTTAACAATTCATCTTCTAGAATAGATATAATGAAATGGTACTTAAGTTGTATATATTTATTATTCAAATGAAAGGCTAAGTTCTTTGAAAGATTAATGGAACTTTGGATTTCATTGTACAATATTATATTCCCTTGCTTCTTACCCAATTCCTCCATGAATTTCTGCAACCAAACCATCTCTTTACTAGCCTCTGTAGCAGTAACATACTTTCTTTCTGTTATTGAAAGTGCAACAACCTTCTATAGTTTCGAAATATAACTTACTGTTGTTGCACCCACAGTAAAGACATACCCTGTGGCGATCCTCCTACTATCTTTATTTCCTTTCCTATCTACATCAACATATCCCTATAGAACAACATATAAACATCCAAAACATAATGCATGAGAAGTAGTACCTCTCGAATAATTGAAAACACATTGTACTTATTTCCAATGATATTTACGTGGATTGTTCATATACATGTCAATAAAACAAAAACTGGAGGGCGCTCGCACGAAGTTGGTTCCATTTTTTAGTGCCACTTAAGAAATGGGAAATGCACTTCTGAAGTGTAAATCAAGAACACATATGCATTATTGATGGTATGTTAACCGAAGTCCTAATACAAGGCTAAGGTTCGTAAGGAAGTATCGCATATGCATTTTGTAAAAGGTAAATATCGCATATGTGATATATCGCATATGTGATATATATCGCAAGTGCGATATATTGCATATGCGATATATATCGCAAGTGCGAGATATCGCATATGTGATACCGAAAACTAAAAAAAATCAAAACAGAGGCCATGGGCCTCAAATACATTTGCATAGTCAAGCATCGAGAGAGCGGTAAACCGCGTTGGAGAAAAAACGTAGAGGCAATTTGTGTTTCACCATTTGGAGGTCGAGTTGGAGGTGGCTTAGCTCCAATGGAAGGTAACTTCTCTTATTCATTTCAATTAGTTTTCAATTCTTTATTGTTTTTCTTAATTTCATGGTTTTTATAATTGTCTAAAGCAAATTTAATAAAAAAAATTGAATGAAATCAAAGAATAATAAATTAAAACAATGTGTATTTTTTTGTTTAAATCTTAACAGATAATAGAAATAAGAAGGATAATGTGGAAAACAAACCCTCTAATAACCTAGAACCTAATCCAAAAATAAACCCAAACATGAACCCAAACCTAAACCTGGAAGGGGAACAAGATCGAAACTCACACATTCTTGTGTGCTTGGCATCATTGAGGCACCTCAGCTCATCTATTAGAGGGGGGGGGGGATCATTTGAGACAGTATTTCGCTGATGCATTGGACACAATAAAAAACACAATTGCCAATGCCCAAGGAGCTCTATACAACATTAGCTCGTATAGAGAATCCAGGAGGCAATACTACTCCGATGGATTGAGTTATAAAGAAATCAAAGACTTAAAGATTACAAAAGACCAATTATTTTTATTATTCTGGGACCCTATCACTGGATTGGTTCCACCCACCATTTGAGCACACATTTCCATAGACTAGTGCATGGAACCAAATATAAAGGCCAATTGGATGGATCGTTGGTATATGGTCTTCGATGAAGACCCTCGTGGAAATAGGGACATCCCATTTTATTTCCTTAGGAAGCTGTATGGAGAATTCGTCCTAGGGAAACATGTTAACTATTTCGATATCTTAGGCTTCCATGGTGTTGGTCATGGGATGCCCTAAGATAGGGAAGGGGCTAGGACGGATCCTAACCATGTGCCATGCCCTCCACGCACACCAAAACCCCCTTGGCTATATCCTCCTCCGGGTCCCATGATTGAGGATACACAGGAGGAATTATTTGACTTGGAAGATACATTGCTTTAGCGTGGGACTAATGTCCAAGGCAATGTAGGCCAACGGGTTGTCACTTCTAAGGTCGACCCATCTAAAGATCACATAGGAAATGCAGAGTGTTTAGAGCATCGTGTTACTCCACACCCTTGCACATCGTCTGGAGGCATATGCTATGGCCTTGCGTCAGACTTCCAGGGTGATGGATTACTTCAATTTTTAAGTAAAACTCATTATTTTCATATTATATTTTGTTTCATATCAAAATTTTCAATTGTTTCGCAATTTATTTCTATTTAATTATCTAACAAATCATGTGAAAAAATATACAACTAGTGTCCCATGGAACACCAAAGTCGCATAGTCCATTGATCAATGTTGAGAACATTGATGTGGTTGTCAATATTCAATATGGGTTTGGTTCTTCACCATTAGCGGTAAGAACTATCCTTGTTAATTTGTCAGCTTTCTTTACATATTTATAGTAGATATTGTAACATTCAATATATCCTAATTTTGATACAATGTGTTTTATGCAGGGTGATCAAGATTGTTAGAATAATCAACCCATAGTTAGCTACCTTAGACATTAATTAATCCAATTTTTGTCTGATTTTCCTAGTTTCCATATTCCAGCTTATGCAAATTGTCCTCCACACATCCATAGTGGTCAAACTTGCTAAATTTGAGTCATGGAGCGCTTGGGAAACCTCTTGGAATCAAATCTACTTTATTCCTAGCCTCCCTAGTGCATGTCTACTTTTTCTACTTTATTGCCTACTTTTTCTGAGTTTTAAGGCAATTGGGAAAGTTTGACTAGGTGAAGTTAACTTGTTTTTTGTCCTCATCATCCTCCACTCTTTTCTCCTATGAAAAGCATTTATGAGTTGTCCTTCCACCATCCATTAGCTTGCCTAATTTATTTTTCCAATTCGTAAGATCCTAGACAGTTTTGGAAACTGCTTTATGCACCTATGGGGGATTTGCTTAGATTTAGTAAGCCTGCTTTTGACCAAATTTGAATGGAATCCTTATGCATTTGAATCTCTCATGTAATTATTTATTGTGGCAGCCTATGAATTCACAGGGTTGGTTTTTGTACACTTATTCAATACAGATTAGTGTTGTGCTCCATTATTCAGTCTCCTTTGTGAGTAATTTGCATGTGTAATTAGCAATTGTTGTGAGTGTAATTGTTCTAAAACCTGGGTTGAATTTTCACATGGTACCATAGCCTTTGTATATCGATTTCTCTCCTTCCAATTTGTTTTTCAGGTTCAACATCATTGACTGGGAGCATTCTGCTGACTCAAGGGACAATTTTTGAGCTATGGATCAATCTCAGAAGATCACCTTGACTCCATTTAACTTCTTTGAATGGAAAGAAGAGATGGAGATACTATTGAGAGTGAAAGGCCTCTACAGAGTGACTATGGCAACAGAAGCAGAGCCCAATGCAGCTGCAGAGAATATTAAATGGCATAACAGGAGGAATGAGGCCTATGGTCTCCTGTGTCTGAGCATATCCAGACACCTCCTTTTCCATCTTGATGGATTGACATCACCAAATGAAGTATGGGATAAGATTGTTGATCTTTTTGGTAAGACAGATGAGATGAGGGGACATCAAATTGAAAATGAATTGCTCTCCCTGAGTCCAAATAGCTTTGAATCCCTGCAACTCTATTTTTCCAAGTTCAAAGCACTTGTTTTGCAGCTAAAACAATGTGGGATCGAAAAAAAGTATGATCAGCTTGTCTTGGCCATACTCTCGAAGCTTGGCCCTGAGTATTCAGTGTTTTTTTTACCTTTTATGCCACAAAGTTGATAGCTCGAGTGGAAAATTCCTATCCTTGCAGATTTCATGGAATCTCTCACACAAGAACAAGATAAATTGGTGATGATGGGCACCATCAAACCTTCCAAAGACCAAGCTCTGGTTGCTGGATATTTGAGGGTGGATTCAAAAAGCAAGAAGAAATCTAAAAATCCACCTGAGCAAAAGAGAGACAAGAACAAGTCTCCATAGGAGCCTTAAGGTTCCAAGAAGAACCCCCAGAAAAAGAACAACAAAGGAGAAATGAGCAAGTGCGCATACTGCAGTAAGGGCAATCATTCTGAAAGCTTCTCCATGAAGAAGCAAAGAGACAATCTGACCCAACTCCTAGAGAAGAATGGCTTATCCCTTCCAGACAGCTCAAAGAAGAGGGAAGGAGGATCAAATTCAGAAGACAAAGAGAGAGTTCATGCATTGGTTGCTGGCACATCAAGCTCACCTAGTCTCATCATTGATTCTGGAGCTTCAATACATATGGTTTCGACTAAGGAGGCATTCACCTCACTTGACATGTCGAAAGGTCCACCAATAGTACTGGGAGATGACTCTCTCACTGAAAGTTTGGGCAAAGGGAGGATTGATCTTAACCATGGTAAGTTTAGCAATGTATTGTATGTTCCAGGTCTTGCCTCTAACCTCTTATCAGTGTATCAGATGACCTACACAGGGTCTCCAAAGAAGGTCATATTCTCCCCTGATGAATTTGAGATCACAGAGATATCAAGTGGTAAATTCATTGCAAAAGCAGTTGCAAATCACACTTCAAAGTTATACATGTTCTCACACTTCCTACCCTACTCAAACCCCTCTGCTCTTCTGATTCATGCTAATGAGGAAAGAAAGCTTTGGCATGAAATATCTGGCCACCTAAATTACAAGTATCTTTCTGATCTTAGTGAAAAAGAAATGGTCATAGGGTTACCAAAGAT
This sequence comes from Pseudotsuga menziesii, assembly GCA_001517045.1. Taxonomy (NCBI): domain Eukaryota; kingdom Viridiplantae; phylum Streptophyta; class Pinopsida; order Pinales; family Pinaceae; genus Pseudotsuga; species Pseudotsuga menziesii. Next base: position 228,968 of record LPNX010910198.1, on the reverse strand, counting down.
TAAGTTTTCCAAAGGAGTCTATCAAGGTTGCATCCTAGGAAAACACCCAGAGCATAAATTTGAGAAAGCTAGTCATGAGAGAACCTCTGCACCTCTTGAGTTGATCCACAGTGATTTTGCTGGCCCATTTCCTCATATGTCAATGAGTAAGGCCAAATATGCATTGACATTCATAGATTAATTTTCCAGGTATTGCTCGGTTTACTTCCTTAAACACAAGTCTGAAGTTTTTGGCCTCTTCAAAGTATTTAAGGCTTTGGTTGAAAACCATTATAGGAGGAAACTCAAGGTCCTCAGATCTGAAAATGGTGGTGAGTATTTCAAGTCTGAGTTCATTCAATATTGTGCATATGTGGGTATTCATATGCAGCATTCTATCCCTTACACACCACAGCATAATGGTGTTGCTGAGAGGAAGAACAGATCACTGAAAGAGATGGGAACCTGCATGATGGAGGCTAATACTTTGCCACCAAATTTTTGGGCCGAATATATAAACTATGCAGCCTATATCCAAAATAGGTTTCCTCATAAACATCTTGATGGTGTGACTCCTTTCGAAGCATGGAGTGGGCACAAACCAGATGTGACCCATTTCAGGATTTTTGGCTCAAGGGCTTGGGCTAGAATTCCAACAAAAAAGAGGAAGGCTTTGCAGCCCCAAAGCCAAGAGTGTCTATTTTTTGGGTACTCTAAAGATTCAAAAGGGTACAAGATAATCAATTTGAGGACAAACAAATCCTTCATTGAAAGGTGTGTTTAGTTTCAAGAAGAGCCCATAGCATCAGTGGAAGTTGGAGAATCCTCTTCACCACTAGAACCTCTGAATGTAAGTGAAGAGATAGTTGAACATGCTGATTTTGATATGTTTGATAATGATGATTTAATTGCAGATCCTAACAGTCCTACAAGACCAAAATGGGTAGCCAAGACCATTCATGCAGCTGGAGAACTAGCTGGAAATCCTAATGATCCTAGGAGGACTAGATCTCAGTTTGAGAGTGCTCTGTGCGTGAAAGATCCTATGTTTGCATAGAAATGCTATCTAATGGTTGAATCAGACCCACAGACATATGAAGATGTAGCAAATGATCGAAGATGGAAAACAGCCATGGAATAAGAGTTCAACTCACTCCAGAAGAGCAACACTTGGGAGCTAGTTGATCTTCTTCCAGGGAGGAAGCTAGTTCAGTGTAAGTGGGTGTACAAAACCAAATTTGCTGCTGATGGTTCACCTCTAAAGTAAAAGGACATATTGGTAGCCAAGGGCTACTCACAGGTACATGGCATAGACTACAATGAGACCTTTGCACTAGTGGCAAATATGGACTCCATCAGGCTAGCCTTAGCCATTGTAGCTTCAAAGCAGTGGGAGGTACACCACATGGATGTGAAGTGTGATTTCCTGAATGGATATCTCACTGAAGATATTTACATGTAGCAGCCTCAAGGATTTGCTACTAACCCATCTCTTGTGTGCAGGCTAAAGAAGTCATTGTATGGGCTTAAGCAATCCCCCAGGGCTTGGTATGCCAAGATTGATAGATTTCTGCTATCACTGAATTTTGTTCAATGCAAGTCAGATCCAAATGTCTATTTGAAGCTGATCCATGGTTCATTAATGATCATTGTTTTGTATGTTGATGACCTTCTCATTACAGGAAGCTCAAAGGATGAAATTGCCTCCTTGAAGGATGCAATGAACCATGCCTTCTTGATGATAGATTTGGGATTATTGAGCCAATTCTTGGGGCTCAATATTGCTCAAACCAAAGAAGGAATAAAAGTACATCAGTCCAAGTAAGCCTTGGATTTTCTGAACAAATTCAATATGAAGGATTGCAAGCCAAGCAAAACTCATTTCCTTTCAGGAGTTAAGCTTGAAGAAGCTGATTCTTCACCTATGGTAAACAATACATTGTATAGGGATTGGATGTTTGTTGTATATTACACATACTAGACCTGATATTTCTTATGTATTAAGTGTGGATTCAAGATACATGGATAAGCCTCATGAGATCCATTGGAGAGCATCCAAAAGGATCCTTAACTTTGTTCAGGGAACAAGGACTCATGGGATATTCTACAAAGCTAAATCTGATCTTGATTTGATTGGGTTTACTGACAGTGATTGGGTAGGTGATAGCACAAATCGAAAGTCAACATCAGGATATGTGTTCATGCTTGCAGAAGGGCCATTCAGCTGGTCAAGCAAGAAACAGAGTGCCATTGCACTCTCATCTACAGAAGTAGAGTACAGAGGAGTTGTAAATGCAGCAACTCAATGTTTATGGTTGCAGGGGTTACTTGGAGAGTGTGGATTCGAATCAGAATACTCAACTACTATCTACTATGATAATCAGAGTACCATTTGAATATGCAATGATCCAGTTCAGAAGCAGAGAACCAAACACATTGAGATCCATATGCACTACATCAGACAGCTTGTTCATGATGGCACCATTCACCTACTCTTCTATTCATCTTCAGAACAAGTAGCAGATATCTTCACCAATTTTTTTTGTGAGAATACATTCAGCAATCTAAAATCACTACTAAGTATTTTTGATCATGCTGTGAAGCATGAGTGATGACAAGATTTCCAAAATTTTGTTTTACTGTCCATGTTTAAGGGAGGATTTTTTCCACTGGGTTTTTGCCTCTTTCCTTGGTTAAATGGACATGCAGTATGTAAAGGGTGACTAAGCCTTGTTGCTAGGACCTATAATTTTATGATATTTTACTCATAAGTCATACTTAAGGGGGGGTGTTAGAATAATCAACCCATAGTTAGCTACCTTAGACATTAATTAATCCAATTTTTGTCTTCTTTTCCTAGTTTCCATATTCCACCTTATGCAAGTTGTCCTCCACACATGCATAGTGGTAAAAATTTCTAAATTTGAGTCATGGAGCACTTGGGAAACCTATTGGAATCAAATTTTCTTTATTCCTGGCCTCCCTAGCGCATGTCTTCTTTTTCTACTTTATTGCGTACTTTTTCTGAGTTTTAAGGGAATTGGGAAAGTTTGACTAGGTGAAGTTAACTTGTTTTTTGTCCTCATCATCCTCCACTATTTTATCCTATGAAAAGCATGTATGAGTTGTCCTTCCACCACCTATTATCTTGCCTAATTGATTTTTCCAATTCGTGATCTCCTAGACAGTTTTGGAAATTGCTTTATGCACCTATGGGTGATTTGCTTAGATTTAGTAAGCCTGCTTTTGACCAAATTCGAATGGAATCTTTCTGCATTCAAATCTCTCATGTAATTATTTATTGTGGAAGCCTATGACTTCACAGGGTTTTCTATTGTACACTTATTCAATACAGATTAGTGTTCTGCTCCATTATTCAGTCTCCTTTGTGAGTAATTTGCATGTGTAATTGGCAATTGCTGTGAGTGTAATTGTTCGAACACCTGGGTTCAATTTCCACAAGGATGAGTACATTGAATTTCAGCCTAGTCCCTCTCATGCAGAGGTAGATTCCCAAATGTAGGTATTATTTTAAATATGCTTTTAATTATGTTTCGCTTTCTTTGGAAAAATTATTTTTTGTCCATCATGTATATGTCTTGTTTTCTTTATATTATTTGAAATTGACATATTTTACATTATGCAGGAAACCATTGAGCCATTGGTGCTTGAAGAGCACCAACATGAGGTTGTTGCTGACCCACATCTTCCCCCCCGCTAGGTACATGTAGGTTTCTCTTTCTTTGAAAACATCATTTTTCATCCATGTAGTATTTATGTCTATGATTCTTTTTATTATCTGAATTTGACATATGTTATTTTATGCAGGCTTCTATTGAGGCACCCGTGTTTGAAGAGAACTAGATTGATGACCGACCTATCATGAGACAGCAGGTACGTTTATGTATCGCTTTCTTTCAATTGTGATTTTAATGATTCAACATGTACTTTTTTAATTTTTTGAAATTGTCTAATTGTATCTTTATCCTTTTGTACATAGGAACGTAAGTTTGATGAATATGTCCAAAAAGTGAGATTCTTCGCTAGTACAAGTAGAATTCCTTTTCTCTTGTTTCTAGTTAATCGATCAACTGGTTATTTACCTCCTCTGACAAGGCAGCAGGTAATTTTATGTATCAGTTTCTTTGTATGTTTATGTATGGATTTCCCAGATTTGGGTCTTTCTCTTTATACGTTTTTGTAGGTTTATGTATCACTTTGACATATGTTACTTTATGTAGGAATCTATTCAGACATTGGTGCTTAAAGAGAACCAAAGCGAGGTTGTTGTCAACCCAGCTGTTCCCCCCATCCAGGTACATGTATGTTTCGCTTTCTTTAGAAACATCATTTTCTGTCCATGTAGTATATATGTCTCTGATTCACTATTTTATCTAAAATTGACATATATGTTACTTTAGGTAGGCTTCTAGTGAGGCACCGGTGTGTGAAGAGCACCAAATAAGTGACCCGCCTCTGACGAGACAACATATACATTTATGTATCGCTTTCTTTATACGTTTGTGTATCCCTTTCTCTGATTTGGTGCTTGAAGAGACCCAAATCGATGACCCACCTCTTCCCCCCCAATGTACATGTATATTTGTTGATATTGGCACACACACACACACACACACACACACACACACGTATATATATATATATATATATATATATATATATATATATATTACGCAGCTTGATAGTAAGAAAGTGGTGCTTGAAGAGAAGCCAATCAGGGTCACTGTTAGTGAGGCACCACGACCTACCATTACTTACTCATGTACAGTAAGTAAAAATGTTATTTTGGTTTTGGAATTTGAACAAATGTACATAGAATTTTTAAAGGTTGGCAAACTAACTTACAAAATTTGGTTTTTCTGCAGTCTCCACTGATGCAACCTATCCCTCCTATTCAGTGATGGGGATCACCAGTGAGCAGTCGAAAAAGAAAGCTAGACTTCTCCGAAGACATTAGCAGTGGCAACGAAACGGAGGATGACTAGAATAAATGTATAGGGGGGATACATAGATGTAACTTTTTGTTCATATACACACATAAGTACTTTTTGATCCACTATTTTGTATTATGGCCATCTGGCGTGCCAATTTTTGTAACATTATTTCTATACATATATAATATAAAGCAAGGTTCAAATTTATACATATATGGTTGACTTGATCTTGAAACATGATATGCTTGACCTGATATTGGAACATGGTATGTGTGGTTCACCTATGTGATATAATGATATGTGTGGTTCACATGTGTACTAACTTATGAATTTCCAATACTTAAAGGAAGAATTTATGACTCATCAACTTTTTAACATTATGGCTATCCTCAAATTTTTAACCTCATAACCATACCATACACTAACTAAATTACATACACTAGAAATCATAACACTAAGTCATGCATGGATGTGTAATATACCATATCATACCCCACAATAACATTCTAACAAATAATAACATACCCTACAATACCCTATGATACTAACATCATACCATACTAACATACCATACCATTGTAATATACCATACACTAACATCATAACACTAATTCATGCATGCATTTGTAATATACCATATCATACCATACAATACCCTATGATACTAACATCATACCATACTAACATACAATAACATACCCTACAATACCCTATGACACTAACATCATACCATACTAACATACCATACCATTGTAATATACCATGCACTAACATCATAACACTAAGTCATGCATGCATGTGTAATATACCATATCATACCCCATAATACCCTATGATACTAACACCATACCATACTAACATACATCATACCCTACAATACCCTACAATACTAACATCATACACTACAAACCCTAGTTGGTTTTCAATATGTACATACATCCATGTGTTTCTAGTTCCATCTCATTACTTGTAAAGAGGTCACTAAACCATAGTTCCATGTCATAACTTGTCAACCCTAGTGATAGCATGCAAATTGGTTTTCATGAAACCCTAGTTGGTTTCCAATTTGTACATGTCCATGTGTTTCTAGTTCCCTCTCTTAAATTGTAAAATGCTCACTAAACCCTAGTTCCATCTCATTATTTGTCAACATTAGTTGGTTTCCAATTTCTAGTTCCCTCTATTAACTTGTAAATATCTCATTAAACCCTAGTTCCATCTCATTATTTTTCAACTCTAGTGATAGCATGCAAATTGGTGTTCATTAAAGCCTAGTTGGTTTCCGATTTGTACATGGCCATGTGCTTCTAGTTCCCTCTCTTAACTTGCAAATCACTGACTAAACCCTAGTTCCATCTCATACATTGGCAACCCTAGTTGGTGCATGAAAATTGGTGTTCATGAAAGCCTAGTTGGTTTCCTATTTTAACATGGCCATGTGTTTCTAGTTCCATCTCTTAACTTGTAAAGAGCTCACTAAACCCTAATTCCATCTCATTATTTGTCAACCCTAGTGATAGCATGGAAATTGGCGTTCAAAAAAGCCTACTTGGTTTTTGATTTGCACATGGCCATGTGTTTCTAGTTCCCTCTCTTAAATTGTAAAGAGCTCACTAAACCCTGGTTCCATCTCATTATTTGTCAACTCTAGTGATAGCATGCAAATTGGTGTTCATGAAATCCTAGTTGGTTTCTTATTTTTGCATGGCCATGTGTTTCTAGTTCCCTCTCTTAACTTGTAATTTGCTCACTAAACCCTAGTTCCATCTCATACCTTGTCAACCATAGTTGGTGCATGCAAATTTCTGTTCATGAAAGCCTAGTTGGTTTCGGATTTGTACATGGCCATGTCTTTCTAGTTCCCTCTCTTAACTTGTAAATTGCTCACTAAAACCTAGTTCCATCTCATTATTTGTCAACCATAGTGATAGAATGCAAATTAGTGTTCATGAAATCCTAGTTGGTTTTCGATTTGTACATGGCCATGTGTTTCTAGTTCCCTCTCTTAACTTGTAAATTTGTTACTAAACCCTAGTTCCATCGCATACCTTGTCAACCCTAGCGATAGCATGAAAATTGATGTTCATGAAAGCCTAGTTGGTTTCCAATTTGTACATGGCCATGTGTTTCTAGCTCCATCTCTTAACTTGTAAATTCCTCACTAAACCCTAGTTCCATCTCATTATTTGTCAACCCAGTGATAGCATGCAAATTGGTGTTCATGAAATCCTAGTTGGTTTCCTATTTGTACATGGCCATGTGTTTCTAGTTCCCTCTCTTAGCTTGTAAATTTCTCACTAAACCCTAGTTCCATCTCATACCTTGTCAACCCTATTTGGTGCATGCAAATTGGTGTTCATGAAATCCTAGTTTGCTTCCAGTTTGTACATGGACATGTGTTTCTAGTTCTGTCTCTTAACTTGTAAAGAGCTAACTAAACCCTAGTTCCATTTCATTATTCATCAACCCTAGTGATAGCGTGCAAATTGGTGTTCATGAAAGCCTAGTTGGTTTTCGATTTGTACATGGCCATGTGTTTCTAGTTCCCTCTCTTAACTTGTAAATTCTTCACTAAACCCTAGTTCTAGCGCATACCTTGTCAACCCTAGTGATAGCATGCAAATTGGTGTTCATGAAAGCCTAGTTTCTTTCCGATTTTTACATGGCCATGTGTTTCTAGTTCCATCTCTTAACTTGTAAATTGATTACTAAACCCTAGTTCCATCTCATTATTTATCAACCCTAGTGATAGCATGCGAATTGGTGTTCATGAAAGCCTAGTTGGTTTCCGATTTCTACATGGCCATGTGTTTCTAGTTCCCTCTCTTAACTTGTAGATTGCTCACTAAACCCTAGTTCTATCTCATTATTTGTCAACCCTAGTGATAGCATGCAAATTGGTGCTCATGAAAGGAGAGTTGGTTTCCTATTTGTACATGGCCATGTGTTTCTAGTTCCCTCTCTTAACTTGTAAATTAGTCACTAATCCCTAGTTCCATCTCATTATTTTTCAATCCTAGTGATAGCATGCAAATTGGTGTTCATGAAAGCCTAGTTGCTTTCTGATTTGTACATGGCCATGTGTTTCTAGTTTTGTCTCATAACTTGTAAATTGCTCACTAAACCCTAGTTCCATCTAATTATTTGTCAACCCTAGTGATAGCATGCAAATTGGTGTTCATGAAATCCTAGTTGGTTTCCGATTTGTACATGTACATGTGTTTCTAGTTCCCTCTCTTAACTTGTAAATTGCTCACTAAACCCATTAGAGGAAATTTGGGGTTTAAAATAGGCCTTATAAGAAATGCTGCAACAATAAATTTTTTGAGTTGGAATTCAGGAACCAATAGAATTTCAATCAAATGAGTCAACCATAATGGTTGAGTTGACATATTTGTCATAAAAGAAAACTACTTTTTTTGTTCATATTTTCGACATATCTCCCTATGTTTTTACTTAAATTATGAGCAGGAGAGCTCATTGGATGCAGAATTTAATTCCACATCCAACGAGTACCAACACTACATACTTTTAATGGACCCCAATACCCTAGAAATAAGAAATACTTGAAAAACGTGATGATGCTGTCATCGTCACGTTTTTTCAGGTATTTCTTATTTTTGGGGTAGCAGGGTCCATAAAAAGTATGCAGTGTTGGCACTCGTTGGATGTAGAATTAAATTCCGCATCCAACAACCTCTCCCGCTTGGAATTTGAGTAAACACACAAGGAGATATGTGGAAAATATGAACAAAAAAGTAATTTTTTTCATTCTTCCTCCAAAATTAATAACTATTATTTTATTATTTTGACTATTATTTTAATATTTTCCTTAGGAGGCCCATTTTAGACCTCAAATTTCCTCTAATTCTAGTTCCATGTCATTATTTTTCAACCCTAGTGATAGCATGCAAATTGGTGTTCATGAAAGCCGAGCTGGTTTCCAATTTGTACATGTCCATGTGTTTCTAGTTCCCTCTCTTAACTTGTAAAGAGCTCACTAAACCCTAGTTCCATCTCGTAACTTGTGAACTCTAGTGATAGCATACAAATTGTTGTTCATGAAAGCCTAGTTGGTTTCCAATTTGTACATGTCCATGTGTTTCTAGTTCCCTCTCTTAACTTGTAAAGAGCTCAGTAAACCCTAGTTCCATCTCATTATTTGTCAACCCTACTGATAGCATGCAAATTGGTGTTCATGAAAGCCTAGTTGGTTTCCGATTTATACATTTCCATGTGTTTATTGTTCCCTCTCTTAACTTGTAAAGAGCTCACTAAACCCTAGTTCCATCTCATTATTTGTCAACCCTAGTGATAGCATGGAAATTGGTGTTCATGAAAGCCTAGTTGGTTTTCGATTTGTGCATGTCCATGTGTTTCTAGTTCTCTCTCTTAACTTGTAAATTGCTCACTAAACCAATGTTCCATCTCACAACTTTTCAACCCTAGTGATAGCATGCAAAGTGGTGTTCATGAAAGCCTAGTTGGTTTCCAATTTGTACATGGCAATGTAATTAAATGTATATTAAACTAAAAACATCAAGAAATGTAAATTTCAACAACTCAAGAGCTTGTTATTTTCCGAACTCTATTTGTTGGTGTCTAAAGACACCATTCTTGGTGCCTCCAATGTGTCGTAGATGGTGTTTGTATCCTAGGCACACGAAAGGCTAGACATTAGTAACATCATAAGAAAAAAAAGAGAACCCAATGAAAATGTGCAAACATTATTTATAGATAACTCACCCGAGGTTCTATGATCATGTTTATAGTGTCCAGTATCCTCTGAATAATATTATGTCTGTGAATGGTATCGATCAATCACAAGTTTATTACATTGGGAATAAATTAAGGCTAAATAATTGAAATTGTGCTTCAGAATTCACTTTAACGGTTAAATAACGCACTTGATAATGCACTCATACAAGTAGGCCATCTGGATCATCTTTGGTGCCGATGGTGTCCATCAATCTTTCGTACTCTATATGAGGTAGCAAGTATTGTACATCTGACCTATTTTTGTGACCAAGTGTATGCAGCTTGATGTTTATACCAACTACTAGGTTGGTGAAATGGTATACAATAGCTCCTGGTCTATAATCCTGATATACATACCCACCCTTCCTTTTAGGTTGTGCTACAAGTGTTAAGTACTCCCCTTTTATAACCATCGAGACGGTTGGGAATTCAATATTTTCATCATCTATAACAAGTTTGAGAATGGTTTGTTTCCCCTCTAATCAACGTGCCAACCAATAGTCAGAACCCCATTCATTATAGTTTGGCGCAACCACTGCATATATCTGACCTTTGAAAGGAAATAGGTCGAGTTAATAATACATTTTGTAAATAAGGTCTTGCATTTCTAATTTCTACATAAATTAAATTCTACATAGGTCGAGTAAACAATACATAAATGCATTTTCTAATTTAGGTACTACTCATGTACCTACTTCTATGAGATCTGATATGTGATCATAGTCTGTAGAAATATGTGTCTGATCATCTTCCAAATGGCCTATTTCATTAACCCCATTGAAATTCAGGCCAAGTGTTACTCGATCCCATGTATCAACAATATCTATATACTCATAATCATCCCATTCATCGATGCTACAAGAACTGCAAACTGAGCGGTAGCGAAGAGATTGAAAATTCGTATTCTTTTCAATCTGATGACAGTCTGCCTGCCCTTATTGCCTGAGCTTCAGTCTGAGTCACCTACGGTAGATACTTTAAATATTTATTGATTGATCTCCCTTCCATTTCCACTATCAGCCTTGCCAAGAGTTCCTGCGCTTACAAGAGCTTCTATAGCTATAGTATTATCTTTCCGTATTCCCATTGCATATTCAGATTACGAATTAGAATGGATAGTTTATACTTGTAAGGCTGAGTTGTTTGAGCTTCTAATTGAATGAAACGGTCGATTTCCTTGTGCTTTGTTCACCCGATCATGATGATGATGATGCTAATGATGAACAATGATGATGAGGAGGAGGAGCAGGATGATGATGACTATGATGATGATGATGAGGATGAGGGTGATGATGAGGAGGAGGAGGAGGAGGAGGATGAGGGTGGTGATGATGATGATGATGAGGATGAGGATGAGAATGATAATGATAACCATGAGGATGAGGATGAGTATGAGGGTGGTGATGATGATGATGATTAGGAGGATGATGATGATGACGATGACGATGAAGATGATGATGAACAATGATGGTAATGATGAGGAGGATGATGACTATGATGATGATGATGAGTATGAGGGTGATGATGATTATGATGATGATGATGATGATGACCATGATGATTATGATGATGAGGATGAGTCTGATGAGGAGGAGGAGGAGGAGGAGGATGAGGATGAGGATGATTATGATGATGATGATGATGATGACGATGGTGACGATGAGGATGATGATGGTGATGATGATGATGATGATGACGATGATGAGGATGACGATGATGATAAACAATGATGATGTTGATGATGATAAGGATGAGGGTGATGATGATGATGAGGAGGAGGACGAGGATGATGATGATAATGATGATTATGATGATGATGACAGTGATGATGAACAATCATGGTGATGATGATGAGGACAAGGATGATGATGATGATGATGATGATGATGACGATGATGACGATGACGATGAGCAATGATGATGATGAGGAGGAGGAGGATGAGGGTGATGATGATGAGGAGGAGGATAATGACGATGATAAGGATGATGATGATAATGATGATGAACAATGATGGTGATGATGATGAGTACAAGGATGATGACTACGATGAGGATGAGGATGATGATGATGATGATGATGACGATGATGATGAACAATGATGATGATGATGAGTAGGAGGAGGAGGATGACTATGATGATGATGATGAGGATGAGGATGAGGGTGATGATGATGATGATGATGATGATGATGATGATGATGATGATGATGACAATGATTATGATGATGAGGATGAGGGTGGTAATGATGATGATGATGATGAGGATGATGATGATGATGATGCCGATGATGACGATGGCGATGATGATGATGAGGAGGAGGAGGAGGAGGAGGAGGAGGAGGAGGATGATGATGATGATGATGATGATGACGACGATGATGATGAATAATGATGGTGATTATGATGACGACGAGGATGATGACTATGATGAGGATGAGGATGATGATGATGATGATGATGATGATGATGATGACGATGATGATGACGATGATGACGATGATGAGGATGAGGAAGATGATGAATATGATGACGATGAGGAGGATGAGGGTGATAATGATGATGATGATGATGACAATGATCATGATGATAAGGATGAGGTTGGTGATGATGATGATGACGATGAGGATGATGATGACAGTGGTGATGATGATGAGGATGAGGATGAGGATGAGGGTTGTGATGATGATGATGATGATGATGAGATTGATGATGATGATGATGATGATGATGATGACGATGATGATGAACAATGATCATGATGATGAGGAGGATGATACCTATGATGATGATGCTGAGGATGAGGGTGATGATGATGATGATGATGATGATGACCATGATGATGATGATGAGGATGAGGATGAGGGTAATGATGATGATGACAATGATGAGGATGAGGATGATGATGGTGATGGTGATGATGGTGATGGTGAAGATGATGATGCTGATGATGATGGTGACGATGAGGATGATGATGGTGATGATGATGATGATGGTGATGATGATGATGAACAATGAGGGTTATGATGATGAAGGTGAGGATGATGACTATCATGATGATGATGAGGATGATGACTATGGTGATGAGGATGATGAATTTGAAACTTTGGCTCTATACATAACGGATGATAAATATTAGTAGGATATATATGCCATTTGATTGAATTTTGGCCATCCATCCTTAATCAAATATTAAAAGAACCAGACATCCTTAATCAAGGATTAAAAGAACACGATGACGATTAAAAGAACATGATAACTATAACAATGTTGATTAAAGTCACCTATCACCTATCGACAAATCACCACTAGTGGTTTGCAGTGAGAGTGTACCTTGATCGATCGGTACTCGTTATGGATTTTTTACATCCAAAAGAGCTACCAAACAAGAATTTCCATGAATTTATAATGTCCTTTGAGCATTGACATAAATCAATATTCAATCTCTCTGTGAATGTTACAAATTTTCCCTTGAAGCTGAATAGATCGAAGCACGGGAGGAATTATTGTTTTCTTGGATGCAAATCCCATGGCTTCATTAACCGCCCTATTTTCTTGGATACAAGGCCCATGGCTTTGTTCACCGCCCTATTTTCTTGGATGCAAAACCCATAGCTTTGTTCACCGTTAAAAAGAGGAATTATTTGTGTCCATCATAGTGTTGTCTAAATGGTATTATAACGGGATAAGGATGCCATTACTCTTTTTTAATCTTGTACCAAATTAGTTAAGAAAAAATGCATATGTGTTATAGCTTATTCATTCGCATATGCACTATATCGCATATGCGATAAGAATAAGCTATAACGCATATGTGTTATAGCTTATTCATATCGCATATGCGATATGAATAATCTATAATGCATATGCGTTATAGCATATATGCATTATTTAAAAGATAGAAAAATTGACAGGAATAAGGTTTGGCATTATGTTCGATAATAGCTTTAGACTACCGAACCTATTTGCTAGGACAAATAAACCAGGGCTATTTCTTGTCTTTTAGAACTCTATCAATATGCTCAGTTTAGATGGCATTTTTTGCTATGACATACACAATATTTTTTTATGAAAATATAGAATATTGTAGAGTACGATCTTATGATTCTAAATATATATTTGTTTCCTTCAAAACCATGTTTTATTTATTTATAATTATTTTTCTAAATGACACACATTAGTTTTCGAAAATAGATACATCGATTATTTTTTATATAAATTTTGATTTCCATCACCATTTCCCAAGAAAACTATATGGTGCACTAGACGAGATCAAGCTCTACAATATTATGTTTAGAAATCAAGGATTTCATTAATTTTTTCCCCTAAAGTGTTGCACCCACACATAACATTTTAATTTCAAGCTTTTGTGACTTCAATAATTAATAATAATAAAAAATTCATGAAAAATTATGAATAAATAGTGTTGCACTAGGCCCATATGTCCTTTATATGTCTGCAATATTTTATCCTGAATTGACATCATTTACGTCATATATTGTTGCACCCACACAAACATATATGTTAAGATGTGCTGCAAATTTGAAAACCCAATTTCACATAAACTAATTTTATAATCATTTACACACATTTTGTATGCATAAATGCCATATATTATGAAAGCTGATTCAATTACCTGTCTTTTCTCTTTTTACTTCATCTTCAAATAAGTTAGAGAAGTACCCCTAATTGTCACCTAAAGTCAGATTTTCCCATTTTTTCCAATATTATGTGGCATCTAAAGTGTCTTTAAAGAAGTCCATGATTGTGCATTAGCCCTCGATTTAGCGTCGAATTTAGCACCGGATTTTAGTGTATTTTTTTCCCAATTGAACAATCTGATACTAAAGCTCACGCTATTGTACATTTTTGTAAAACGTTGTCTATTGCATCTTTTTTCCTTTCCTTTTTAACATCCATTTTTGCACCCAATTTTTTGCGTCCTTTTTAACATCATGCTAAGAGTCCTGCATACTCTTGCACTTCCTTCTCTCCCCTCGCTCCTCTTGCAGTTGTTTCTCCCTTCCATGAGTTCCTGCATCTTCATCCCCGTCATCCACCAATGATATTCAATCTGCAAGTCGAAATGGTGAAATTCAAAGCTGCCAGTAGTTTCATAAATATTTAGGAAGCAAAAAATAACCTTGTAAAATATGGAATTCTCAGTTCAACGGTGAATGAAAACAGTTAAAAAAATTACATCTAAGCGGTGAAGATTTTTTAACTCCCCAAGAGAGCGCTTCATCCTCTTGTGCTTCCTTCTCTCCCCCTCCAACTGCAGGTTCTTCTGCTCCACACATACCCCTTCGCCTATCTCGTGCTTCCTTTTCTCCCCATCCAACTGCACGTTCTTATTATTATTAGCATTATTAGTTTTAATAATAGGTAATTTTTTAATTTAATAAATAATTTATAGATAGATAATTTTTGAAATTTGGTAACTAATTTATAAATCTCCCATGAATAAAATTTTAAAGAAAATCTGTTGATTTTTTTTTCAATACTTGAAAAACCGAATATATTGTTCTTGGTTTTAATAATCTTTCATCATCATTCTCGTAAGGTCATTTTCATAACACAAGTATATTGTCTTGGAAATAAACCTAATAGAAAATATATATTTACAAAATATTATTAAAACAATTAAATTTAAAGATTGGTCGTTGCTTGAAAGTCACCTGAATGCCTCTTAGTTTTGACTATGTGGCTTTTTGTGACTAATTTTTGTTTGGTTTATGGTTTATATATGCTCTTCTTTACCACAAGTATATACAAGTAAAGTGGTTCTTAAATAAAGATTTAAGATTAAACTATTTACCAAATAAATCTTGAATTGATTAATATAAACATAAAATAAATATTATTTAATTATAATCATTATTGCTATCTTTTTTTTAACCATGATTTAAGTAATCCTTAGCTAAATAATAATCAACATATATTTAAGCATAACAATATACAACCATAAAATGAATCTTGGTTTTACACTTGTTAAAGTTGGGTTAATCTTGTTGATAGGCTCAACATCGTTAAATATTAACATAAGAATCACATATAATGTTTCAAGATTAGGAATATTAAACCACATTAAATATGTACAACATAAATAGAAATATGAGACAATAATAAGACAATATAGCAAGAAAATAGCTTTATTATTATGGAGACAGTGTTAGGGAACATGGTAAAGGAGATCTTTTGTCCCTCAAAAAGAGACCTAATCGGATGGATCGAATTATGGTGGAAGCGTAAGGGGAATTATGACCTATGATTAGGATTCGAACGCTTCTTCACAATAACTTTCCATAACCTTGAGAATAGGGCTAGGTTCTTCGAAAATAATCTGGACTATTACAATACAACATGGCTTTCTATGCATAACTAGATGGAGAAATTTAGCCCAAAGAAGGAGGACTTCATATATGCTCCAGTTTGGATAATGTTCTCCTCACTATCACTAGAATTCTGTCTACAAGAGACATTGGAGGGGATCGAAAACACCTTGGGTAAGTTCGTTAAGATATCTGAAGCCGCTAAAATTGGGCGTTACACATCTTACCCTGGAGTTTATGTTTATATTAACACATCCATTGCCATCTATTTTGAGATTGTTCCCTAAACAATACTCGCAAATCCTCAAGTACTCAGAATGGGAAGGATAAAGACAACTTTGTCCTAGTCCAAAATCACAAAAAATAACACATAGAAGATAAGGGGGGAACACATGAAAAGGATTTGTAACTAAGAACAAGTTCCAGGATATTGCAATATAAACATAGGATGTAATGGACAATATGGCATAGAAAGACAAAATTGAATAACCATCAATAGAACAAGAAGAAGAAACCATGAAAACCCAAGAGGACCAACTAAAGCCCTCAATAGTAGTGGTGGACATTGTTATTCACCAAATCACTCCCCCAATCCCGCGGGACCATAAAAACATGGAGGTGGACATTGTTTTAGATTTTGAATATAATGCGTAACATTCTACCCTCCTCTACAATGTATCCTAGATAAGGAAAAGGTAGAGAGAGATAAGCAAAAATGAGAGAGGAAAATAGAATATAACTGTATTTTCGAGATAATTTTTGATCTTAAACTCATATTTGAGCACTATTGGTATCGTTGGAAAGGAATCATTGAGGGATACAACTTCCATGTTTTGAGCTTCACGAGATTCCTCATGGTTTGGCTAGGGCGTGCATTTTTCTAAATCTGGGCATACGTAATCTCGAAAAACAATTTTTCAAATATGGTTTATTAAAAGAATATTTGAAAGATTGTTTAAAAGATATTTTTGATATTCCTGAAACCGAGCAAAAACTCATATTCTCTCTGCTTACCACCTTTGTCAACATGTCTACAGGATTCTATCTAGTATGTATGATTTCCAACTTTAACAATTCATATTCTAGAACATATATTATGAAATGGTACTCAAGTTGTATATATTTATTATTCAAATAAAAGGCTAAGTTCTTTGCAAGATTAATGGAACTTTAGCTATCACTGTACAATCTTCCATTCCCCTGCTTCTTTCCCAATTCCTCCATGAAATTCTACAACCAAATAATCTCTTTACTAGCCTCTATAGAAGTAACATATTCTGCTTTTGTTGTTGAAATTGCAACAACCTTCTACAGTTTTGAAATCTAACTTACTGTTGTTCCACCCACAATAAAGACATACGTTGTGGTGATCCTCCTACTGTCTTTATTTCCTGTCGTATCTGCATCATCATATACCTGTAGAACAATGTCTGAACCTCCAAGACATAATGAATGAGAAGTGGTACCTCTTGAAAACCTGAAAAATACATTATACTGCTTTCCAATGCACTTTACCTGGATTGTTCATATACGTGATGACATCTCCCGCTACATGTGCAATATCTAGTCTTGTGCACACCATTGCATAAATAAAGATTCCAACTTTTTATGAATATGAAACCTTAGACATGTGTTCTATATCTTCCTATGTCTTTGGACACATCTCCTTACTTAGTTTGAGATGGCTTGCCAAAGGTGTACTAACTAGTTTCACATTCTGCATTCTAAGCCTCACCAACACATTTTCTATGTACTCACCTTCAGACAATGTCAATTTGCAATTTTTCTTTATATCCTCATCTTATACTTGTCGCATAGTTCATACAAATTCATAGATAAACCAATGTTACTATGGGTCTTCCAACCCATTTCCATTGATTATTGGCAAGTTAATGTCTGTTCCAGCCATTATGTTGGCTCCGAATATACTTCAGAATTTTTTTTGGGTAGTCGGAATCCCTTGTCTAGTATTCACATTATTAGTTCTATTTATATTTACAATCCTACTTAGAGGTGAGTTTCTAGATCTTACCTCTAGCGATGTATGCGGCATTGTAGGTGTACAGTACTCGTGCTCTCATCTTGGATTTTCTTTTGACTCTTCTGATTCCTCTTCTCCATCAGATATTGGATGACATTCTTCTTCTACATCACAAGATCCATTTTCTGAGTGCAATGCTAGTTCATAGTCCCCTCCTCTAGTAGTACTACAACTTCCTTTTCCTGTGAAAATTTTTCTTCTCTTTCCCGACCTAAATCTTCTTCCACTTCTTAAATAACCAACCTTTATTTTAGTTCCAGTATCTCTAGGGAACATCTCACACTAGTTTGTGCCATTCTTCAAGATTTCTTCTACAACATACTCTCCTTTGTGTGCACAACTTTCCACTGTCACATTTGTAATATTACTTTTTCACATACGAGCTTTTTTATCTAAGTTTTTGAGAACGAAAAATATATTTTGCGGGGTCCTCCGAAAACTTTTCGCTCCACCTCACTATATGATGTTATTGTGTCAACATAAAACTCACTAATATATCCTTACAAAATGCTATCGCCCCATAAATCAAAATCCTTTGACACACGGTTTCTTACACTTTGATTAGAGGGAATTTCAACTCACAATGGGCCTTTTAAAACTAATTCAATTTCCATGTCATCATGTGTTATCCAATGAAATTGATTTAAATTTTAAATACTGTATAGGTCTTAAACAATTTTTTAATATAAATTTGGGGATAGGTATAATAATAAAAAGTATCTTTTTTCTTTTCTTCCTCCAAAATTAATAAATATTATCTTTTATTTTAACTATTATTTTATTATTTTTCTTAGGAGGTTAATTTTGAGTTGAAATTTCCTCTAATGTCATTCGTTGAATCAACTAAGGATCCTATCCTTCAGTTCTACTTGAAATTTTGTTTGTTGGGTTGCCAACTTTGACAACCACTCATGTAATAGAATAGGGAATTCAGAAAAGAAAATTTCATGAATATCTTTATACAGATATTGGCCCAACCACTCTGTTGGATTTCTTCCTTTGTCTGATGCCACAACATATCCCTCACCAAAATCATTCAAGGTCCCGGCAATGGAATCATTTGTTGGTGTTATTCCTACCTTCAACCCAGGTTGAGTCCCTTCCCTTGCGCGTAACAAAGACCAAGATATCGGCCCAAAAAAGAAAGGATCAGTCTACAGTATCTGCGATGCAGATGCAATCTCACCTGATATTTCCTTATATTGGGTGTAATATCCCAAATTTTGGACCTAACAATTATAGGCATGATATTATTGATTATGATGTTATGTTGATGTTTTATTTTGATATAGGGGGTTGAAGACCCCACTGCATATGAACATGATGATTTGTTATATATATTGGGCGTAAGACAATTATTGATGATATATATGCTTGTTTGTGTTGGGAGTGGACCCCGAAGCACATGATTGATGAGATGTTTTGTGTTGAGCAAGGAGCTCTGGAGCACATGGGTAATTAATGTTTTGTGTTGAGCAAGAATCTCTGAAGCATGTGAGTACTTACATTTTTGTTGAGCAAGAAGCTCTGGAACACATGAAAAGATAGTTGGAAGTGTTGGGCATAAGCTCTGAAGCCTTCCATGTAGATATTGAGCATAAGCTCTGGAACATCACATCCTTGGCCATTGTATCCCTAGGTGTATCATACAAGTACATCCTAGAATTAGTGTTGAGTGAAGAGCTCTGGAATTGCACTAAGTTTGTAACTCCTTGTTTTAGCGTTAAGTATGGGCTCTGGTAAGCGCTATGAGTCACTGAAAAGAATTTAATAATTTTCAAGTGAAAATGACTCGAGAAAATATTGATCTCATCAAATTTATTTATAAATGATTAAATGAAATTTCAAATTTCTATATTCTCATCAAGTGCTGAAGAACTACCATGTTATACTAGGGAATCCAACATGAAAGGATGTTTAGAGTTTCCTAGCCTAGTAGACCTAACCATCTACGTTTTGACCTTAATGAAGAAGTTTGATTAAGTCTAGGGATCATGGTATGTGATGCCCAAAGACAATGTTAAGAAATGTTATATTATTATGTACTTTATACATGGTATGTATAAAGAATAAATATAGTAACAATATTAATGATGAAAGAAGAAAGAAGGAAAATATCCATCCATTATTATTTATTATTAAAAGATAATAAATTGTACAATACCTACAAAAGTCGAATTAGGAACTAGTTGAAAGTTCCTAAGTTAAAGTATTGAAAGTTACACAAATGAATTAAAAAGGGTTAAATCAAGAAATAAAGGTTTCTTGATTTAACTGTCCCTTTGACTAAAAAGTTCGTCTATAAAGTCTCAAGCCAAGGAAAGGCTTGGGGTTTTGATCTATATTTTGGGGAGTCATTCTCTTGCCTATTTTTCTCTCAAGTGAATTCTTGGAGAACATTTTCATGGAAGTAAAAAGGAGAAATGATCCAAACCTTATATACCAGACAAGAAACCCTACCTTAGGAGCTCTAAGATACTTGCATGTTGGAGTCTAGCTTGGGGAGATCCAGATTGAAACCAGGAACAGTTCCGGGTCATGGTTTGGTGGAACGTAGTAGCTCCCAAGTGATTCAGTCATCTAATTCAAAGGTCAAATCTACTTATGAATTGTTAATGTTGGTTATTTAAGTGTATAGGTTTATCCATTAAAGAAGCTTCATATTACAGGCATGATATCCTAGACTTCCTATTCTATTTTTCTAGAATAAAAGTTGGTTGAATTAGGCAAGGTTTCACATTATATGTTCTAACCCTATGTGTTTGATTTCTGTTTAAATATTCTAGAGTTTACATTTTAAATTATAAGCCTAGGTTGTACTTTACTTCTTATGATATATTTATCCATGGTTTATTCATTTAGTTTACTTCTGCAATTTTAATTCATTTATAAATGTTTATCCAGGGTATTGCACCCTAGTTTTATTCCTCTATTACTTTTACTATTGAAACTGTGTTAATTTCAAGATAGGTTTTATCTCAGATCTTTTACCTAGCTATTCTTTGGCCTATATACTCTACTGATAGATTTTATTTGTCAGTAGAGCCATATCCGAATAATTACTAGTTCATATCTATGTTTCAACAAAAACATAGATTTAATTTAATACCATCGAATTATATGAACAAGAAAACTAATCAGTATACTATTAGTATATAAACAATATACTATTAGTAAAAATATACATATATACTAACAGTTAAGAAATAGGATTCTAAATCTAGTCTACAACATATTAATTACATCGAAACACAAATTATAAACATTCCCTACTAAATCTAAGATAAAAAAAATTAGCGAAGAACTTCCAAGGTCTGGATAAATAAATTTAATCTAAATACCAAATCAATTCCATTCAAATTAAACATTATCATAATCAAGCAAACAAAGAAAGTATCGGGACCATTCATTGATCTATGATCTAGTTCCTTTTCCAAACCATTTTCATAGCCCTATAATATTACGAAGTTTCATAATTGAAAATCATATGCCATACATCAAATAGTCCCATCTAAATATCACTCATAACCATCTTATAAACAAAGTAACCAAAGTAGCATTACAATAATTTAAAACCCTGACATACGCAGAGGTCGTAGTATCGACCCTAATGGGCATCCGATCCAAATCACAAGCCATAATACAAACCATAAAAGTTATACATATGTAGTAATATTTTAAAATAAAACAAGCCCTCATTACAATATTAAATATAAGAAACATGTAAGTGCATCGAGGTTGCAGGATGAAATCTTATGGACCCTCTGTTCTCCCATTTCACAACCATTACATTAATAAACCCTTATTACAGTACACGACCCAGGATCGAATCCTGAAGGATCTTTATTCTTTTACAAAGCCTCGGTGGATCATCTACACACAGGTTGTAATCCAAACATAAAATCATTACAGAGAGCCTTGCTATATATAGTTTATATGTGGATTGTGTTTTAACTAATCTTTTAACATAGAGGTCCTGGGACCTTACAAATAAAATATGCTGTGTTCCATGGCCACGGCCATCACAATTAAACACACAGTCAACGAAAATAAACCCTTAACTATATAAAACCTGTAAATATGAAATCTACACCAATGATATCCACCCAAGGTTATGCCCACAATTAATTACATTCCCACATTATCCATTAAAAACCAACTATAAGTCTAAAACCCCTTCGCTATCACAGCCATGATGGAGAGTATCGACTCCATGTAAGGAATGGCCCAAAATCCATCTCACTGATAGGGTGGTCATCATGCTAACTATTACAATCTACGAAGGGAAATACCATATAAATAATAATCTAGGATTAAAGTGCAACATTTTAATAAATCCAATGCAGAACAAACCTATACACAAAGTTCAATTTCAATAACGTTTGCAAGTCGTAAACACAGTATGTATTCACAACTCTGTGATTTGTCACCTTAACATAATTTACACATTTTTGCCAAGGGCCATGGAACCATTGCAAGCAATGGTGATGCCCTAGCCTAAAAGTCTTAAATCAAAACACGATTTATACAAAAATACACAGATTCAGCTAAAAGTCCCAAGGCTCCAATCACTGCTAACAACGCCATTAATTACAAACCTAAGTATTTTCATACTCAGACCCGAAGGACAACAAAAATCCATATCTTAAACTCCAACTACAATAAGTTATAACCCAGTCTTAAATACAAGATGTGGTGAGCAACTATTTGTTAGCAGGCTTACCGAAATGGTAATGCTAGCCCATGGATTGGAGTCATGCATACATGTTCTAGCCAACCCTATCACCTACAGCCACAAAACACTACAAAGGATGAATGAGCGACAAAACAAACAACAATGTTGTGAAACCATCGAAGCCATACCTTCGTTATCCTGGAATTCGCCCTCACCCACTGCGCAGAGCCGAGACCAAATAACCAACAAATAAAGAAAAATGACCAAGTCCATCATGAGCCAAGCCCTAAGCTTGGGCTGACACAAACTCTAAGGTGCATTAATGGCACCAAACTGTCACCCATTATCAAACTTCCAAAACCTACTCTTGTATAGTTTAGAATCGACCCATTTTTTATTGCCTCCATTTTATGCAGGAGCGTTAAAAACCCCAATGTGTAACGTTCAAACCATAATATATATTCACCACCCCAAAGTATAATGTAGGGTATGCTTTATTATATGCATAATCTACAATATTCTCTAATCCTTAAACCTTTCCTTATCGTTTTTCCTAGGCAATAAGCTTAGAACCATGGCATTTGAAATATGCCATGGTAAACTTGTTTTTCATAAAGTCAAATATTTGGTCATTAACCAAGGTTTGTAAACCTACCAAGAATAATAAAACATAGATTAATACTTTTAATAAGATAAACATGAAATAAAATTATGTTAA
Source organism: Pseudotsuga menziesii (assembly GCA_001517045.1). Classification (NCBI taxonomy): domain Eukaryota; kingdom Viridiplantae; phylum Streptophyta; class Pinopsida; order Pinales; family Pinaceae; genus Pseudotsuga; species Pseudotsuga menziesii. The sequence continues at coordinate 205,513 of LPNX010910198.1, read as the reverse complement.
GATATGAACAATTGACCAGTAACATATAATGAATAATAAGTGTCACTTAGATAATAAGTATAGGTATTAAAAGGAATAATCATGGTAATTACCTTGTCACTAAACCAACTCAGTACTGAGCAATAATAACAATTGGTAGGTGTCACTAGCTACAAATGTAAGTATACCTGCACATAAAGAAGTTAAGAGTGACTTAGTTCAAATTGAACTAAGTAAGCCTACTAGACAAGTAGAAACTTTACCTCTCAGAGAGTTACATGGGAGAACTAGACCCGCCACTCCGCCCACTTTGTTTCCAAGAACAAAGATAATTTAGAACCATGTAAATAATAAGTAAACACGTGCTCAAATTACTGAAGCATATAATCAAGTAACTACACATTCACAACAATGCATAACCATAATAATAATGTAGTAATCAGCATTATGACATCTTAAGTAAAGCAGAGTAATAATTATAATTGAAAGTAAGATGATAGAACGCAAGAACATCTTACGACCAAATAGTGGTACATTTAGTGCATGTTATGTTCCACAAGTTCAATAATTTACAGCATAGGTAGTTTTTACTAGCCTAATAAGAAAAAAAATTTATTTTCAATTTTTTGGGACATTACATTGGGTAGCTGCCAGAACCAGGTTTCCGCAGTTGGGTTGGGGAATTTCACATACCATGGTATTATACCAAGGTGCTCGATGAAGGTTGGTGGGTGGGGTATTGCTACTTATTATATATAGATAATTTGAAGTACAGCTTGTCCTTCGACAGGTATTATAGCAACAAACCTAATGTGGCATAGATACATTCACAATAACCATGCATCAAACACGTATAATATATATTGTAATAAAATACACATACATACATTCATAGTAACATATATATATGAATTGAGAACGTTCATCATTAACAGATTTGAAACAAAATCTAAGGGAAAAACCACAAAGGCGCTCGTCATCTAGTATGAGAAATATATGGCACCTTTGGTCTCCACACTAAACTACAAACTTTGTTTTAGATATTTCTTCATTTATCTATACAGACTTATTTCTACTCTCATGCTCTCTGATATTCTATTCTCTACTCTTCTTCTTCTTAGCTCTGTTGATGATCTACTCATATCCTGGATTGACTCAATCTCTTCTACACTCGTGCGCACTTAGTTTCAGGTTCTTCAACTCTTCTCTATGGCTCAACAAATTAACAGACTAACAACAATACAAATCAGACTCTCACTAAATGACCAAATGCTACTGATACTAATGTCAACAGACCCTTTGGATGCTAACTTACATACAACTTGGGTTCCATCCTTTATAGGTTCCTACATGTCACTTTTTACTGACTTCATGCAATTATCGAACATGTTGTCTTTCCTATTCTATCGACACATGTAAATAGGAATTAATGGCATGAGTTACAATTAGATGATTTTATACATGTGGCTCTCATCGACTCTAGTCGACTTTGTACCCATGATATTTTTGAGGTGTCACTTTCTACCCGTTGTTCCATTAGATGTCTTCTAACATGGTTAACTATGTCTCATCCTTCATTATTGCATCCTTTCCTTCTATCATTATTCCTCTTCCATCACGACCTATGTTTTGTCATGAACTCTCTTCTTTCATGAATTATCTTATTCTGCTTCTCTTATCTCTTTTTGCTTATGTTCCTCTTTTGTCACATATTCCTTCCTTATTACTTCTTCTTTCTTATCCTTCCTTCCTTCCTTCCTTCCTTCCTTGGTTTCTTCTGTCACAATTCATTTTCCTTCTTCTCCTTTATTCTCTACTTCCGTTGCAGGTCCTTTTACTTCTTACAACCTAACACTTTTCACACTTCAGAATAATTCTAACTGGATTCTACCTATGTTTCCCTAGGCCCAACAATAAGTGACCAACAAATGGGAGATAAGAGACCAAACAAATGACCAAAGTTCACCTGTAAACAACCAAATGCTAGTTTTTGTGGCTATTTTTTGGTCTCTTATCATGCGACCAAAATTGTGGGAACATTTAGTTTGGTCATTTATAGTTGTTTTCTGGTAATTAATTTGGTCATATTTTTTGTCATTAACTTGGTTATATATTTTGTCATTAATTGTGACAATTAATGACTAAATATGTGACCAAATTAATTACCAAATATATGACCAGATTAATGACCAAATATATGATGAAATTAATGACCACATGACAAGCCATAATGACCAAACTAGATATGACCACATTTTGGCTGTGTGATAAGAGACTGAAAATTAGCCACCAATGATATCCAAATCAAAAGTGGTCATTTATATGCATGTTTTGGTTATTTTTTTGTCATTTATCTCTCATTATGTACTAGAGAATTGTTACTATCCAATACCAAGTGCTCACTCTTTCACCATGTAGTGATCCATGCATTCTGTGTATGTGGTTATCATTTTTGTAAAGATTCCAGCTCTAAGATAAATTATATGAAAACTTATTTTGGAAAATATTATTGTGGTGAATGTCTTTTAAATATATAGTACTTTCATTATATATATGATGGATCTTTTTATTGAGGTTTGTGAAATTGGTAAGCATTGTCGATGTTCTTTATCCCAAGCAATTTTTTTGAATCAAATAGACATTATATGAGGTATGTACAATGAAAGGGTGTTTTCCATTGCCATATTGTAGTCACTAGCCAATACGAAGTGCTCACTCTTTCACCAACTAACGTTTCATGTATTATTCGTAAGTGACTATTGATTTTTTGAAGATTCCAGCTCTGAGATAAATTATACAGACCTTATTTTGGAAAATATTATTGTGTTGATTGTATTTTAAATATGCAGTACTTTCAATATATATATGGTGGATGTTTCTTTTTAGGTTTGTGAAATTGGTAACTATTGTTGAAGTTCTTTATCCCAAACAAATAGTTTGAAGAAGATACACATTATGGGATTTTTTATAGTGAAAGGTTGTTTTTCCTTTCCATTCTATAGTTACTAGCCAATACCAAATGCCCGCTCCTTCACCAACCAGTGGTACACATTTTCTATGTAAGTGGTTATCATTTTTGTGAAGATCTCGGCTCTAAGATAAATTATATCAGACTTTATTTTCCCAAATAATTGTGGAGAATGTCGTTTAAACATTCAGTACTTTCATTATATTTTCTGATGAGCTTTCTGAAATTGGTAGGCATTGTTGAATTTCATTTTCCCAAATAAATAATCTGAAGCAATTACACATTATAGGAGGTATGTATAGTGAAAGGGTGTCCTTCCTTTCCATACTATAATTACCAACCAATACCAAGTGTTCACTCTTTCACCAACTAGTGATCCATGTATTCTTTGTAAGTGGTTATCATTTTTGTGAAGATTCCAACTTCGAGATAAATTATATCAGACATTATTTTTCCAAATATTATTGTGGTCGATATCTTTTAAATCTAAAGTACTTTCATTATATATATGGTGGATCTTTCTCTCGAGGTTTGCGAAATTGGTAAAGAGTGTTGAAGTTATTTATCCTAGTTTGAAAGAAATACACATTATAGGAGGTTTGTATAGTGAAAGGGTGTTTTTATTTCCCATGCTATAGTTACCAACAAATACCAAGTTCTCACTCTTTCACAAACTAGTGATCCACATATTATTTGTAAGCGGGTATCATTTTTGTGAATATTCCATCTCCGAGATAAATTATATCATACCTTATTTTTCCAAATAATATTGTGGTGAATGTCTTTTAAATTTGCAGTACATTCATTATATATATGGTGGATCTTTATCTTGAAGTTTTGTGAAATTGGTAAGCATTACTAAAGTTATTTATCCCAGTTTGAAGAAAATACAGTGAAAGGTTGTTTTTCGATATATTTTTATCACATAACTTGCATCCATGAACTTGTACATGTGCAAGGTCTCCAAATGCTCTGGGATGCTGGTAATTTTTCAAATATTTGAATTTGTTTTAGTATCTATCCTCAGAACATATTTGGTTTGGATTTTCTTTTTCACCTTAGTAAGGGAATGGAATTATTTTCCTACATCCCACTCCAGATAAACCAGACCAAAAGCTTTTTTTTTGGCTTCTGAATCCCAGGAGGGATGGAGACAAGCAAGTGCCAATACATGTTAAATATAGTGCACATGTAAAATTTCATGGCCGCAAGTTATGAGATAGAAATATATCGAAAAACACCCTTTCACTACACATACCTCCTATAATGTGTATTTGAGAAGGCACACTACATGTTGTCGTGACTTCTTCTTATACACTAATGATACAAATATATGAACCACACATGAAAATATAACTTGAGAGAGAAAATGTTAATTCCCTATATCTTCTTAGTCATGTGGAAAAAAGGGGTTATTTCACCACATTTATGGTACACGTTGGTCTTCTAGGTGTGGGGTTTTCCTTACCACCTTGTTTTGATGCTTAGTTGACTTATTGTCATTTTGGTCCTAGAACCCTTGTTGTATGCGGTACCATCACTAGTAGAAAATGAGAGATTAGTGACCAAAAAAATGACCAAAATCTGCATATCAATGACCACTTTTGGTTTGGCGATCACTGGTGGCTAATTTACGGTCTTTTATTACGCGACAAAAATTGGTCATTTTTATTTTGGTCATTTATAACTTGTCAGTTGGTCATTAATTTGGTCATATATTTGGTCATTAATTTGGTCATATTTGAATTGATGACCAAATTGATGACCACATTTATGACCAAATTAATGACCACATGGCAAACTAGAATATGACCAAATTTGGTCGCGTATTAAAAGACCGCAAATTAGCCACCAAAACTGCTTTTTGGTCATTGATATGTGAATTTTGGTCGTTTTTTTGGTCATTTATATCTCATTGTTTGGTCACATGTCTCTCAATTTTTTGTTATTTTATATATGAATTTTGGTCACTAATTTAGTCATTTTTAGTGGTTTTTATGTGTGGTTATTATATTTTAGTAGTTTTAATGGTGTCTATTATTAATCAATATAAATTTTTAATATGGTATTATGTTTAAATTAAAAAGAGAATTATGTTTATCATCATCTAATACATATTTGAATTATGCAAATATAAAGTGCAACCATATAAGTTTAAAACAGCACAAATTATATTATATGAAATGTCAAGTATTACAATAAATGAGTTTTCTCAAAAACTATCTCCATATACCTTTACATGAAAATCATCTAGTACACCAATGACTTTTCAAAATATTACATTGGCTAAACCACCCCACTTGTACTTTGTTTCTAAGCCATACTTGGATCCCACGACAGCTTCAAAACCATACTTAGCATCTTGAAACCCTCAGCAACAGGCTCTTCATACTCAATGGAAAAACATCAGCAACAAAATCTTCATACTCAATGGCCCACTTTTTTAGCTTTCTATCTACGCACGTGCTTTTGTATCCACACTGCACGTGCTTCTGAGCTTTATGAAATTTATATCTACGCACGTGCTTCTGTATCCACATTGCAACAGCCTCCCTCTTCATGTTTTTACAAAGCTTGCGAGTAAGGTTACCTACAAACAACACATGTTAAGCAATAAATTGTGTTGCTCAGTAAAAATAAAAAACAAATAACTGAAAAATATACATAGTAATTTCACAAGATTTAACATGGCAAAAAGAAACAATTCCAACAAACAGTTATATATGTGCTTATTTTAACATACAAAAACACTTCTAATACCTCTGCTTCTGAGCTTGCTGAGCTTTATATCTGCGCACATGCTTCTGTATCCACATTGCAACAGCATCCCTCTTCATGTTTTTACAAAGCTTGTGAGTAAGGTTACCTGCAAACAACACATGTTAAGCAATAAATTGTGTTGCTCAGTAAAAATAAAAAACAAATAACTAAAAAATGTACATAGTAATTTCACAAGATTTAACATGGAAAAAAGAAACAATTCCAACAAACAGTTATATATGCGTTTATTATAACAAATACAAAAACACTTCTAATACCTATGAAGGAAGTCCAACTCCGTTGTATTACCTAGTAGCTCTTTCATGGATATGATGGCTTCCGTAAAAGTTCAATACTTAACAACCTGTTGGGTTCTTACAAATATTCTAAAACATTACTAGTAGTTTTCATCTCCCTAAAATTTACTAGGAACCTTTATTTTAGTAAAAATGCGTCTGGTTACATACAATGGGATGCAGAATTATTTATCTCAAGAAAATGTTTTCAAAGCTGTAATCATCTCTTGGCTGCTGAATTCTTCTTTATCATCACTTACGGTAACTATCACTATATTTGGACTTTGTGAAGGGCAAACGTCTTCTCTTCCATAGCTGGAAGGACTCCTCCCCATCTTTTCACTTCTATCATAGACGATCCCTCTCAATATCAGTGTCTTATGCATTCCTCCAATCATCTCTTCATAGATTGTATCTCCTTTTTCCCCAGAAACACATACATATTGGCTATATCCAAGCCCCACTGAACATACAGGTACCTGCAAATCACCAAATTTTACTTTTATTAATACAGATCTCACTCAACAAGAATATATTGCATGGGCTTCATTTAAGCCAGAAGTGCTTAACATGCACTTGCCAAAGACCAAATCTATCCAATTAAATTTAGAGGCAAAGAACTATCTAGAATTTTATCACCTTAAAGCTTGAGAGCTTGAAGCATGAAGAGGCAGCGCACACAGTCGAGAACAATTTTGAGAGTAAATCACATGACATCTTAAACGTCTCATTCTCAATTTCCGTCTCAGCTCATGTGCTTTGGGTTCCTGGAAAAACAGTACCCAAGTAAAATCTTTAAAATATGGCCATAAGTGCTTAACATGCACTCGCCAAAAACCAAATCCATCCAATTAAATTCAAAGGCAAAGAACTATCTAGAATTTTATCACCTTAAAGATTGAGATCTTGAAGCATGAAGAGGCAACACACACAGCTGGGAACAATTTTGACAGTAAAGCACATGGCATCTTAAACCTCTCATTCTCAATTGTCGTCTCAGTTCATGTGCTTTGGGTGCCTGGCAAAACAGTACCCAAGTAAAATATTTAAAAGATGATAGGACTAATCAATATTCAATGATAGTCCTAAATACTAATTCTATTATACTAATAGAGAGTTTTCATGGCTCCCTAGTATTTGGAATAAATAAAGTTAGCTCTTGTACTCCTTTCTAAAAAATTGTTAGCAACGTCATTTTAATGCCATGCAATTGGAGCTAGTAAACAGGTGCCTTAATCCTCAATTTTCATGAGGATGAATACCACTCCTGTAGTGACATAGAACATATACCAGTTACTAAAAATGACATCTAGAATTGAAGCTTACAGTGGATATATTATTGACTGTATTGGCTAAGCAATGGGGGTTATATGCTTCGGCATCCTCCATTAGGAATAGAGAATTCTGTGGACCTATCAGTTTTCTCATGCTTTTTTCTCAGCCCCTCTGCACCCAGCAATAATTGATATGAGAATCATAATCTCGATCTGGTTATATGGGTGAATCTAGACTATCGCCAGCTGTATATAGAAGTTTCCTCCCACTGCTGCAAATTAGAGCATCAAATGCAGACAATTTTACTCCAATAGACTGAAGCACAGAAATAGTTTCTAAAACTGTCAATGCAGTTGATAAGATGAATCCAGGAGATGGGAAGTTGCCAACAGAGTGAACTGCATTCATAATATCTTGGATAATAATAGCTAGTTTACTAACAAGGGGTTCTCCACTAGCATCATATTAATCCATTGCAATATCAAATAGAGACTTTCTTCTCCTGAGAGGTAGTTTCCCCATAGAATTAAAGCTATTATTTCGATCGATATTTGTTATTTCCTATAGCATTTGCTTCTCGCAGTTTAGATTAACTGTTCTTAGTCTTCTCTATGATCATCCTAATGTGATCATAAATACCCTCCCGATTATCTTCATTTTGAAGAAGCTTATCAAGTTCAATAGTGTTATTAAGTGAATTTGAGCAAGAAGGTTTATATGCATATAATGAGAGTCTAAGCGATGTATCTGGGTCATCCTTGAATGAACCAGTGTTTGATTCAGAATCCATATTTTCATTGAATTCATTTTCACTCTGCCATTGTGGGTGTCTAATTCTGCATTGGGAAATCCTTGACAAATATATTTTACAATGTTGTGGCCAAGAATAGAGATGAATGTTCTTCAGACCATTTTTCCTGCATTCAGCCCAGAGGTTCTTATCAACTACTAGTCTATACAAAGCAACTGCAATTTCCTTATCATTATGCGGATCTACCAGCAAACCATTCTTCAACGTCTGCACAAGAATGAACCAATTTGTAAGAAAAAATCAAAGAGCGATTGATGACATTAGATCCAATCAGACTTTTAGTTTTGAAGGTATGAAGAAGCAAGCAAAAAATTTTCCTCCCCCATGGCATCCTCAACCATTTCCATATTCTTTTGATTGGTGTTCCCACAATGCCGAGCCTAATGAGATACACAGAACAATGTCACAGTCAACACCTGGTTTGGGGTTATCTTGGCAAGAAAAAATGCACATGTGGCATCATACTAAATTCACACTAGGAAACCAATCCTAAAAGGGAATCCATGGAACTTGGCATCATAGCGTGCCCTAGAAATCTATTGTTGTGTAAAATTTGCCCAATTAATGGGTTTGATTGTGTGTATTACCAAGTTCTGTAACTCCAGAGTTGAAACCAAAAAAAAAATAGTTGACGCATGGGCATAGAGTCGAAGAAGAGGGGTGATTGTTAGCATGTAGGGCTCCCATATTTATTCACAGGAATTTGACAACACACTACATATTTAAACCATGTCTTGCAAAGAAAATATAATGACTTATTACAATTTAGGATGCAGCCTAGAGAATTGCTGAAAATGAACTACAACTAGTATGTTTCGTAACTGAACAGTGAAACCTATATCTTTGTCACAAATCTATGCCACAAGCCACATGAGTGCAGAAATGACTTGAAGGACTGTGACTGAGTTGGACTACAATCCAATATCTTTCTTTTCCAATTTCAAGACCAGTATCAGTTTCTTTGCCCAAAGACCTAATGCATAGCTAAGCTGCTACATTTGTGGTATGTTCTCCCTGTCCTTGGTCATGGCCATGATCATGACCTAATGCTTGTTTATTTGGATCCAATGTTATGCAAGTGGTGGTTAAGGTTTTAATTATTACATATATTTTCATCACCATAAACCATCATGGGATAATAGCCCTATTATATTAAGTTGCAATGCATTATGGCAATAAATGGTCATAATGGTCACATTGACACCTAGCAAGAGAAAATTGGTAACTAAATAATTATATGTATATGTTTCTATCTATGAATGGATAAACACTTGCCTAATGTTTTTGTAAATATTATAATAATACTTGTATCTACCACATGTGGCAATAGAAATTCCAGCTAGATTAAGGGTGAAGCTTTGTCTATGAGTACAATCCTACATTTTCTACCTTTGTGGTATGGATATCCAAGGCACTAAGGTTCCACTTCTTGTGCCCACTATATGGTGAAGAGTGGAGTCAAGTGAGTTACATTTATCTATTCGATGGGATAGTGATGATGGTGCTAACGACTGAAGAACCAACTCTGTGAGGTCTGTCTGGATATATCCCTTTCCCTATAGAGACAGTGGCCATCAACTATGCAAACAATGCTATAGTTCATCATCACACACTAGTAGTTGCTTGAGTAAGCATGCATCCATGCTAGCATGCTGTTACCATCACTTTCTGTTCAAAAGGGTGGCCACATAGCTATTAGTAACTGATCCATGGCATCTATATAATGAAGGATTTCAGTTTTGATTGCCATATAATGAAGGTTTTTATTTCTGATAGAAACAGAATGAGACATGAACACTGTCATCCACCATGAAGATTATCAAAGGTACTACTATTAAAGGGATAAAATGCTCTTTGATTTTAACATTGGGCTTTAGTCGATACTAGATTCCTTCAGAAGAGAGGATAAAGTGAACCTAGGCGTTGCTGAGCACAGCAAACCACATTCAACTGAAAAGGATTTGATGTCCTCAACAGAATTTAGAAGGCGCAGAAAAAAGTCACATAGCCCTTTACTAATTTGAATTCCTTAAGCATGAGTTTCCAGCAACTTAGACTTCTATTTAGTCAGCTAGCCAATTGACTGTAACGATGGCCTACTGGAAATATCCTATACTGACCTGGATGGGATGATTTCCAAGTGCAACCAATACAGAAAGAAATTTAGAGGCAGTTATAAATCTTCCAAGGCTCAAAATTTCAGTAGGCACTACTTACCGGCTGAGCTGTTCTATTGAAATGATAGATGCTACAGAAAGGTCTGACTTAAAAGTTCTTTTATCAACAGTTTGTTCCACCAAAAAATTTAATCCCATTTCACAGTCTTCATCATCCTTGCTAGTTTTAGCTCTTTTATTGAGCTTAGTTTTTTCCAATTGAGCCTTTATTCCATTCCAGAAGCTCTGTGTTCTGAGAAACCACAAACTTAATTCATCTTTGACAACATCTGTTCCAAAGAAATGGCATGTTAGATGGCTTAGACTTTACCATAAAAAATAAGTTAGTAACCTTTTAGAAAGTAGACACCAGAATCCTGTAGAAGAACATGAACTTGTGAAAGGAACTTGACTCTCCAGGCTTTCTTCAGTTGAGAAATGAACTCAAAATCTGACACCATAGCATAATAAACTCAGCTTCTATATATAATAACATTTTTGACATAACCCCGGCCCTTTTTAATCAATTAGCTTCATTGCTGCAATGGACAATTACTAGTAGCTGGCAACAATGACACACTATAGTCATCTATATGGCTGTAATTTGTAGACTTTTCCACTAGAGTTATAAACTGCATGAAAATAAAGGATGTATAAATTGTATTTCTATACATGTTACTGCCATTTCCTACAGTAAAGTTTGGTAGAAGAACATCTTACTGGTGTCTGTTTCATTCAAACTCTATCTGCCTCCATGAGATTGTTTCAAGCATCTAACAGGAAATTTAGACTTGAAAGTAGTGCTATACAAACAATGCAAATAATGTTACTGAATTGTAAGATGAAAATCCATTTATGAAACCAAGGATACTTCTGGAAGACCTCAGTTTGGTCCAGAGATTATATGACAGGAGGATACAACAAATCGTCACTTCAATGAAATTTCTTATATCAACTTTTCTGAGACAGTCGCAATTCATGCTTCAGATGTAAATGATGCTCCCAGCAGATATACAAAGAATGAAACTAGTTCTGCACACTGACTAGAACTGTGTTTGATATTTTAATTTGATACACTAGGAACCAATCGTCACATGTAGGTATCAGATCTGTGGAATGTAAATGTGCATCCTCTCTATTACCAATCTCTCACCATGTAAGTATGTGTATGGCAGTTGTTGATGCAACATTTCATCCTAAGCAATTCTGTAACTGATCTTGGCACTTCTAGAAGCTGACATGTTAACCAGTTTCTTATGTGGACTAGTTAACTGTGGCATATAAGCAAATTAGTTCTATGACTATTAATGGTTAGTTATGTATTGAGACCAGTTCAACCATGCCTTAATGTCAGATAAGCTCAAGGATTTAGCTACGTTGACCCTTAAATCTGTGACTATGGTAAGCACTTGACCTTTGGCTGATTTGCATTAATTCCAAGAGCTTACAGTCAAAATGTCAGACAAAACAAACAAGGATCTAATATGCAATTTAACACTAAGCTTCCACTGTGACATCAAACCAAGATTATTATCCTTCATAAACTCTAAGAAAAGCAGAGAAAAATTTATTAATTAGACCATCAAAATAGCATCCAATTAACATTTATTTATATAAATATTTTGTTTGGAAGACAACAAAATACTTATAAAGTTATATTAGCAAATCACCTAAATAGATCCCGGAAAACCAATGTATAGCACAGCTCCAAAGTGCTAATATGCCTAACTGCAATGATATTGAGCATTAACAATTCAGAATCCACCATAAAACATTTGAAGAATAAAAAAATGGTTTATTGACACTGTATGATGGGAGCATACAATGACCATGTTAATGCTTCTTGGAATTCTCACAAGAGGAGATGCATAGTGTACACTGTACAGTAAGATTAGAAGATAAGAAGAAAAAAGGCTAATGGTACTCAATCTTCTCTTGCTTAAAATTTCCATTTAGAAAAATGCCTCTGCACATCTGCGCCATAACTCAATTAAACTAACTGCTATGTCTGTCTTATTCTACAGCCCTTCTGGGCACAATTGTCCAATATTGCAGTCATTCTCTATTTTAAACTTCATTCTACTAACAGGTAAGGCAATGATTCTTTCTTCCTTACAACCCATGTCGAAGAGGTAGTCACAGAGTTATTGGTAGTGGGCACCAAACAGCAGACTAAGTTTATCCCCATTACTTCATGAAGCAAAGTTTTTATGAATTTGGTAGGATACCTAGGTTTTTATGAATTAGGTAGGATAACTTGTAAAAGGGTCAACTGCTAGGCCTGTGATTACATCATGAGTTAGAATAAAATAAAGCTTTTGGTCAGAAGATCTCTTCCACTGTCAACAATTTCACCAACAAAGTTTGACATGTTCATTTCCATGTTTAAAAGATGCCTTGACACCCGAGATCTTGTTAGTATTTTTTCAAATCTCTCTGCTACAACCATCAGAAACTTTTTTTGGCACAAACCCTCTGAACTGTTGTAGACTACACCTAACATGACCTTCTTAGTGTATCTTTTTCAGTATGCCACGTGATGAAGAAAGAGAGAAATTATATCAATGTCCATAGATGACCACATACTTTTAATGTAGCACAATGATTCCATCATCAAGATTCATCATTTGCATTTAACTCCCAATCATTTACAAAGCATACTGAGTTAGTTTAGTAGGAATCTTGCCACCAATAACACAAACATATATGTCATCATGTTGTTCAATTGCAAAGAAGAGACACAGAGACACATCCTCGTGTTCCTACCCAAGAGAAATAGAGAAAATGCGGATATCATTGATGAAGTCCTTAACAAATGCGCTTATGACAGAGTGCTCTCACAATATTTACCAAAAAGGCCTAACCCTATATACTCTCTCAAATGTCATATCATCAAATTGACTCTTCATACTTTAGATCAGTTACCTAGTTGTCTAGCAATTGTACAGTAAAATGTGCCTCTTGGCAATTATTTATCTTATGACTGATTCGTCTAAACAACAATATTTCATGAACTTTGACAAAATATTTCATTTCACAAAAGTGTTCTATGGTAATGCAATTTGTTGCGGCTTTCCTGGATTGACACTTGGTAACAGAGATGGTAAAATTTTATAAAAAAGACAGAACAACATAATTGAGTTGTGGAACAGGGGTTTTCCTAGTGAGATTTGTAAAAAAGAAAACAACAGACATATGGCTACTGTTCCAAGACTTTTTGGTGGTTGGAGAATCCTAGTATGGGGTACCTCTGTAGTATACACTCACTGGGAAGTATGTTCCATGGGTAACTTATTTGGGTTGATGAAGCAGAGGGACTGTGAGTGGTTATTTCTAGTGAGCACAAAACATATCAGAAAGTCATTGTACTCACTGGAAAACATCAAAATTTCAGGAAATGTGGAAAAATGGGGGTATTGAATTATAAAAAAATGTTAGAAAATATTGTAATGGTTATATTTACTTCTTGAAATCTTTTGTACATTGTGTACTTTTATCATAATGTCACTCTATGTAATCAATTTTCGAAGAGATCATAATAAACTTAATAGTTTTCTAAAGTTAAAGTCATGTGATTAGTAAGAATTTCTTAGACGTTAACTCACCATAATGTACATCCTCTCCTATCTATGTATTATGAAATTACATCATTGAATAATTATAATCAAAGCACTATTCTCTCTTTTCTTCATTGTACTATCTGCTATTGTATTTGCAGAAACTTTGGTTAAATAAATATTTGGAAAAAAATATAAAAAAGACATAAGATAGGCCAAATTACAAATAATTATAGCCCCTACATTGTAGAGGGAAGAAAAAAAAATTGTTGTAGCACTATGGTAGCAGTATACATTCCACCTTGCAAGGGAAGAAAAAAATTTGTTGTTTTGAATTTCTCTAAATTATTGAAACCAATAAGATTCGTAAAAAATATGCTCCACTTGAAAACAAATTCTGGCTATTGTAAGACACCCAAGAATTTGTTTTTGTTTGCCTTAGATTCTATACATGCCAGAAAAACAAATACACATCTGAGTAGAAAACAAATTGTATACAAAATTTCAGCTATATGGAGACAAATTCCAGTTATGTGAAAACAAATTTGACTTTGACAGTAGCAAGCGGCAAACTAAAAAAAATGCTTTCAAAACACTGGCGAGAATCAATTCATTTCCATAACTTTTCAGCTAGGGAACATTCAATATTGGTTGTTTTTATGCTGCATAACAGTTGGCAGGGGGGCGTCCCTCAGCCCTAGCCATTTCAATAGGGAAAAAGAAAAAAAGAGAGGTGCTTCCAGTTATTTCAGGCCAGAAATGCCTAAAAAATTTGGACACACGTGGGAAATGTTGCGGAACCTTTCCCAGATCTTTCCTAATTTCCAGAAATGGAAGGAAGCCATTTTCTAGGCATTTCCAGGGCATTTTCCATCTTGGAAACATGTTCTGGGTATACTTCTTGTCTGGAATTTTTCTAGGCTTTAACTACCTGCTGCACAGTTGCTCCATGTAACAAAGGTTTTGATAAATCCTTGATCTCTTTATCTCCAAGGATTTAAGAATATGATTTGTTTTGTTCATTTTCAGTTCTAGGTATGCAATCCTGAAAGGATATCACACTTGATGTGTTGAAGAATTCACTTGCTTGCAATGGAGTTTGGACTAGTTAAAGAAATTGAAATGGCCTTCATTCAAAAGTTTGTTATGGCCTTCATTCAAAAGTTTGTTTCCTTGGAGTACCAATTCTTAAATTAACCTTTTCTTTACCCTTGGTTTTTGTAGGTGCAAATACAGGAGAATTTCTACGACATTCTAATAAGTTTCTGATAGTTTCAAACTTATTTTGTTCTTGGTTAGAATTCCTGTGTCTTGAATGGAAATGCTTTTATGCAACATTGTTGCTCCTGAATAACTGGGGCTTCCACTACTTTTATATTTTGTTAGTGGGAGGACTACATAGACTTTTTTCATTTCTTCACTAATGTTCTGTTTTTGCTCAACAGGTAGACAATAAAGGCAACGAAGTCTTGGTAGGTAGTTCAACTGAGCACATGGATCCTACAGCAACAGATGTCGCTCTGGAGTGTGATAATCACACTTTAGACTCTATTGTTGCTTGTGGTGATAGCTCATCTCACATACCATCAACTGGAAAGAGAACAGGGAAGGACATGTCTGATAAATGCAATACAAGAAATTCATCTAAAA
Source organism: Pseudotsuga menziesii (assembly GCA_001517045.1). Taxonomy (NCBI): domain Eukaryota; kingdom Viridiplantae; phylum Streptophyta; class Pinopsida; order Pinales; family Pinaceae; genus Pseudotsuga; species Pseudotsuga menziesii. Next base: position 190,061 of record LPNX010910198.1, on the reverse strand, counting down.
CGGATTTGATTGGAATTGAAGAAACTGTTGTTAGTGTCAGGAGAAGAAGTCATGATCAGTTAAAGAGACCAAGGGCATTTAAATCGAATACTGGAGACTTGGCCAGTAACAGTTCAGATTGTGACCATGAAATAGAAAAAGCAGATGGTGAAAGTATGATTGGGGAAAGTGAAAAGGTTGTCGAGCGTAGAGATTTCTCACCACCATATTGTAAGGACAATCTTAGTTCATGTGGAGAGCAGCCATAAGGGAATCATGTGGAATTCTATTCTTCTCAAGAACCCCAGAAAGCATCACAGGGTGGCTCTCTGCCTTGTGAATCAGATGTGGGAATTTATTTGAATGTTTCAGGATCAAAGGACATACCCCCGATTACTGACTTGAATGCCCAGGATTGTTGTGATGATATTGATATGAAGGAGACTGTTTACCTCGGTAAGAAGCTTCCTTTGAGAAAAGAAAATGTTGTAAATGAGACAGACTTAAACAATCCCTGTGCTACTGAGAGAGTGGAAAAAGAAAACCTAGATATGCATTCTAATGTTTTGACAAGTATAGTAGTCCAGACAAGTCAAACTGTGTTTGATATTTTAATTTGATACACTAGGAACCAACCGTCACATGTAGGTACCAGATCTGTGGAATGTATACATAAGAAATTGTACATTGCAGATTCAGATTTGATGGGATGGCCAGAATGAGTTTCCATATCTCCACTTTTACAAAACTCAGTGAAATGTGAATGTGTGGGGAACACTAGGCCATTCATTCCCCCAATGCCTTGAAATCAGAGACACCTGGGTGTTCCCCCAAAATTCAACTTTTGGAATTTATAAATGTATTTAAAAAAAACTAAAATGCATTTCTAAGTCGTCTTACCTAATAAACCTCCCTCAAGTGATTTTTCATTTGCATGTGATCATTAGAGTGATTTTTCCATTTAGCGATCCTGTATCACTGATTAGTATCCCTTGAATATTATAGATTCAACAAGAAATACAATGGTGATGGATAAATCATGTTTGCTACAACTTGTCTGCCAATGCAAATATTTATTAACTTATTACACATTTCCATGACATCATTCATGTTTATGAATCTGATTCAAATCATAAATCATGTGTCATGCTTTTCATATCATATTTAAATATGTTCATCGTTAAGTTGTAACACTTAGCCCACAGGAGACTGGTTGAGCAGCAAGCAGCAAGGTGATCAAGCTTATATTAACATAGAGACCCAGGTTTAAATTTTTAAAACCCCCAGAGTGGGTGCGGATGAGGCCAGGTTCAAGTCCTGGGTGATTTTGACGGCATAGATGCACCCCCCATAGTGCAGCAGCTTAGCCAAAGGCACTCTATAAGACATATTTCTCAAACCAAAAAAATAGGTTTTAACAGAAAAAAATTAGTTATATTATTTATGATTTCATATCTTTATATCTTTATGTTTATACTTTTTAGGATTTCAGAGACAGGGTCCCCTGTGATAAGGATCAACGTCCCCTATTTGGGGTGTGTCGCCTCACATCCCTTGGATGCACTTCCCTGCTCTCACATCCCCGCCGTCTCCTTAACTTGCTGGAACAATGTAAATGTGCATCCTTTCTATTACCAACAACCCCGCATACATATTTGAGCCCCATGCTTACACACAATCCATAAAAATGTGTTGAGCTCCACCAACCACTGAAATCTTAACATTTTAAACGAGTCTTGCATTAAACCTACCAATCTCTCACCATGTAAGTATGTGTATGGCATTTGTTGATGCAACATTTCAGCCTAAGCAATTCTGTAACTGATCTTGGCACTTCTACAAGCTGACATGTTAACCAGTTTCTTATGTGTACCAGTTAACTGTGGCATATAAACAAATTAGTTCTATGACTATTAATGGTTAGTTATGTACTGAGACCAATTCAACCATGCCTTAATGTCAGATAAGCTCAAGGATTTAGCTACGTTGACCCTTAAATATGTGACTATGGTAAGCATTTGACCTTTGGCTGATTTGCATTAATTCCAAGCTCTTACAGTCAAAATGTCAGGCAAAACAAACAAGGATCTAATATGCAATTTAACACTAAGTTGCCACTGCGACATCAAACCAAGATTATTATCGTTCATAAACTCTAAGAAAAGCAGAGAAAACTTTATTAATTAGACAAGCCTGAAAAACAATTTTATACTATTGCATCTCAGCCTACCAATGAAAATGTACAAAATGCTTACTTAAAAAGGAATTTCAGCTTCTCTGTCATGCGACAGCCAAAGCACTCTGCAACTTCTCTAGACAGAGTGATTGGTATCCCACTGCCACTTACCAAGTATGCAAAGCATTCAAACCTTTCACTTTTAAAAAGTAGGTGACATAGTAAATAACAGGCAAACAATACCTTATATTACCTGCCAAACAATTATGTTTTATGTTCAAAGAAGAACAAAATCCTGAATTATTAATGCTGATAGTTGTAATTTGTTTAATAAAAAGTTTGAAATAGCTGAATTGGCTGTATCTATAATCATTAGCGAGATTTTCTATCCACAGATTGCTATAATAGTAACCAATCTCAAGCACAATTCTTGAAATGAAACATGCAATGTGCTGGCAATGTGGCAGACAGCTTGCAACCTAAGCATTCAACTATACTAACACCTTCAAGCCAAATCTTATCACAAAAGGAATAAAACATGAATTTTGTATGGCAATTTATGTGCGATGGACCTTTGCGTAGGAAAATATTCAAGAAATGACTCAATCCTTGCAAGCAAAATTAGCCATCAAAGGCATTTTTTTTTGTAGTTGAAGAACCATTTAAGTAGCATGTGTTCAAGTAAAAACATTTTCCTCTGACCAACAATAGGACTTTTTGTTTCATTGGTAAGGTTGAAAAAATTTAAGCCATCCACCAGGGTTCTGTCCTAACTATGGTCTGAGCCATGCTCATGGAAATTCAAAAAGGTGTGAGGATGGGTGCAAATCCCAAGTAGTACTTGGAGCATGCTTCTCGTAGCAAATTCAAACAAGAAAATGAACATTTTCCTATGCCTGGTAAATGTAATAAATGCCTACTACATCATAACAATCTTAATTTTGTGTTAACTTATCAACAGACTTTCAATGGGAAAAATGGCAAACCCTGCTCATTTTTTAAATAATTTGTAAGAAATAAATGAAACACAAAATACATTGGACAAGGGAATAAAGGTGAAATTACCTTGTACAGACTTCATCTTTTCACAGATACTGTTGCCATCATCCTGCCTCAAAGGTTTCATGCAATTTGTATTCTCCTGCATTGAGTGAACAGGCTTACAGGCAGTGAGAGTAATTGATTTCACTTTCCCTTGCAATTTGTTTCCAGGGCTGTCTAACAGAGAACCGATTGTTTAATCAAGCAGAGAGTGAAATACCCCAATGTTGGAATCATACTCGGAACCCAAACAAGGGTTTACTTCAGACAAAGCTGCATTTCAAAAGGGTGAGATTGACCAGAACATCTTTAAGGCAGAGAGAGCCTCCTTCGGTGCCTTTAGGAGTTTAGTCTTTAGCAGACCTATTTAGTGTTGGATGAGACGACGGGACTTACTTGTATTAATAAACTTATCTTAATATAGTCTTATTAGTTATAATCCCTATCGGCATCGGCAACCCTTTTTTCGAAACTTCAACTTAGAGAGAATTTCTATTTCTTTTTGGGTTCGGACTAGGATGGCTCTTGCTCTGAAATTGAGACTGGGCTCAGAGACGGATCTCATCTTTATATCGAACTGCTGCTAGCCCAAATGAACGTGAGTTCACCAGGATGGTTAACAATCTCCCCGGCTGCAGGCGAATCTGCTTAACAGAGAACCGATTGTTTGAAAGGACGTTCAATAAACTGATTGAGGAAGATTCATAACGCCATTGAAGCAGAATTTCGAGGGAGATCCCGGCGAGGGTTGTCGAGATTGTGACTAGAGGCATAGAAACCTGATGACAAAACCCTGATATTACTGGGGCTAATTTCTTGTGGATGAATTTTGGCAGGAAGTACTATTGGTCGATAAAAGATTAATTTTCTTATTTTCATAGAGAATGGTGTATTTGTATGGAGAAAAAATACTAAAATAATTATCTAAATTGATAATATAATATTGAAGGTTCATGATCTATATTCTTCTTTGGATGTAAGGTATCTCCTAAGAGAAGTTATGATAAGCTTTGTCATGTTTGAAAAAAAACATAATAATACAAAACTAGTAAATGTTTTTTATTGTTTCAAAAATAATTTAATAAATAGTGTGACCTTGTACTTGTCTTAAATAATTTATTGATACCTTATCTATTGTTAATCAATTTAATTGCACAATAGATAAGGTATATCCTTCCTTCGTAGTCCATAAAAAGCAACCAAATCAGAGCAGCATAAGCCATTAATCTTCGACCTTTCCTCCTCATCTTCTCGATCCAGCACTTCAGTCCCCTAGCTAAGTCTCGGTTTCGAAACCCCAAAAGTCTCCTCCTCCTCCAAATACACCGTGTAAGGGTTCTCATAGGGCTATTTCCAAGGAGAAACAATCAATCTTAACTCCTTACTCTTCGGCGCCTTCCTTCTCACAACCCGCTTCTGTTCATTGATTATATCAGATTCAAAACTCCTATGTACAGTACTAGGATAGAGTCATTATTGTTAGGCTTATTTAAATTTTAGGATTGAAAAATTATGTAGATAGGTTTTCCATATCATTGTGGTGTTATTATAGTACCTAGGAGCATCCATAGCTCTGTTGGAGTCACCTCATAATCACATGCCTTTCTTCACTACCTATGAGTATCTATAATCACACTGGAGATAGCTACATGTCTCCATCATTAACTTAGTTCTCTTTCTCAATCCTTTACTATTTATATTTTTCTTTAGCAATTAGTGGAAGGAGGAAACACCGACTCTTTACAAATAGGTGGGGATGATGGCTATTTTTAGGGATTGATGGGGCATGCTTGAGAGATAATAATATCCCCTTGAGATATTTAACCCTATATGTTAGAATTTCTACTTTCCACATGATCATATTATTTTAGTGTGAGCCAATGAGATCCTTTCATCAATTAATTCATTGACTAATAGATTGATATTCAAAGTTTTCAAGGAGTTAGTCACTCCAAATATCCCAACTCCCCCATTTTTATGAGAATTTCAAGAAACATTCACAATTTTATTTGTACCATTTCCTTTCTTAATCATGATTGAAAAAAGAAAAGGGAGTTTTACAAGACTTGGATATGTGTGCTTGATGTCTTAGGCCTTAACTAAAAATGAAAAATAATGGAAGTAAACTTATCAACATAATGGAATCCAACTTTCCTTCAATCCTCAACAAAAAATGAAAGCAATTCAAATTCATAATGCAAACAATTTCTATAATATTAAAATAGTAAACTTGATCCTACATCAAGAACTAAAAAAACAAATTTGGAACGACAACTATAATTATGACATTGTTGAAAAGAAAACTACTATTTACAAATTATCTACCTTAATGCAAACTAACTAAAGTACCGATTAAGTATTTGACCATTGACTTGGAGGAGATCAAATTCTCCTATATTTTGTACTTTATATGTGCCAATGCCATTCTTTTTTACCACTTGAAAGGGTCTAAGACAATGATGTTAGAATTTTGAATGTTTTCCTCTTCTCTCTTTTGGTTTGTCCCACTTGATAAAAATATATCCCACTTGGAAATTATTATTACTAGAAGAGTGTTTACCAAACCTACGTTTCACAATATTTTGGTGGATTGCAAACTTTAGTCTAGATTTATCCCCCTCATCTTCTCAATTCAACAAACGCGTCGTCGCTTAACCGACGGTTATGAGAATATTCGTCGCTTAACCGACACAATACTTTGGTGGATTGCAAACTTTAGTCTAGATTTATCCCCCTCATCTTCTCAATTCAACAAACGCGTCGTCGCTTAATCGACGATTATGCGCATATCCGTCGCTTAACCGACGGTTATGAGAATAGTCGTCGCTTCACCGATGCTTGTGGCCACATTTACAACAAAAAAAAATGTATCCTTGTGATTTTTGGTAAGTTTAAAAAGAGAAATCCACGCGCCGTCGGATTTTTCCACCGGATTTTGATTCGAAATGTAGTAGTGACACTACCAAAACTCAATTACATATAAGTAAGAACTACCACTAATTTATATTAGCATAGTCATTATTTAGTTGTATTAATAGTTTAGATTGATCATTTATAGCCACATCACTTAAAATTGCTCAAATTTGGTAGTTTTAAGCTTAAAATTACATGACTAATGTTTTTGGCCGTGTAGTCACAAATTTGTCATTTTGTACTAGTGAACAGAGACTACGCTATTGAAAAGGGATGTAGAGAGAGAATCCAATGGAGGAAGAAGAAGATGATGAAGGAAGGATATTATGTCGTATGTCAGTTTAGTGCGACGAGATTCTTGAACTTGTCACTGGTTTCAACTGACGTGGAATATCCTACCGATTTAATTAGCCAAGGTGCCAAGGTTGTGTCCAAATTATCCTATAAAAACTATAATTATATGCCAAGGTCATGCAAATTAGCCTTATAATTAACATTATATGCCAAGGTCATGCAAATTAGCCTTATAATTAACATTATATGCCAAGGTTTAGTGGCTTTAGTGGGTTTTTTTATATGTGAAGGTCATGTCCAAATTAATATATAGCTGATCGGTTGCATTAATTCATTTTTGTTAATATAGGGACATGTAAATATATATTATATATATGTTATAATTTAGTAAATTCTAACACTGCAGATGGATTCAAAGTCCCCCGGTCTCTGAATCCATCTACAGTGTTAGAATTTGGTAAAATGTACAAATTCATTGTCAAATTTGCAATTTTTTTCATTGCCGGAGTGCCAACTAAAAATGACCAAACAAATGACCAATTGGTATGTGGTCATTTTTAGTCTAGATACCCTGTGACCACATTTGGTCATTTATCTCGATCGTTTTTAGTTGGCTTTTATCCCGTGACCAAAAGTGGTCATTTATCTTGGTCTTTTTTAGTTAGCTCACTTAAATTTATCAATTTTGGTCATTTATCCCTTGAAAAAAAACTGTGGTGACCAAATATTTTGGTCTCCTGGTCACTAATCTCTAATTTTCCACTAGTGCATGACCACCTTTGTTATGATGAATTAACCTTATTTTTTTATTTTATATGACCACTTGACTATTACTATCATATCCTAACTCAACCTAACATTATTTTATTTTATGTTTGGTAACAACCCTAAAATATAGGGGTTAGTGTATTATCCCTTCTAGAAGTCTTGTTGAGATTATAAATTCAAGTCTTGAATTTCTTTTTGGAGAGTGTGTTGACAAGATAAATTTGAATATATGATCTTTCACCTCTCTAGGGTTTGTGGCTACTAATTGGGTTGATGTCTATGGTTTTGTTGCTATCTATGAGTCGCCACCACCTCCTCTGTCAGCCTGCTAGTGTTTGTGTCTTCCTGTTCAAGTTATTGTTGATGCTAAGAATAAGCCATTTCAATATTCTCATACTGTTAAGGGTTTCCTTTACATGTGTTGATATTCTTTAAGATGGGCATAATCTTTTGTATGCTGCTAATTCTGATAGAATCCCTTCTTAGGGAGGTCATGACTAATATACACCTTTAGAATAAAGGTATTGACTAATATAATTCCCTTAGGGATGGGTTGTGACTGATCTAAAGCCATCAGCGATGAACTATGATTGAGTTGCTACCTCGGCCATGATTGTGTGAAACCCTTCTTGAGCTAGGTCGTGACTGGGTAAAACCCTTCTTGGGTAAGACATGATTGTTTGACCTTACCTTAACTAAACCATTGATTGTTGAAGCTTTCTTTACCAGGTCATCCTACAGTTCTTTCTCCCTTCTATAGGTTCTTGGATCTTCATCCCCATTATCCACTGATGATATTAAATCTGCAAGTCGAAATGGTCAAATTCAAAGATGCCAGTAGTTTCATATAGATTTATGAAGAAAAGAACTATTATAATAATAAACCCATAGTTACCTACCTTAGACATTAGTTAATCCATTTTTGTCTTATTTGCCTAGTTTCCTATATTCCACTCTATGCAAGTTCTCTTCCACATGCCATAGAAGTCAAAATTGCTAAAACTGAGTCATGGAGTGCTTGGGAAACCTCCTATAAACCATATTTAGCATGTCTACATTATTATAGATCCTCCAAAGTGCATATCTACTTTTTCTGCTAAGTTGCTTGTTTTATTGAGAAATAAGGCAAAAGGGAAAGTAAGACTAGGTGTAGTTGAATTCTTTTTTGCCCTCATCATCCTCCATCATTTTCTCCTAATAAAAGCATGTATGAGTTGTATTTCCATCCCTTATTATGTTTCCTACTTGAATTTTCCAATTCATAAGCCTCTAAGTGGTTTTGGAAACTTCTTTATGCACTTATGGGGGATTTGACTAGATTTAGTAAGCCTACTTTTTGACTATTTCGAATGGAATCATTATGCATTCAAATATCTCATGTAATTATATATTGCAGCAGCATATGAATTCATAATTTTTTCTATTGTACACTTATTCAATACAGATTAGTGTTATGCTCCAATTTCAGTCTCCTTTGTTTGTAGTTTTGCATGTTTGATTAGCAATTTTGTGAGTGCAATTGTTCTATCACTTGGGTTCAATTTCCACATGCTATCAGAGCCTTTGTATATTGATTTCTCTACTTCCATATTTCTATTGTAGGTTTTACATCTTGACTAGCGAGCATATTCTGTTGACTGAAGGGCATAGTTTTTGAGCTATGGATCAATCTCAGAAGATCATATTGACTCGATATAATTTCTTTGAATGGAAAGCAGAGATGGAGATACTGTTGAGAGTGAAAGGTATCTATAGGGTCACTATGGAAACTGAGGTAGAGCCCAATACGACTGTAGAGAAAATAAAATGGCACAATAGGAGGGATGAGGCCTATGGTCTTTTGTGTCTGAGCATTTCAAGAGACCTCCTCTTCCATCTTGATGGATTGAAATCACCTAATGAAGTGTGGGAGAAGCTTGTAGATATTTTTTGTAAGACATATGAGATGAGAGGACATCAAATCAAGAATTAATTGATCTATTTGAGTCCCAACAGCTTCGAATCCCTGCAACTCTACTTTTCTAAGTTTAAAGCCCTTATTTTGAAGCTAAAATAATGTGGAATTGAAAAGAAGGAAGAGCGACTAGTTTTGGAAATACTCTCAAAGCTTGGCCCTAACTATTCAATGTTTTTTTTGACCTTCCATGCCACCAAGTTGACAGCTTGAGCATGGAATATTCCTAAGCTTGTAGAGTTCATGGAATCCCTCACACAGGAACAAGATAAATTGGTGATGATGGGCACCATGAAACCTTCCAAAGACCAAGATTTGGTTGTTGGATATTTGAGGGTGGATTCAAAAGGAAAGAAGAAAGCTAAGAACCCACTTGATAAAAAGAGAGGCAAGAACAAGTCTCAAGAGGAGCCCCAAGGCTCCGAGAAGAACTTCCAGAAGAAGAAGAACAAAGGAGAAATGAGCAAGTGCGCATAATGCAGTAAGGGATATCAACCTGAGAGCTCCTGCATGAAGAAGCAAATTGACATGTTGACCCAACTCCTGGAGAAGAATAACATCTCCCTTCCTGATTGCTCAAAGAAGAGGGAAGGAGGATCAAATTCATAGGATAGAGAGAGAGTACATGGTTTGGTTGTTGGCACATCAAGCTCACCTAGCTTCATCATAGTCTCTACAGCTTCTAGACATATGGTTTTGACCAAGAAGGCATTCTCCTCTCTTGACATGTCGAAAGGTCCACCAATAGTGCGGGGAGATGACTCTCTCACTGACAGTTTGGGGAAAGGAAGGATTGATCTTGACCATGGTAAGTTCAATAACATGTTGTATGTTGTAGGTCTTACCTCTAACCTCTTGTCAGTGTATCATATGATTCACACAGGGTCTTCAAATAAGGTCATATTCTCCCCTAATGTTGTTGAGATCACAAAGATATCGAATCGTAAAGTCATTGAAAAAGGTGTTGTAGATCACAAATTGAAGGTATACATGTTTTCATGTTTTCTACCCTACTCAAACCCCTCTGCTCTTCTGATTCATGCTAAGGAAGCAAGCAAGATTTTGCATGAAATATTTGGCCATCTTAACTATAAGTATCTTTCTGATCTAAGTGAAAAAGATATGGTCATAGGGTTACCAAAGATTAATTTTTCCAAGGGAGTCTGTCAAGTTTGTATCCTAGGAAAACACCCGGAGCACAAATTTGAGAGAGCTAGTCATGAGAGAACCTCTGCACCTCTTGAGTTGATCCACAGTGATGTCACTGGTCAATTTCCTCATATTTCAATGAGTAAATCAAAATATGCATTGAACTTCATAGATGAGTTTTCCAGATATTGTTGGGTTTACTTCCTAAGGCACAACTCTGAAGTTTTTGACCTCTTCAAAGTATTTAAGGCCTTGGTTGAAAACCAGTATGGGAGGAGACTCAAGATCCTCAGATCTGAAAATGGTAGTGAGTATGTCAAGTTTGAGTTCATTCAATATTGTAAAGATGCAGGTATAAATATGCAGCATTCAATCCCTTACACACCACAACAAAATGGTGTTGCTAAGAGAAAGAACAGATCACTGAAGGAGATGGAAACTTGTATGATGGAGGCTAAGACTTTGCGCCCAAAGTTTTGGGCCGATGCTATAAAATGTGCATCTTATATCTATAATAGGGTGCCTCATAAACATCTTGATTGTATGACTCCTTTTGAAGCTTGGAGTCGGCACAAGCCAGATGCGACCAATTTCAGGATTTTTGGCTCAAAGGCTTGGGCTAGAATTCCAACAGAAAAGAGAAAGGCTTTGCTGCCCCAAAGCCAAGAATGCCTATTTTTTGGGTATTCTGAAGATTCATAAGGGTACAAGCTGATCAAATTGAGCACAAACAAAGCCTTTATTGAAAGGAGTGTTCAGTTCTAAGAAGAGCCTTTAGCAGCAGTTGAAGTTGGAGAGTCTTATTAACCACCAGAACCATTGAATGTAAGTGGAGAGACAAATGAGTTTGATTATTTTGATATTTTTGATAATTATGATTTAATTTCATATCCTGATAGTCCTACAAGACCAAAATGGGAAGCAAATACCATTCATGCAGCTGGGGAACTAGCTGGAAATCCTAGTGATCCTAGGAGGGCTAGATCTCGGTTTGAGAGTGCCCTATGTATGAAAGACCCTTTGTTTGCAAAGAAGTGCTATCTGATGGTTCAATCAGACCCACATACATATGAGTATGTAGCACATGATCCAATATGGAAAAAATCGATGAAAGAAGAATTTAGTTCACTCCAGAAGAAAATCACTTGGGAACTGGTTGATCTTCCCCAAGCGAGGAAGCTAGTTCAATGTAAGTGGGTTTTCAAAACTAAGTTTTATGCTGATGGTTTACCTTTGAAATATAAGGCAATATTGGTAGCCAAGGTCTACTCATAGGTACATGGTATTGACTACAATTAAACCTTTGCACCAGTGGCAAAGATGGACTCCATAAGGGTAGCCTTATCCATTGCACCTTCAGAGCAGTGAGAGGTAGATCACATGGATGTGAAGTGTTCTTTCCTAAATGGAGATATTACTCGAGAGATTTACATGCAGCAACCTCAAATTTTTGTTTCTAATCCATCTTTTGTGTGGAGGTTAAAGAAATCATTGTATGGGCTCAAGCAAGCCCCGAGGGCTTGGTATGCCACGATTGATGGCTTTCTGCTGTCATTGAGTTTTGTTCGATGCAAGTCTGATATTAATTTTTATTTGAAGTTGATTCATGGTTCTTTGATGATTATTGTCTTGTATGTGGATGACCTTCTGATTACAGGAAGTTCAAAGAAAGAGATTGCCTCCTTGAAGGATGCAATGAACCATGCATTTTCTATGACTGATTTGGGGTTGTTGAGCGAATTATTGGGTCTCGAAATTACTCAATCCCAACATGGAATAAAATTACATCAGTCCAAGTATGCTTTAGATTTGTTGAACAAGTTCAGCATGAAAGATTACAAGCCAGGCAAGACTCCCTTTTTTTTCAGGAGTTAGGCTTGAAAAAGCAGGTTCTTCCCCTATGTAAATAATACACTATATAGGAAGTTGATTGGGTGTTTGATTTACCTTACACACACTTTACCTGATCTTCCTTATGCATTTAGTGTGGCTTCAAGATACATGGATCAGCCTCATGAGATCCATTGGAGAGCAGCCAAAAGGATCCTTAACTTTGTTCAAGCAACAATAACTCATGGGATCTTCTACAAATCTAAATCTGATCTTGATTTGATTGGGTTTATTGACATTGATGTTAGAATAATCAACCCATATTTACCTACCTTAGACATTAATTAATCCATTTCTGTCTTATTTGCCTAGTTTCCAATATTGTCTTCCACATGCCATAGAAGTCAAACTTGCTAAAACTGAGTCATGGATCACTTGGGAAACCTCTTGGAATCCATATTTAGTATATTTTCTTTATCTAGATCCTCCCTAGTGCATATGTACTTTTTCTGCTAAGTTGCCTTCTTTATTGAGATTTATGGCAACAGTGAAAGTAAGACTAGGTGTAGTTGACTTGTTTTTGGCCCTCATCATCCTCCATTCTTTTCTCCTAGTAAAAGCATGTATGAGTTTTATTTTCATCACTTATTAGCTTTCCTACTTGAATTTTCGAATTCATGAGCCTCTAGGTAGATTTGGAGACTGCTTTCTGCACCTATGGGGGATTTGACTAGATTTAATAAGCCTACTTTTTGACTATTTCAAATGGCATCCTTATGCATTCGAATATCTCATGTAATTATATATTGTAGAAGACTATGACTTCATAAGGTTGTCTATTGTACACTTATTCAATACAGATTAGTGTTATGCTCCAATTTCAGTCTCCTTTGTGTGTAAATTTGTATGTTTGATTAGCAATTTTGTGAGTGAAATTGTTCTATCACTTGGGTTCAATTTCCACATGGTATCAGAGCCTTTGTAGATCAGTTTCTATCCTTCCATATTGCTATTGCAGGTTCAACATCTTGACTAGGGGCATTTTTCTAACTGAAGGGCACAGTTTCTGAGCTATGGATCAATCTCAGAATATCATCTTTAATCCATTAATTTCTTTGAATGGAAAGCAAAGATGGAGATACTGTGGAGAGTGAAAGGTCTCTACAGGGTGACTATGGAAACTGAGGCAGAGCCTAATGCAGCTACTGATAAAATTAAATTGCACAATGAGAGGGATAAGGCCTATGGCCTTCTGTGTCTGAGCATATCCAGAGACCTCCTTTTCCATCTTGATGGATTGACATCACCTAATGAAGTGTGGGAGAATCTTGTAGAGGTTTTTGGTAAGACAGATGAGATGAGAGGACATCAAATTGAAAATGAATTGATCTCTTTGAGTCTCAGTAGCTTCGAATCCCTGCAACTCTACGTTTCCAAGTTTAAATCCCTTGTTTTGCAGCTAACACAGTGTGGAATTGAAAACAAGGAAGATAAATTAGTTTTGGGCATACTCTCGAATCTTGGCCCTGACTATTTAGTGTTTGTTTCGGCCTTCCATGCCACCAAGTTGATAGCTCGAGCCTGGAATATGCCTAAGATTCCAGAGTTCATGGAATCCCTCACACAAGAACAAGATCAACTGGTGATGATGGGCACCATCAAACCTTGCAAAGACCAAGATTTGGTTGCTGGAGATTCGAGGGTGGATTCAAAAGGCAAGAAGAAAGCTAAGAAGCCACTTGATAAAAAGAGAGACAAGAACAAGTCTCAAGAGAAGCCCTGAGGCTCCAAGAAGAACTTCCAGAAGAAGAAGAAGAAAGGAGAAATGAGCAAGTGTGCATACTACAGTAAGGGCTATCATCCTGAAAGCCCCTGCATGAAGAAGAAAATTGGCATGTTGACCCAAATCCTGGAGAAGAATAACATCTCCCTTCCTGATTGCTCAAAGAAGAGGGAAGGAGGATCAAATTCAGAGGACAGAGAGAGATTACATGCTTTGGTTACTGGCACATCAAGATCACCTAGCTTCATCATAGAATCTGAATCTTCAAGGCATATGGTTTCAACCAAGGAGGAATTATCCTCTCTTGACATGTCGAAAGGTCCACCAATAGTGCTGGGAGATAACTCTCTCACTGACAGTTTGGGGAAAGGAAGGATTGATCTTGACCATGGTAAGTTCAGTAATGTATTGTATGTTCCAGGTCTTTTCCTCTAACCTCTTGTCAGTGTATCAGATGACTCACACAGGGTCTCCAAAGAAGTTCATCTTGTCCCCTGATGATGTTGAGATCACAGAGATCTCAAATGGTAAAGTCATTGCAAAAGGAGTTGTAGATCACACTTTGAAGGTATACATGTTTTCACATTTTATACCCTACTCAAACCCCTCTTCTCTTCTAATTCATGCTAATGATGCAAGCAAGCTTTGGCATTAAATATTTTTCCATCTTAACTATAAGTATCTTTTTGATCTAAGTGAAAAATAAATGGTCATAGGGTTACCAAAGATTAAGTTTTCCAAGGGAGTCTGTCAAGGTTGTATCGTAGATAAACACCCAGAGTATAAATTTGAGAGAGCTAGTCATGAGAGAACCTTTGCACATATTGAGTTGAGCCACAGTGATGTTTCTGGTCCATTTCCTCATATTTCAATGAGTCAATCTAAATATGCATTGACCTTCATAGATGAATTTTCCAGGTATTGTTGGGTTTACTTCTTGAAGCATAAGTCTGAGGTTTTTGGCCTCTACAAAGTCTTTATGGCTTTGGTTGAAAACTAGTCTGGGAGGAGACTCAATATCCTCATATCTTAAAATGTTGGTGATTATGTCAAGTATGAGTTCATTCAATATTGTAAAGATGTAGGTATTCAGATGCAGCATTCAATCCCTTACACACCACATCAAAATGGTGTTGCTGAGAGAAAGAACATATCACTGAAGAAGATGGCAACCTGTATGATGGAGGCTAAGACTTTGCCACCAAATTTTTGGGCCGAGGCTATAAACTATGCATTCTATATCTAGAATGGGGTCCCTCATAAACAAATTTATTGTATGACTCCTCTAGAATCTTGGAGTGGGCACAAACCAGATGTGACCCATTTCAGGATTTTTGGATCAAAGGCTTGGGCTAGAATTCCAACTAAATAGAGAAAGAATTTGCAGCCCCAAAGCAAAGAGTGCCTATTTGTTGGGTATTCCAAAGATTCAAAAGGTTAAAAGCTGATCAAATTGAGCACAAACAAATCCTTCATTGAAATGAGTGTTCAGTTCCAAGAAGAGCCTTTAGCAGCAGTTGAAGTTGGAGAGTCTTCTTCACCACCAGAACCATTGAATGTAAGTGAAGAGACAAATGAATTTTCTGATTCTGATATTTATAATAATTATAATTTAATTGCATATACTAACATTTTTACAATACCAAAATGGGCAGCAAATACCATTCATGCAGCTGGGGAACTAGCTGGAAATCCTAGTGATCCTAGGAGGACTAGATCTCAATTTGAGAGTGCCCTATGTATGAAAGACCATTTGTTTGCAGATAAGTGCTATCTGATGGTTGAATTATACCCACAGACATATGAGGATGCAGCACACTATCCAATATGTCAAACAGCGATGAAATAAGAATTCAGCTCACTCTAGAAGAACAACACTTGGGAACTCGTTGATCTCCCCCCACGGAGGAAGCTAGTTCAATGTAAGTGGGTTTTCAAAACTAAGTTTGCTGCTGGTGGTTCACCTTTGAAATATAAGGAAATATTCATATCAAAGTGCTACTCATAGGTACATGGTATTGACTACAGTGAAACCTTTGCACCAGTGGCAAAGATTGACTCCATAAGGCTAGCCTTAGCCATTGTAGCTTCGAAGCAGCGGGAGGTACATCACATGGATGTGAAGTGTTCTTTTATAAATGGAGATCTCACTAAATATATTTACATGCAGCAACCTCAAGGTTTTGTTACTAATCCATCTTATGTGTGTAGGCTAAAGAAATCATTGTATGGGCTTAAGCAAACCCCCAGGGCTTGGTATGCCAAGATTGATGGCTTTCTATTGTCATTGAGTTTTGTTCAATACAAGTCTGATCCTAATGTTTATTTGAATCTGATTCATGGTTTTTTGATGATTATTTTCTTGTATGTGGATGACCTTCTGATTACAGGAAGTTCAAAGAAAAATATTGCCTCCTTGAAAAATGCAATGAACCATGCATTTTCTATTACTGATTTGGGGTTGTTGAGCCAATTATTGGGTCTTGAAATTGCTCAATAACAAGATGATATAAAGGTACATCAGTCCAAGTATGATTTATATTTTCTGAACAAGTTCAACATGAAATATTGCAAGCCAAGAAAGACTCCCTTCCTTTCAGGACTTAAGCTTGAAGAAGCAGGTTCTTCTCCTAAGGTAAATAATACACTGTATAGGTAGTTGATTGGGTGTTTGATTTACCTTAAACACACTCAACCTGATATTTATTATGCAGTAAGTGTGGCTTCAATATACATGTATCAGCCTCATGAGATCCATTAGAGAGAATCCAAAAGGATACTTAACTTTGTTCAAGGAGCAAGAACTCATGGGATCTTCTACAAAGCTAAATCTGATCTTGATTTGATTGGGTTTACTGACAGTGATTGGGTAGGTGACAAGACATATCAAAATTCAACATCAGGATATGTGTTTATGCTTGCTAAAGGAACAATCAGCTATTCAAGCAAGAAACAGAGTGCCATAGCACTCTCATCTACAGAAGCAAAGTACAAAAGGGTTGTAAATGCAGCAACTCAATGTTTATGGTTGTAAGGGATACTTTGTGACTGTCGCCTTGAATCAGAGTTTTCAACTATTATCTATTGTGATAATCAGAGTACCATTAGAATCTGCAATCATCTAGTTCAAATACAGAGAACCAAACACATTGAGATCCATATGCACTACATCAAACAACTTGTGCATGATGGCACCATTCACCTACTCTTATGTGCATATTCAGAACAAGTAGTAGACATATTCATCAAAGTTTTTTGTGAGAAGACATTCAGGAATCTGAAATCACTAATGGGGATTGCTGACCATGCTGTGAAGCATGATTCATGACAAATTTTCAAATTTTGTTTTACTGTTCATGCCTAAGGGAGGATTTTCCCAATAGGTTTTTGCCTCTTTCCTTGGTTAAATGGACATGCAGTATGTAAAGGGTGACTAAGCCTTGTTGCTAGGACCTATAGTTTTCTGATATTTACTCATAAATTCAGTATTAAGGGGAGGTGTTAGAATAATCAACCCATAGTTACCTACCTTAGACATTAATTAATCCATTTTTGTCTTATTTGCTTAGTTTCCAATATTCCACTCTATGCAACTTGTCTTCCACATGCCATAGAAGTCAAACTTGCTAAAACTGAGTCATGGAGCACTTTAAAAACCTCCTATAATTCATATTTAGCATATCTACTTTATTCAAGATCCTCCCTAGCGCATATCTACTTTTTCGGCTAAGTTTCCTACTTTATTAAGATTTATGGCAAAAGGGAAAGTAAGACTAGGTGCAGTTGACTTGTGTTTTTCCCTCATCATCCTCCATTATTTTCTCCTAATAAAAGCATGTATGAGTTGTATTTACATCACTTATTATCTTTCCTACCTGACTATTCCAATTCGTGAGCCTCTAGGTAGATTTGGAAACTGCTTTATGCACCTATGGGGGATTTGACTAGATTTAGTAAGCCTACTTTTCAACTATTTCGAATGGAATCCTTATGCATTTGAATATCTCATGTAATTATATATTGAATCAGCCTATTACTTCATAAGGTTGGATATTGTACACTTATTCAATATAGATTAGTGTTATGCTGCAGTTCTAGTCTGCTTTGTGTGTAAATTTGCACGTTTGATTAGCAATTTTGTGAGTGCAATTGTTCTATCACTTGGGTTCAATTTCCACAAGTGATTGGGGAGGTGACAACACATATAAAAATTCAACATCAGGATATGTGTTCATGCTTTCTGAAGGACCAATCAGCTTGTCAAGCAAGAAACAGAGTGCCATAGCACTCTCATCTACAGAAGCAGAGTACAGAGGAGTTGTAAATGCAGCAACTCAATGTTTATGGTTGCAGGTAATAATTTTTGAGTGTGGATTCAAATCATAGTTTTGAACTATTATCTATTATGATAATATGAGAACCATTCAAATATACAATGATCCAGTTCAGAGACAAAGAACCAAACACATTGAGATCCATATTCACTACATCAGACAACTTGTGCATGATGGCACCATTCACCTACTCTTCTGTGCATCTTCAGAACAAGTAGAAGACATATTCACCAAATTTATTTGTGAGAATACATTCAACAATCTCAAATCACTACTGGGGATTGCTGATCATGCTGCAAAGCATGATTGATGACAAGATTTTCAAATTTTGTTTTACTTTCCATGTTTAAGGGAGGATTTTCCCACTGGGTTTTTACCTCTTTCTTTGGTTAAATGGACATGCAATATGTAAAGGGTGACTAAGCGTTGTTTCTAGGCCCTATTTTTTTCTGATTTTTACTCATAAGGTCAGGAGTAAGAGCGGGTGTTAGAATAATCAACCCATAGTTACACACATTAGACATTAATTAATCTGTTTTTGTCTTATTTGCCTAGTTTCCTATATTCCACTCTATGCAAGTTGTCTTAAACATGCCATAGAAGTAAAAATTGCTAAAGCTGAGTCATGGAGCACTTGGGAAACCTCCTAGAAACCATATTTAGCAAGTCTATTTTATTCGGGATCCTCCAAAGTGCATATATGCTTTTTCTACTAAGTTGCTTATTTTATTGAGAAATAAGGCAAAAGGGAAAGTAAGACTAGGTGTAGTTGACTTGTTTTTTTCCCTCATCATCCTCCATCCTTTTATACTAATAAAAGCATGTCTGATTTTTATTTTCATCCCTTATTATCTTTCCTACTTGACTTTTCCAATTCGTGAGCCTCTAAGTGGATTTGGAAACTGCTTTATGCACCTATGGGGGATTTGACTAGATTTAGTAAGCCTACTTTTTGACTATTTCAAATGGAATCCTTATGCATTCAAATATCTCATGTAATTATATATTGAAGCAGCCTATGGGTTCATAAGGTTGGCTATTGTACACTTATTCAATACAGATTAGTGTTATGCTCCAATTTTAGTCTCGTTTGTTTGTAATTTTGCATGTTTGATTAGCAATTTTGTGAGTGAAATTGTTCTATCACTTGGGTTCAATTAACACAAGAACAAACTTGTAAAACATGGAATTCTCAGTTCAACGGTGAACAGAAACAATTCAAAAAATTACATCTAAGCGGTGAAGATTTCATAACTCCCCAAGAGAGTCCTGCATCCTCTTGCGTTTCCTTCTCTCCCCCTCCAACTCCAAGTTCTTCAGCTCCACACATACCTTTTCTCCTATCTCATGCTTCCTTCTCTTCTCCTGCAACTACAGGTTCTTTGTCTTCACACAAACCCCTTTGCCTATCTCGCCCTTGTTTTTCTCCACCTCCAACTGCACGTACTTATTATTATTATTAACATTATTATTTTAATAATAGGTAATTTTGTAATTTAGTACATGATTTATTAAGAGGTAATTTGGTAATTTGGTAAATAATTTATAAACCTCACATATTAAAATTTTAAAGAAAATCCATTGATATTTTATTTTTTTAATGTTTGAAAAAACAAATTTATTGTTATGTATCTTAATAATTTTCATCATCATTCTCATAAGGTCATTTACCTAAGGACAAGTATATTGTCTTGGAGATAAACCTAATAGAAAATATATATTTAAAAACTATTATTCAAACAATTAAATTTAAAGATTGGTTGTTGCTTCAAAGTCACTAGAATGCCTCCCACCTTTGACAATATGGGTTGTTATAACTAATTTTTAATTTTTGCTTGGTTCATGGTTTATATATGATTTTCTTTACCACTAGCATATCTACCAGTAAAACAATTGGGCGGTGAAGGTGGATAGACACATCTAGCCACTTAGTTTTGTGAAGATGGTTGATTGTTAAACAAGGACTAAACATTAAACTTATTACCAAATAAACATTAAATTGATTAATATAAACATTAAACAAATTATTTAATAATAATAAGAAACTATTATTGCTACCTCTTTCTTTAACCACCAGTTAAGTAAAGCTTAGTTAAATCTTATTCAAGATGCATTTAGGCATAACGATATACGATGAACATGAAATGAATATTGGTTTTACACTTATTAAACTTGGTTTAATCTTGTTGATACGTTCAAGGAGGCTCATAATATGAGATAATATCTAAACGCTTATCGGCGTCATTAAATCTTAATGTAAGAATTTCACATATAATATTTCAAGATTAGGAATCTTAAACCATATTAAATATGTACACCATAAATAGAAATATGAGACAATACTAAGATGATATAGCAACAAAATAGCTTTATTATTATGGAAACAATATTAGGGAAAATGAGAAAGGAGATATTTTGGACCTCGGAAAAAGATCTAATCAGATGGATCGACTCATGGTGGAAGCCTATAGAAAATTAGGACATACGACTAGGATCTGAAGGATTCTTCACGACAACTTCCCACAACCTCGAGAATAGAGCCAGGCTCTTTGAAAAAAGACTATAGTATTACAATACAACATGCCTTTATATGCATAACTAGATGGAGAAATTCATCCCAAAGAAGGAGGACTTCACATATGCTCTAGTTTGGATAAGGTTGTACTCACTATTGCTGGAATTTTGTCTACGAGAGACATTGGAAAGGATCAAAAACACCTTGCGTATGTTTGTTAAAATCTCTGAGGCCACTAAAATTGGGTGTTAAACATATTACATTAGAATTTTTATTTATCTTAACATATCCATGGTCATATATTTCAAGACTATTCCCTAAAAAACAATCCTAATTCCTCAAGTACTAAAAATGGGAAGGATAAAGACAACTTTGTCCTAGTCCAAAATCACAACAAAAAAAGCACATAGAAGACCAGGTGGAAATGCAGGAAAATTCTTCGTAACTAAGAAAAAGTTCGAGGATATTACAATAAAAATAGAGGATGGAATGGAAAAGATGGCATAGGAATACAAGTTTGAAGAACCATTAATACAACAAGAAGAATAAACCATGAAAAACCAAGAGGAGCAACTAAATGCCTCAACAGCATTCGTGGACACTATTATCCACCAAATTTCTCCCCCAATCCTACAGGAAGATAAAAACATGGAGGGGGGAACTATTCTAGATTTTGAATATTACACATAACATTGTACCCTCTTCTACAATATATCATATATAAGGAAAAGGTAGAGAGAGATAGGAAAAAATGAGAGAGAAAAAGAGAATATAATAGTATTTTTGAGATAAATTCTTACCATGAACTCAGATTTGGGTAATCTTGGTATCGTTGAAAAGGAATCGTTGATGGATACAACTTTCATGTTTTTATCTTCATGAGATTCCTCGTGATTTGGTCGAGGCATGTATTTTTCTAAATCTGGGTATAGGTAATCTCGAAAAGCATTTTTCTAAAGATGGTTTACGAAAAGCATATTTGAAAGATCCTTTAAAATATTCTTTTCAAGATTCCTGAAACCAATAATAAACTTAGTTTCTCTCTTGTTACCACCTTTGTCAACATGTCTATAGGATTCTCTCTAGTATGTATCTTTTCCAACTTTAACAGTTCATATTCTAGAACATATCTTATGAAATGGTAATCGAGTTGTATATGTTTAGTATTCAAACAAAAGGCTAATTTCTTTTCCAGATTCATGGAACTTTGGTTGTCATCATATAATATTCTATTCCCCGTCTTCTTACCCAATTCCTCCATGAAATTCTGCAACCAAATCATCTCTTTACTAGCCTCTGTAGCAACAACATACTCATCTTCTATTTTTGAAAGTGCAACAACCTTCTACAGTTTCGAAATATAACTTACTGTTGTTCCACCCACAATAAAGGAATAAACTACAGTGATCATCCTATTTTTTTTATTATCTGTCATATCTACATCAACATAACCTGTAGAACAACGTATAAACCTCCAAGGCATAATGCATGAGAAGAGGTACCTCTCGAATACCTGAAAATACATTGTACTTATTTCCAATGCTCTTTACCTGGATTGTTCATATACCCGCTCAAAACTCCCACTACATGTACAATATTTGGTCTTGTGTACACCATGGAATACATCAATATTCCAATTGTTGATGAATAGGGAACCTTGGACATGTGTTCTATCTTTTCCTATGTCTTGCGAGACATCTCCCTACTTAGTTTGAGATTTTTGGCTAAAGGTGTACTAACTGGTTTCCCATTTTTCATTCTAAACCTCTCCAACACATTTTCTATGTAATGACCTTGAGACAATGTCAATTTGTGATTTTTCCTGTCTCTTGTTATTCTCATACCAACGATTTGCTTTGTAACACCCAAATACTTCATCGCAATTGATGTACCTAGTTTCCTTTTGAGCACATTTATATCCTGCATTTTAGACCCTGCAACAAGCATGCCAGCCACATACAATAACAATATAATATGTCTTCCATTATCTATCCTCCTAAAATAAACATAGTGGTAAGAATGACATCTATTATAACCCTCCTCTATCATAAACTTATAAAATTTTAAATACCACTTCCTTGGAGCTT
Organism: Pseudotsuga menziesii; assembly: GCA_001517045.1. Taxonomy (NCBI): domain Eukaryota; kingdom Viridiplantae; phylum Streptophyta; class Pinopsida; order Pinales; family Pinaceae; genus Pseudotsuga; species Pseudotsuga menziesii. The sequence continues at coordinate 167,238 of LPNX010910198.1, read as the reverse complement.
GTTTCAAATGTAATATCTCGAATTTTTACGTTGGTTATATTGGGCACAAGCCCCACTGCACATGATTTAATTTGATGTTATATTTATATTTATATATTGGGTGTATTCCCCACCACACGTGATTTATTTTGGTTATATAGATATACTGAGCATAAGCCCCAATGCACATGTTTTACTATTTTTTTATATGATTCTATATTGGGCATAGGCCCTGTTGGACAAGGACTATCGCTATGTACTGGGCATAGGCCCCGATGTACTTTATTTATTTATTATGTGATTGAGAAGAATCCCTAATATAGTGAGATGATATTTTTGTGATGTATTGTGTAGACGACTGATATACATGATTGATTTCTATGATTTGTTGGAAATAATCCCTGGAGTGCTCCAACATGATGTTGAGCATAATATTTGGAACATCAAACATTTGGCCATTGTATCCCTAGGTGTATTGTCAAAATGCATCCTAGTACTAGTGTTGAGAAAAAGGATATGGAATTGCACTAATGTAATTAATGCATGTTTGGTAGTGTTGAGAATAAGCTCTGAATAGGACTAGGGGTTACCTTAATTAAGGGTGTTGAGTCTAAAGGACTTTGAATAGCACCAATATTCATCATACTTATTCAAGTTGATTAATTAAAATCCCAATCTATTTATTATCAAGGACTGGAAGAGGCTGCCATGATTACGAGATAATCCAACATGCAAGGAAATCTAGGGCTACCTATCTTAGTTGACCGAGCAAACCCCACATGACGCCTTGTTAAAGAATCAACATAAACTAAGGAAGCATTGAATAAACAATTATGCTAGTTAATGTGTGGATAATAAAATATGAATAAATAGAATAAGTCTATAATATATACATGAAATATATATATATATATATATACATAACTTATTTTGAATAAATAAAGAAATAAAATATAACAAAAGTTACTAAGTAAAAGTCTATATAAATATTATTTTATAAACTAAATAAATAAATTAAAATTATTTTCTAAACTCAAATAGGAACCAATAGAAAGTTCCTAGTTATAAAAAAATTTATTATCTTCTAAGACATATTACATATAAATAAAACTAAGAGTTATTTGCAAGAAAGTATTAAAATCTTTATGTAACTAAAGATAACTAACTCCCCATTTTCCAAAGAAAATATTTAAAAGCAAGAGCTAAGGGAGGGCACGGGATATGATCATTATTTCTATAGAGGATTGGAGAGAATTTCCAAACCTGGTACTTACAGAATATGGAGCCTAAATAAAAAATACTACTATCATCCTCCTTAGGTGTTCTAGTTTTCTCCTGCATGTTGGAGCCAGCTCGGGGGGATTTGATTAAGAATGATGAATGGTTCTACATCTAGGTTTGGAGGAACCTGCCAGTTCTAAGTGATCCAACCAAAAGTTGACAGGTTTTCCTTTGATAGTCCCACCTCGACAGGTTCACCTTTGACAGGTCTTCATCAACATGTTCTCTCCAATAGGTTCACCTGAATAGGTCTGCCTCGACATACAACATACCAACATGCTATGCGATAGTTGAAATTCTAAACCACTATAACCTATTTTGAAATGAATGTAATGGGTAGTCACCTAGGCATCTCAACATCTTATATAAGCATGTACACTAATCTAATATACATCCTTTTGATCGATAGAATTTTGATTCCTCCATCTTTCATGGAGAAGAAGTAATAAATTGGTTTGAAATCTTGCATATTGTATGTGCGCATACTTCTTACTGACCTATTTTATTTCCTACTTTGCTTGTTCTTCGTATATTCTTCTACCATAACAGTACTCGACTCATTCAGTCAACTGTTGTCCCTAGCATGCACCTGGGAACGACCTGGATAATTGGTATCAAAGAAAGATCATGTTCAGAGATTGAGTTACATAATCACTTCAATTGAAGTTATTTAACTTATTCCTATTCAAGCAAACTCACAAAATCGACAATATAAGCAGACACTTCCTTTGACTTTAGAAAATATGGTCAAAGAAGAAGACAATAGACATGCAACTGACGAGACAAAACAACTCATCGAAAAAGAACTGGCTTGCCAGGGAACCGAAATGTTCACCTAGTTCAACGAGATTCTCATGAGAGTCACTTCAGACTCCAGGGAATCTTCGACGTGACCTCACTTCAATAAAATCATCCCCTTCAAAGTTCAAATGAATCTGGACATACCAAACCTTGAAGGAAATATTGACACAAAATATGTCGATAATTGGGTACAACAACTAGAATATTACTATGTAGCATTAGAGGAAATTTGGGGTCTAAAATGGGCCTTATAAGAAAACACGCCAACAATAAATTTTGTGAGTTGGAATTCAAGAACCGATAGAATTTCAATAAAATGAGTCAACCATAATGGTTGAATTGACATATTTGTCATAAAAGAAAACTAATTTTTTTGTTCGTATTTTCGACATATCTCCCTGTGTTTTTACTCAAATTTCAAGCAAGAGAGCTTGTTGGATCTGATATTTAATTCTGCATCCAATGAGTACCCACATTGCATACTTTCGATGGACCCCTCTACCCCAAAAATAAGAAATACCTAAAAAAATGTGACGGTGATCTCATCATCACATTTTTTAGGTATTTCTTATCTTTAGGTAGAGGGGTCCATAAAAAAAATGCAGTGTGGGTAATCGTTGGATGTGGAATTAAATTTCACAACCAATGAGCTCTCCTACTCAGAATTTGAGTAAAAACACAGGGATATATGTCGAAAATACAAAAAAAAAGTAGTTTTTTTCATTCTTCCTCCAAAATTAATAACTATTGTTTTATTATTTTGACTATTATTTTATTATTTTCCTTAGGAGGCCCATTTTAGACCCCAAATTTCCTCTAATGTGAATCAACTCTTTGAAGTGGAAAATATCACCATTACATCCTTAAACATGTCAAGCTATGTACACTGTTGGTGGGATAATCTATCGAAAAAGATGGAAAAAGAAGACGACCCCATAGATAAATGGGTAAAATTTGTCAAATATTTCTGAAAGGAATTCTACCCACCCAAGTATCTTGAATAGCATTATAAAAAGTGGCAGCAGCTAAGGAAATGGAAAGATCAGTCCATACAGAGTTACACGTACAATTTCCATCGACTCATTGCTAGACTTGGTGTCCAAGAAGAAGATAAATTGCTTGTTTTGAAGTATGCCAACGGTTTATCCCCATACATTTAGCAAGAGATGGATTTGTTGACTATCAATACACTTGTGGATGCATTTCATTATACCGACAAGCTTGAATCTAAACAGAAAGGAAAAGAACATTTCACGAACAAGCCAACAGGTCGAACATCTGACAAGAAATCATCATCCAAGTCTGACAAGTTCAATAACCCTTCTCATCCGACTCCGCCAAATCCTGATCGTCAGAAGAAGAACTTTCAGAAATATAAGAGGGATTGCAACAAACAAGATCCTACTAGGAAATGGTGTGATTATCACAGTTCACCATGGCATGATATGTCAGAATGCAAAGCTCGCAAGAAATGTTTGGTAAAATTGTTGACATCCGACTTGCTTGACAGAATCCTAGTAGAATCTGATCCAGATGCATCAACCCACTTGGCTTCTACCGCGACCACTCTGACATCCTTGACTATCGTCAATGAGGAGGAACAAGAACACCTATCCCATACATTGATATGGGTTCTGAAAAATACATTACATGTGATTGTGGATAATGGTAGCCAAAAGAACTTCATTTTACAATATCTTGTGAATAAATTAGGTCTTGTCACCACCCAACATCCTCAGCCTTATAATATCAGCTAGATGAAGGTTGGGAAGCAACTAAGGATCACACAGTGATGTCGACTCACCTACTTCATTAAGCCTTTTGAAGATGAAGTACTATGTGACGTGGAACCAGTTTTCGTAGTCGACGCCCTATTCGGGAAACCTTACCTATGGGATCGACATGGTACATATTAGTCACGGCCTTAGAAGGTGATTTGAAAAATATGGAATCAATGGTATGGAATACTAGAACAAAACCCACATAAATAGTTGATATGATATCTAGCAAACAAACAAGAAAGCTTATTAATCATGATCAAAATTTCACATTAATCATGATAAAGCCTCAACATTCTAGGAATAATGTAGTGACATGTTGACGCACTGACCAGTGCAACTCTCAACAATAAGAACATATCAAAAATAATTTGGAAGAATACCAAGACATATTTCAAGCACCCGACAGTGTACCTCTACATTACTAGGTAAAACACTCCATTGAAGTTGTTCCTAGTTCTTTATTACATAACGCATCTATTTACAGAAGATCCATTCTAAAAAATGAATAGGCTCGCGGGAAAATCCAGGATTTGATCGACAAGGATCATATCTGCCCCAGCTCCTCCCCTTGTGGAAGCTGAGTCATCTTAGTTCCAAATAAAGACGAGACTTAACGCATGTGCATCGACCATCGAGATCTCAACAAAATTTTAGTAAAGAGAAGATACACTCTTCCACGGATTGATAAAGGCATCGACAATATGCAAGGTGCTAATTTATTTACAAAACTTGACCTCAAGTTGGGATATCAGTAGATTCCAATCGATTCTACCGATGTATGGAAAATGGCTTTCAATACCAAGGAATGATTTTTCGAATAGTTAGTCATGCCTTTCATCTTAACTAATGCACCTGCAACCTTCATTAGATATATTCTATGACCTTTCATCGGTAAGTGTGCCATTGTTTATCTCGATAATATATTGATTTTTAGTCGATCATGGGAAGAACATGTCAAACAACTTTGATAAGTCTTCGACTCTTTCTAGAAACATCGGATATATTTGAACATGGACAAATGCTCATTTGCGATGACCAACATCAAATATTTGGGGTATGTAATTGACTTTGCAAGCATTCATGTCGACCTAGAAAAACTATAGATCCTCAAAGATTGGCCCAATTCCTCAAAACATTCATGAACTAAGAAATTTTCTTGGCTTGGTGAATTTCTATCGATGATTCATACTTGGCTTCAGCCACATCACATGGCCTTTGAATTATTTGATGAGAGGAAATAGGAAAAGTTTCTTCAAATGGACACCGACACAATAGCAAGATTTTGAACCACTCAAAAACAAGGTTTGTAGTGCAATAGTACTTGTGTTGCATGATTTGCATCAACCCTTTTATATTGATATGGATGCATTAGACTGTGACCTCAGCATAGTGATCACTTAGTCAGGTCACCCAGTCGCATTTCATTCCGAGAATTTCAGTGACACTGTTAGAAGGTACTCGACATATGAAAAAGAACTGTATGCCATTGTTCAAGCTCTACAGCAATGGAGACACTACATTCTTGGCAAGGAAACGATCATCCTCACTAGCCATAAACCTTTTCATTTCGCTTCGTCCTAGTCGAAACTACCGACAACTCGACAACTCAAGTGGATCAATTACCTCCAATAATTTGAGTTGGTAATTAAGTATCAGAAATCCATATTCCAATGCCGTAGCTGATTGTCTCGACAGACCACCCATTAATCTACTATCTATAGTGATGAGTATGCAAGGTTATGACACCACTACTTGGCCACAATTGTATTTGGTAGACTATTATTTTTTTTCAATATATCAACAACTTCAGACCGACACACTGTGTACTACTGACTACTTCCCGAAGGACACCTTGCTATACAAGCTTGGATAGCTTTGTGTACCGACTGGTGAGAATCGATAAAATCTCATTTGGGATGGGAACTACAGAAAGAATACAAGACATTTTAGAGTCACAAAAACACTTGTTATCCTCCAAAAATATTTTTATCGGCCTTGACTTAAATCTAATTTCAACAAGTACATTCAATCATGCGGGGTTTGTACCATTGCCAATATGTTGAATCAACGACAAGGACTCTACAAATCTATTTCAATTCCTAGTTGACCATGGAAATATATTTCTATGGAATAATTAATGGGATACCATACTACCAAACATTAGCATGGCATTCTATTAGTAGTAGTCGACAGATTTTACAATATGGATATACTCATACCATGCAAGAAGACTATGACAATAGAGCAGACTACTCAACTCTTCTTTGAACATGTGTGGAAACATTATGGCCTCCCGAAGAAAATTATTTCTGACATATATTCTAGATTTGTCAGCACATTTTCAAAAACTGTATGGCAACAGCTTGACCCGAGACTTTATTTTTCCACATCCCTCCATCTGTAGAGAGATATACAAATAGAAGTTGTCAATTGCTTACTCGTACAACTACTTCACATGTAAAACCACAAGCATCATCAAACATGGTATGATAGCCTTCCATACATATGGCACCGCTACAATCATGCTCAACACAACTCTACGGCTAAGAGTCCATTTGAGATTTTTCATGGGTTTCAACCCTCAATTCCTATTGACTTAATCAGTTTCTTGATGTAGTCGAATGACACCGACTTTGAAGGACTAGAATCAGAGAAAGCATTTAATTTCATAGATCAAATATACAAAATTTAGAATATAGCATAGGATATGTTGCAATGAGCTAATGCAAAATCTAAGAACCGACATGACATGCATCGTATTCCTCATTCATTACAAATTAGGGATCAATTATGGTTACATCTAAATAAGGAGTGCTTCACTAGTCCATACATAAAGATGAAACCTTTGTGATATGGTCTCGACATTCCTGCATTCCTTGGCCTACATCCATTTTTCAATGTAGATGTACTTCGCCCATACCATGCACCATTTTTCGAACATAATGACTTGTAGACAAAAAAACCTGAAGAAATCCATCCAGATGTTCAAGAACATCTTCTTTGTGACACCATTGTGGGATGACGCACACTCCATACAAGGACGAACTCCATTTCCTTATTTCAAGTGGCTAAAGTTGGACAACTTCACCTTGACAGGTTCTCCTTGATAGGTTTGCCTCGACATACAACATATGGTTGAACTTCTGAGATGTTACAACTTCTTTTGTAATTGAACCTAACGGGTATTCACCCAAGTGTCTCAGCATCCTATATAACCATGTACACTAATGTAATATACATCCTTCTGATTGATATAATTTTAATTCCTCCATCTTTCATGGAGAAGAAGTAATGAATTGGTTTGAATTCTTGCATATTGTTTGTGCTCATACTTCTTGTCGACCTAATGTATTTCTTGCTTTGTTGATTCTTCTTATATGGTTTCTGCATAATAGCACTTGAGTCATTCAGTTGATAGTTGTCCCCACTGTGCACTTGGGCATGTCCCGAATCACTGAGGTCATCTAGTTACCACTACATAGGTAAGAAACAAAGTATTTCCTATTAAGTTTGTGTTGAAGTGTGCAGGGTGATAGATCTATTACAAGCCACACAAATTGAGGTAAGAGGTTACTCTATATCATATTTTTATTTCTTCTCTAAAATATGTTTACAGACTAAGAATTACAGTTATGAGGGTTTATATTGAAAGTTGCAAATTATCCTTCATAAAATTGATAAAACCTTAACTTCTGTGGGTCCATTGACATAATTATTTAGTCATGGTAACTTAGGTTTGAATTAAGGATATTTTTAGGGATAGGATAATTTTTAAGAAGTATTTTATAGTTTATGTTGGAATCTAGGGTTAATCTACTCATAAAAATTATGATAATCTATATCCAAACATCATGAACGGTGTTGATTCGACACATGATCCTCAAACATAGGAATCATAGATCCTAAAACACAACAACCTTTAAAAATAAAATAATTATTTAACCATTTAAAATATAGGAAAGAGTCATTTCAATCGAAGATCGCTCCAACCAAGCAAGCTCGTGTTGGAGCTCTATATTGTGAATATAGAACAAACACTTAGCATGATTTACAAATCATCCACACATGGTTTACAAATTTAGACAATAAATAAACTATCATTGAAATAAATTTCACATGCCAATGATAAGCATAATAGAGAACCCTATTTCATTCATGACATATCGAATCCCTTAGAGTTCCAAATCTACTTTATCAACCATTTCCATAATTTCAAGTATGACCCATAAAAATACCCATAGCGTTGGTTGCAAGCCATGAGTAAACATTTTAAAATGAAAGAGATATTACATAAACCATCAGATAAACTTAACTGGGGTATCACAATACCCCTCCTACCAAAAATCGGATCCCATATAGCTTCTTTCCATCCATCCTTGGGAGGAGTGGACACGCTTCAAGCGTTGGCATGCAATTTCATCAATAAACATTAAGAGTAATATGAAGGAATATTTTAGGATTTTCCCATGCTTCTATACATAAGTAAAACAAATAAAAGGGGTTTTTCCCCTCACAATTATTTACATCCAAAATTATCCACAGTGTCAGTATTGGCATTGCTAACGCAGAGCGTCTCCACCCAAATAGATTGCATCGCTCACCATCAATGCTTTGCCCAAAATATTGACAAGACCATGATTCATAAATTAAAAGTAACAGAAATGAAATATAGATTTCATGTAAACCAAAACAACTACATATTCCCAAATAGATACATCTAGAATTAAGATTTATAAGCTACACCAGAACCTTTGTAACTATTCTTAAAAAAACACACAGAGTAAGCTCAAGCACCCATCAATTTACTCTTATAGTGTTAGCTATTGGAGTATATAGATGACATTGAAAAACTTCAAAACATGGGAATTATAATCGCACAAAAGACTTCATCATTAACCTAACTATCAACATTTAAACCAATATAGAGCACATGAAATAGAACGAAAATATAATTTTGTATTTCCATAAATGGGTTTTAGATAGGATTGGTGGTTTTTCACCTACTAGCAAATTTAAAATTACAAATTATTCAAATTCCTAAATAGGATCATAAACACAAAACCGTACGGAATTTATGAGCACCATTTCATTTAGAAATGTCTTATATTTAGTAGGTAGTAAAGTTAAGAGACTACCAATAAACCCTTATAACTCCGAATCACAAGCCATTAAACTCCAAACAGGGAAATCCCTAATGTTTTTGAAAATGTAAAACGACCAACCATAGGTGAAGGACACTTAAACATGGGATTACACAAGCTCACTTGATGGGATTCCATTCCTCGTGTTTCAACCCTGTTAAACGTTGCACTATCCTATCCCAAAACTAGTCAAGGGTTAGAAAAAAACTTAAGATAAATATAAGAGAAAACAAAGTATAAACTACATGGAGGAAGCACATACCATAACAACAATGATGACCCTATAAACCCACTATCGATGCCCTTTCAAAAAAAACAAACAAGTCGGGAGCTCGTTCCCCTCATCTGTTTAGCATGCAAAGAGGAAATTGAAACAAGGTAAATCGCTTTTATGCTTGAACCATTGTGGAAGGTTATGTGAGGCCCTTCACATGGCATTATTAAATGCTTCAACCACCTCCACTAGTGTTTAAATCGATTACCAATCCCTATAGTAGTTAGTACCTCCTTGATCGTATATATGTCTTCCTCTATATGTATTTAACCTTCATTTCAAAGGTTAAAACATTCATTTGCTTGATCAAATTACTTCACTCGGCATAGGGTTGTATCTTAGAAACTGCAAACAAAGAGTGTCTCATGCCTTAGTTCATAATGAACTAAGTAAGACCAAGCTTATATAAGTCCTTCCTACCTTTTCATTGAGTCGTTATGTAAACCCAACCACTCTTTTCCATTTAGAAGCAAAGGTAAGTTAGCCACAACATTTTAGCTTAAACAAGACTAGGTTATGTGTTAAGTCAAACATGCATCATAAACAAGTGTGAAGTAAGTAGACAGAACAGAAAAATAAACACTAGTGCAATATACAAGAAACATCATTATATAAATAAACGATATAAATAGCACCGTAAGAAAATAGGTCACAATGTATTAATATATGAAAAAAATCTAGAACAAGAATATAAGTACATTTCTTGATAAGTTTACACAATGCTGAAGTTAATTTTAGATGAACCTTAGATCTTAATGAATTTACTGATCATACAAAAAAATGGATTTAAGGGACATTAGAAGTGGTATTAGAGACTAGTTTCGAGCACTTAGAGACCTTCTGGGCTCACTATTGAACATCTGCTACTGAAATGTATTTTAAAAACTTTATTTGTGATTTCTAAAGTAACAAAATATTATTGTTACTGGTTGTTTGAACTACAGAAGAGGACAACAGTCAACATGGAAACCTGAATTCCCCATCCTGAGAAGAAGAAATCATGGTGGAATTGAATTCCAACTTAATGAAGACTATACAGAGTCTACAAGTAGATCTGCATACTTTTAAGGATGAAAACATGAATGAAAGGAGAGATTAGAAAGAAATAAATGAACATATACTTTTGAGCTTCACAGGGATAAAACCCCATAGACATTCCACCTAGTCATTAAACAAATCCTAAGAAAATTGTCATCATAAAAGAAGGACCAGTAGACCAAGAGTGGAGGGACAAGAAGAAAACACTCCTAAATTCCTAGAAGAAGAATATCAAAACTATTCCAGTGATGGATCACCATACCCTTGCAAGAAAATGCCGAAAAATGATGATAACCCTCATGAGGAATTTCTAGATATCAAATCCCCAACTTATGAAGGTGAAATGAATACCGGGGAGAAGGCTGAAGAATGTCTATAGGGTATGAATAAATATTTTTGAGTACATAATTACTCTAGTGAGATGAAATCTCAACTGGAAATTTACAACTTGAATGGAAAGGAATCCACGTGGTGGAGAGGCCTAAAACATACTAAGAGGGACAAAGTAAAGGATATCAGATGCAGTACTTTTAGCAAAATATTCCAGGAAAAGTACATGTTCAAAATATTCTTTTATAGAAAAATAAAAGAATTCCATTCATTAAATATTTCTTCCCTAACTATGGATTCATTTATCAGCCGATTTGTAGATCTGTTACATTGTGTACCTAACATAGAAGATGAAAATGTAAATATACAACAATTGTTGGGATGTCTCCCTCCAAATTTTTGAGAAAGAATTGAGTTTGACATGCCAAAAAATCTAGACAATATGTTTCACAAGGCTAGACTTTGTTATGAACATGGACAACCGAGAAATGAAAATGTGAAAGGAAATCTAGACAGATTTAGGTCCTTCTAAGAAAACTAAAAACCAGGTTTTCAGCCACCTCCATACATAAAACAAAACAATAGTTTCCCACCTAACATAAATTTTAACAAACCTGGTGCATAGCCAAATGTTCCCACACCAAACTCCAACAAACTAGTAGTAAATGGAGGATTCAAGGCTTCTCCACTTTAGGTTAGCTGCTGGAAATTTCAAGGACCCCATTATGCCAGAGATTTCCCAAGCAAGACAGATGGAGTCCAACACAACTTAGGACAAAATCCAATAGTAAAAGACATGGCTTAGACAGCTAGGATCTATGCAGCACTCGACTACAGACAACTATACCATCAGGACACTATGTTCAAGATAGAAGGTCAAGTTTCAACCACGTCTATTTCAATTTTAATTGATCTGAGTGCTTGCCAAAAATATTTTTCTCCCAAGATTGCCAAAACATGTAAACTAAACAAAGAGAAACATAAGAAATTGGGGCTTGTACAACTAGCCACTAGTACAAAAATGAATGTTTTAGAACTAGTAAAATTATGTGAGATAGACATGAACAATTTTCCAACTAAGGTAGGATTAAATATGTTACCCTTAGGATCATACGATGCGCTTATAGGCATGGACTGGTTGGAACAACAACATGTCATTCTTGATAGTTTAAACATGTCAATCTTATTCATGGATAGCCAAGGAAATCAAAGAAATATTTATGGCATACCCAAGAAGGTTTCGGTTTGACAGGTATCCTCCTTACAAGCAAAGAAATGCATAAGGAATGGTTGCAAACTTTTTGTAGTTAGCACCCAAAAAGTAGAACCTAAGAGAGAACAACAAATCGAATACTTTTTGGTTCTTGTAGACTACAAAGATTTACTTCCCGAGGAAATACCAGGACTACCACCCAAGCTGGAATTAGAATTTTCCATAGAATTAACACCAGGGTTAGTACTGAATTCAAAATCCCCATACCACATGAGCTCACCAGAGTTGCTGGAGATGAAGTTACAGTTAAAGGAATTGATAGAGAAGGATTATATCCAACCTAGTGTGTCTCTCTAGGGAGAACCTATACTCTTTGTAAAGAAAAAGGATGATATGGTGTGAATGTGCATTGATTACCAACAACTCAACAAGATTACCATAAAAATATGTTACCAACTCCCTAGGATCGATGACTTGTTCAATCAAGTTGGAGGAGCAAATATCTTCTTGAATATCAACTTGCAATATGGATACCTCCAAGTAAGGATCTGTGATGAAGACATCCACAAAACTACTTTTTGAACTCAATATGACTATTATAATTTTGTAGTAACGCATTTCAAGCTAACCAATGCACCAACCAATTTTATGAGCATGATGAATAGTATTTTTAGTAAATACCTGGATAAGTTTGTATTAGTATTTATAGATGATATACTAATTTACTCAAAGACTAGGGAAGAGCATGAGGAAGATCTATGAATCATATTACAAGTATTATGGAAATACACGCCAAATTCACACCAATTTTAGCAAATGTGTTTTTTACAAACCACATATATAATAGCTAGGTCACATCATCTTAGAAAAAGGGATACTTGTCGAACCAGAAAAGATTAAAGCCATCAATGAATGGCCTACCGCTACTTGTGGCACAGACATTAGGTTAGTTTTGGAACTAGTGGGTTACTACCAAAAGTTCATTGAGAAATTTTCAAGGATTTCTTGTCCCATGAATGCCTTCTAGAAGAAGCAGAAAAAATTCCCGTGGATGACCAAATGCAAAGAAAGCTTCCAAAATATAAAACAACTTTTGACTACCACATGTATAATACGAATTACATATCCCGATGGGGATTTCGTTGTTTGCATAGATGCAAGCAAAGAACAACTTGGTGGAGTCCTCCTACAAAATGACTATTGAATATGTTACTATAATATCCCAAATTTTTGACCTAACACTTAAAGGAATGTGCCTATCGATTATGATGATTATATTGATGTTTTATTTTTATATTGGGTGGAAGACCCCACTACATATGAACATTATGATTTGTTTTATATATTGGACGTAAGCCAATTATTGATAATATATGTATATGCTAGTTTGTGTTGGGCATGGACCCTGAAGCACATGATTGATGATATGTTTTGTGTTGAGCGAGGAGCTCCAGAGCACTTGAGTGATTGATGACTTGTGTTGAGTGAGAAGATCTGGAGCACACGAGTACTTACCTTTTTGTTGATCAACAAGCTCTCAAACACATGAAAAGATAATTATATGTCTTGGGCATAAGCCCTGTAGCCTTCCATGTTGATGTTGAGCATAATCTCTGAAGCATTGGATCCTTGGCTATTGTATCCCTAGGTGTATCGTACAAGTAGATCCTAGCACTAGTGTTGAGCGAGGAGCTCTGGAATTGCACTGAATTGTAAATCCTTGTTAAAGTGTTGAGTATGGGCTCTGGTAAGCACTAGAGATTACTGAAAATAATTTAATAAACTTCCGAGTGAAAACAACTCGAAAAAAATATTGATCTCATCATACTTATTTATAAGTGATTAAATGAAATTTTGGATTTCTGTATTGTCATCAAAGTACTGAAGAGCTACCATGCTATATGAGGGAAATCCAAGATGCAAGGATGTTTAGAGTTTCCTAGCCTAGTAGACCTAAACCATCTACCTACTTGACGTTAATGAATAAGTGTCATTAAGTGTATGGATCATGCTATATGATGCCTGAAGACAAATGTTAACAAAATGTTATATTATTATGTACTTTATACATGGTGTGTATAAATAATTAAATATATTAATAATATAAATAAATTAAAGAAAGAACAGAAGCTCCATCAATTATTATTCATGATGAAATATTTAATAAATAGCGTAATGTCTATGAAAGTCCAACTAGGAACTAGTAGAAAGTTCCTAAGCTAAAATATTAATAATTACCCAAAGTAATTGAAAAGTGTTAAAACAAGAGCCCAAGTTTTCTTGATTTAACTCTCCCTTTGACTGAAAAGTATGCCTATAAATACTCAAGCCAAGGAAAGGATTGGGGGTTCTGATCTATCATTAGAGGATTCATTTTTCTGCCTATTTTCTCTCAACTAAATTCTTGAAGGAACATTTCCTGGAAGGAAAAGGAGAACTGACCAAGATATGATATACAAGTTAGGAAACCCTACCTTAGCAGCTCTATGCTACTTGCATGTTGGAGTCCAACTCGGGGGGATCTGGTTTAGAACCAGGAATAGTTCTGGTTCATGGTTGGGTGGAACGTGGTAGTTTCCAAGTAATTTTGTCATCAAACAAAGATCAGATCTGCATTGAATTTTTAATGCTGGTTATTTTAGTGTGCGGGTTCAGCCATTAATAGAGCTTCAAGTTCAGGTATGAAGCCCTAGATTACCTATTCTATTTCTCTAAATTTAATTATTGGGTATACTAGGTAAATGATTTCAATGCATTTCCTAACCTTATGTCTAGGATTATTTGGTTAGAATCTACTAGGGTTTGTATTTTTGTTAATACTAAACATGGGTTGTAAATTTTATTATATGTTGTACATTACAAGGTTTATACTTTAAGTTGATTTCTGTATTATTGCCATACTTATTTTATTTTTACTATATCTAGGTTTTGTTACCAGTTAGCATTTAGTTGTTCTACAGGTTGCATTACTCCACTGACATATTTCATTTGTCAGCAGAGGCTTGTTTTAAATTAAAAATTTGTTCATAACTACAAGTTAAATATATAGAAATATATATATATATAATAGTATTCAAATAGTTTTATAATTAATCTACTAATTATATTACTTATAAACTAAAGTACATAATTAAATATTCTAAGCTAAATCAACTAAGAATAGACAAAAACTAAATTTAAGATAGCAAAACATTAAAGACCTTCAAGGTGTTATATTTTTATCATTCAAGCTAGCATTATCTTAGGATCTTTAACTAAGAGAATAACATGCACAACAATAAACATAAGAGACAAGAGGCACAAATAATTTTCCTTGGAGAAACCATAAAGGAGAAAGCCTTGCAACTTCCTCACAGATAGAATGAGCACCAATGGCAGTAGTAAAACCCGAAAATAGAAAAGATGATCTCCACAGCTTGTTCTCTCTCACACACTGAGAGAGCTTCTCCTCTCTCACTCATGCACACCAATAAGTGAGTGTGTATGTGATAAATAGAGAGGCTCACTATCTATTTATATTCTTTCATTCACTTGAAACCCACTCCAACATGTCGGCTTCACTTAACACTTACTTACTAGAGCCGACATGTCTACGAGTGTCTAATAACCCTAGTGCCCCACAACTTGTGGGGACTTTGCCTCCTCCGATGAATAAGGAAGGTTATCCTTAACACAATGGTGGGGACTATTTACCTTACTTACAATGACTCACCTGGGGTCGAATTCTCTAGGATAGTTTAATAGCCCTAGGGCCCCACAACTGTGGGGACTTTAACCCTTGACAAAAAGGAGGATTACCCACAATGACTTGACATGACTTGTTCGCATTATAGAAACTTCCAATCGGAACATCAGGGCATGACATGACTCAATTACATTACAAACACATCCAGAAATAAACATTGGGGTATAGTCCATAAGATATACAAGTGAATACATTCTGAAGTTACAATTACATCAACACTCCCTCTTAACTAGGAAGGTATTCTCTCGACATAATTTATCAGCACGAGTCCTCTTCTATGTATCATTTGGATCATCATTGAGTTCTCGTCATCTTCAAGTTATCTTCATCTTCAGGTCATATTCATCTTCGAGTCATCTTCATCTCGATCTGGATCATCATTTAATCTGAATCATTATCACTGGATCTAGATCATCACTCAATGTGGATCATCACTGCTGGATCATCATCAAGTCTGGATCATCACTTGATCTAGATCGTCACTGCTGGATCATCATCAAGTCTATATCATCACTGTTGGATCAACATCAAGTCTGGACCATCACTTGATCTAGATCATCAGTGCTGGATCAACATCAAGTCTGGATCATCACTTGATCTCGATCATCACTGTTGGATCATCATCAAGTCTGTATCATCACTTGATTTGGATCGTCATTGCTAGATCATCATCAAGTCTGGATCATCACTTGATCTGGATTGTCACTACTGGATCATCATTAATTCTGGATCATCACTTGATCTAGATCATCATCAACTCTTGATCATCACTGAATCATCATCATCATTACTACTTCTGCTATCTCAATCAAATGATGATATCTCTTCATTCTTCTCGTCACAGGAAGTTCTACAGAGCCAACCCTTTTTCATGCTGGTTGTAGGCCTACCCTTCATGTAGTTATTCAGCGCTTATATCTGACCCTCAGTTAGAATGGCCCACCTAGCTCTTACATATGACCTCATCTTGTCAGAAAGGCACACCCAACACTCACATCTGAGCTCATCTTGTCAGAAAGGCCCAGTAGTCACATCTAGCCATGTGTAAACACATCGCACCAGAATGGCTCAGCACTTATATCTGACTATGTGCGAACACATTGCATCGAAAGGGCTTTGCACTTACATCCGAACATGTTCAAAAACACTACATCGAAAGGGCTCAGCACTTACATTCGACCATGTTTGAAAACACCGCATCAAAAGGGATTTGCACTAACATTTGACCATGTTCAAAAACACTGCATCGAAAGGGCTCTCAGTCCTAGGCTAAGGATTCCTGGTAACTGACCAAGTGCCTCCATTCTCCCAGAGAATGGGCATCAACCCTTATATTTGATCAAGTGGGAACACATCCCTCAATCACATCAGAATGTCCGTGCACTCACATGTGATTATGTAAGACTGCATCCTACAGTCATATCGTAATGGCGCTCAGTCCCAGACTGAGTATTCTTTGTAACTAACCAAATGCCTCCATTCTCCTAGAGAATGGAAACTCAGCACCAAGTTGAGTGTTCATGGGAATTTACCGGGAGCCTCCATTCCAAGAATGGCATTCAACAATTATATATGATCATGTAGGAACTAATCCTATAGTCACATCAGAATGGCTCAACAATCACATCTGACATGGATAGAACCAATCCTATCACCATGACAGAATGGCTTAGCCCTTACATCTAACCATGGAAGGAACCTAATCCTCTCACCATGTTAGAATGGCTCTAGGTCTCATCATTTCCCCTTGGAGGGAGCCTTGATCTGGAGAACACCAAGCTTCTCCCTGAAGTATTCAAACTTCACTCTGGCCAATGGCTTTTTTAACACATCAGCTATATGTTCATCTATCGCAACATACTGGAGCTTCACTGCTCCTCTCTACACCATATCCCTGATATAGTGATATTTGATATCATACTGAAGTAGCACCTCGAAGTGCTCTTCCTATCAATGGAACTTCCTTCCCAATACGAATTCACATAACCTTCCAGGTTAATATTTTGATTTTCCTCATACTTGAGACCATACTCAACTGTACCCTTCAGGTACCTCACTACATGCTTTGCAACCATCAAGTGGACATGCCTCAATGTGTTCACAACAAAGCGAATATCTGGTCTCATATTTGTCAGGTACATTAAGGAATAAGTCATCTGACAATACATCGTGGCACCAACCGACTCTATTGAAGCAACACTCAATAGATTTAGTTTTGATGCCAAAGTTGTGGTACTGAACCTATTTAGGATCTCTACTGCATACTTCCCTTGTCTTAGGAATATTCCACCTACATTCTACCACACCTCCATGCCTAGAAAATAGTGCATTGACATATAATAGGAGCATCACTGGTCTCCCACCTTCAACCTTGAAGTAAAGGTTGGAATCTTCTTTACTCTGAGTAAAGCCTAGAGTCATCATTAATCTATCCATCCTGTCGTACCATGTCAAACCTCATGATCTTCTACAGTCACTCCCTCTGAAACAGAGCGTCATTATTCCTTTGTCTTTTATACTCTATGCACTGAAACATTCTGTACCGAAGTGACAGGTAGCTTCATCTGCTACTAACATTCTATGTAACCATCTAGGATCACTAGATACCAAGATCCTCTATCTTGAACTTTTTCAAAATTTCTTCTCGCACCCATCTATGAGCTTGTCATCCTCTATCAACCTTGTAGCAAAGGTTGGTATCTTCATCAAGCTCCTCATGTATGTGTTATCCAATGGGTGTCTTCTGAGCTCATACAAGGCCTTCTTTCATTTGCACACATGATTCTTCCTGTCATGTGTATTTCTAGTGGCTGCAAATGTCTCTTTGTATTCTATGCATCGTGCTACAAATCTTTCCTTGTATCCCACGATGTTTCCATCTACTGCATGATGGAACTATGAACTTCCCTTCATGTATCAATACTGCATCCTAGACATCATTCTTGTTGAACTGGTCCTCCCTTTCGTCTTGGTTACTTCTTTATAGATGGAAGGTTCTACATGAAGGATGTCGCTGCATTTGTCATATTATTCTTCATCTTGAACTTGTCTTCACTTGTTCTTCCGAACAAGTCTCATCCTTCTTTGCTTGTAGATGATTATGTATGCAATCTTTCCTACAAGTCAAATGCATTAGTTGTATGGTTAGAAATATTTCATAAGGTATATTCATAATGAAAAATTCTTATGCATAAATATATGATCATGCAACTATTTTAGCCAATTCAACATCCATCCATATCTCACAGAAACTTTCTAGATGCCTTCCATCTCTACCAGGACAACATTGAGATTGTGCACTAATCCAATATGTCAACAAAGAGGTTTCATTCTAGATAAGTAGTTGTTGGTTGTGGAGCCTAATCTTCTAGATCCAAAGATATTATTCAGTTGTGATTGTAACCCAGTTGTGATTGCCAGAAAGCTGGAATAGCTTGGTCATGGCTATAAGTAACTCTGTCCCTATTTCAAACACTCTTAAGTTTGATGATGTTGTTGGTGTTATTCTTAGTGAGGAAATGCGAAGAAAAAGCATAGGTGAGACATCAGGTAACGCGTTGACCATGGAGAGCAGAGGGAGACAAAACGAGAAAGGAAGGAGCCCAGGAAATCACGGCAAGTATAAAAAGGGAAGATCCAAGTCCAGATTCAGAAAAATAGAGTGTTGGAACTGTGGTAAGAAAGGAAACCTAAAGAAAGACTGCAGAGCACCAAAGAAGAAAGGTGAGAGGCAACAAGAGACTACCCAGGAAGCTAATGTAGCAGGTGATGTGTTACAAGATGCTTTTATTCTTGCATTAGATAATCCTAGTGATTACTGGGTAGTAGATTCAGGGGCTTCATGTCATGCGACACCCCATAGGAAATTATTTTATGATTATGTTCAAGGTGATTTTGAGCATGTGTTATTGGGGGATGATGAAACATGTAAAATTGTTGGAAAGCATAAGGTACAAATTAAGATAAATAATGGAAATGACTGGTTGCTAAAGGATGTAAGGCACATTCCTGCTATGAAAATAAATTTGATCTCAATAGGGCAGTTGGGAGATGGCGGTTGTTTGTCTACGTTTGGAGAAACGTGGTGGAAGGTCACTAAAGGATCAATGGTAATTGCAAAAGAAGATAGGATAGGTATGTTATATTTATGTCCTCATAATACTAATTATTCTATTTCTGTAGCTTCCATAGAAACAGGTGCATCATTGTGGCATCATAGGCTTGGCCACATGAGTGAGAAGGGGATGTAGATTATCCACTCAAGGAAACTGCTTCTAGATCTAAAGCAGGTAAGTTTGGAATTTTGTGAGAACTGTTTTTATGGAAAACAGAAGAGAGTTAGATTTCTCAGGGTTGGGAAACAAAAGAAGAGTGAAAAGTTAGAGCTTGTCCATACAGATGTATGGGGACAATATCAGGTGCAATATCTTGGTGGCTCTCATTATTATGTAAATTTTATTGATGATGCTGTATAAATTTAGGCCAGCAGTAGATTAATTTTACCCACAACAATTATCAATTGATCATGCAAAATTGCTAACAATGGAGACTGAAAAAGGAGCTGCAACACAAAATTATATTAACTGAGTGTACAATAGCCAAACCTGTAATAACATAGGTTTCTGAATATATAGAATACATCAAGAGGTCGAATGCATAAGGAGGCATCCAAAAAAAGCATAAAGCAAGCTTACTCAAAATAGGCAAATCCCCCATAGGTGTAAAAAGATGATCCCAAATCTGTCATGGAGCTCACGAATTAGAAAGGGCGCATGGGAAAGCTAAAGAGTAGTGGAATGGTAGCTCATACATGCTTTTTCATGGAGAAAAGAGTGGAGGATGAAGAGGACAAAAAACTAGTTCACCTCACCTAGTCTTGCTTTCCTATGTGCCTTAAAACACTGAAAAAGCAGGCAGTAAAGCAAAAAAAGCAAATAGGCACCTAGGAGGCTAGGAATAAAGTAGATTTGATTCCTAAGGCTTTCCCAAGTGCTACATGGGTCAAATATGGCAAGTTTGACCTCTATGGATAGGCAACTAGCAACTTGCACAAGGTGGGACACATGAACTAGGAAAATAAGACAAAAATAAATGAATTAATGTCTAAGTGGGTAAGCTATGGGTTGATTATTCTAACACCCCCCCTTAAGCCTGACTTTATGAGTAATAAATCAAAAAAATATAGGGCCTAGAAAGAAGGCTTAGTCACCCTTTTACATACTGCAAGTCCATACAACCAAGGAAAGAGGCAAAACCAACTTGGGAAAATCCTCCCTTAAACATGGACTGTAAAACAAAATTGTAGAATCTTGTCTCCACTCATGATTTTACAGCATGATCAGCAATCCCCAGTAGTGATTTGAGATTACTGAAGGTCTTCTGACAAAATTCTTTGGTGAAGATATCAGCTACTTGTTCTGAAGATGAACAGAAGAGTAGGTGAATGGTGCCACCATGCACAAGCTCTCTGATGTAGTGCATGTGAATCTCAATGTGCCTGGTTCTCTGCTTCTGAACTGGATCCTTGCAGATTCGAATGGTACTCTGGTTATCACAGTAGATGGTAGTTGAGTACTCAGGTTCGAAACCACATTCTCCAAGTAAACCCTGCAACCATAAACACTGAGTTGCTGCATTGACAACTCCTCTGTACTCACCTTCTGTAGATGAGAGTGCAATGGCACTCTGTTTCATGCTTGACCAGATGATTGGCCCTTCTGCAAGCATGAACACATAACCTGAAGTGGACTTTATGTCTGTGCTATCACCTTCCCAATCACTGGCAGTAAATCCAACCAAATCAAGGTCAGAATTGGCTTTATAGAAGATCCCATGTGTCCTTGTTCCCTGAACAAAGTTAAGGATCCTTTTGGCTGCTTTCCAATGGATCTCATGAGGCTGATCCATGAATCTAGAAGCCACACTTACTGCATAACAAACATCAGGTCGATTATGTGTCAGATACAATAAACATCCAATCAATTGCCTATATAGTGTATTGTTTACCATCGGTGGAGAATCATCTTCCTCCAGCTTCACTCCTGAAAGGAAAGGAGTTTTGCTTTCTTTGCAATCTTGCATTGTGAATTTGATCAGAAAATCCAAGGCATAATTTGACTGGTTCACCTTGATTCCAGCTTTGGATTGAGAAATATCAAGCCCCAAAAATTGACTTAAGAGCCCCAAATCTGTCATGGAGAAGGCTTGGTTCATAGCTCCTTTTAAGGAAGCAATCTCAGCCTGTGAGCTTCCTGTAATGAGGAGGTCATCAACATATAACACAATGATAATTAATGAACCATTAACTAACTTCAGATAGACATTTGGATGTGATTTGCACCAAACAAAATTCAGAGATAGCAAGAAGCTATCTATCTTGGCATACCAAGCCTTGGGGGCTTGCTTTATCCCATACAATGACTTTCTCAACCTGCACACAAGAGAAGGGTTAGTAGCAAAACCTTGAGGCTGCTGTATATATATATCCTCAATGAGATATCCATTCAGGAAGGCACACTTTACATCCATATGATGTACCTCCCATTTCCCTGAGACTGCAATGGCTAGAGCTAGCCTGATGGAATCCATCTTTGCCACTGGGGAAAAAGTCTCATTGTAATCAATGCCTTGAACCTATGAGTAGCCTTTAGCTACCAATATATCCTTGTACTTCAGTGGTGAACCATCAGCATAAAATTTGGTCTTATAGACCCACTTACACTGGACTAACTTTCTTCCTGGAGGAAGATCCACTAGCTCCCATGTGTTGCTCTTCTGGAGTGAGATGAACTCCTCCTTAATGGCTGTTTTCCATCTTGGATCTCCTACTACTTCATCATATGTTTGAGGATCAGACTCCACCATCAAATAGCATTTTTCGGCAAACATAGGATCCTTCATGCACAGACCACTCTCAAATTGAGATCTAGTCCTCCTTGGGTCATTGGGATCCCCAGCTAGCTCTCCTGCTGCATGTAGTGTATTGGCTGCCCATTTAGGCCTTATGGGGATATTTGGGTCTGCAATAAACTCATCTCCATCATATAAATCAGAATCATCATGTTCAACAAACTCTTTACTTACTTCTTGAGGTTCAGGTGGTGAAGAGGCTTCACCAACTTCCACTGCTGCAAGGGGTTCTTCTTCAAACTGAACACACCTTTAAATGAAGGATTTGTTTGTGCTCAAGTTTATGAACTTGTCCCCTTTTGAATATTCAGAGTATCCCACAAAAAGACACTCTTGGCTTTGGGGCTACAAAGCCTTCCTCTTCTCTGTTGGGATTCTAGCCCAAGCCTTTGAGCCAAAAATCCTGAAATGGGTCACATCTGGCTTGTGCCCACTCCATGCTTCGAAGGGAGTCATGCCATCAAGATGTTTGTGAGGCACCCTATTCTGGATATAGGCTGCACAGTTGATAGCTTCGGCCCAGTACTTTGGTGGCAAAGTTTTGGCCTCCATCATGCATGTTTCCATCTCCTTCAGTGATCTGTTCTTCGTCTCTGCAACACCATTTTGCTGTGGTGTGTAGGGGATAGAATGCTACCTCTGAATACCTACATCTACACAATAGTTAATAAACTCAGACTTGACATACTCACCACCATTGTCAGATCTGAGGACCTTGTGTTTCCTTCCACACTGGTTTTCAACCAAAGCCATAAAGACTTTGAATAGGCCAAAAACTTCAGACTTGTGTTTCATGAAGTGGACCCAACAATACCTGGAAAAATCATCAATAAAGGTCAATGCATATTTGTCCTGACTCATGGACATATGAGGGAATGGGCCAGCAACATCACTATGAATCAGCTCGAGGGGTGCAGAGGATCTCTCATGACTAGCTTTCTCAAATTTGTGCTCTGGGTGTTTTCCTAGGATACAACCTTGGCAAACTCCTTTGGAAAATTTTAGCTTGGGAAACCCTATGACCATATCTTTCTCACTAATATCAGACAGATACTTGTAATTTAGATGGCCAAATATTTCATGCCATAGCTTTCTAGCTTCATTAGCATGGATAAGAAGAGCATAGGGGTTTGAGTAAGGTAGGAAGTGTGAAAACATGTATACCTTTTGAGCATGATTCGCTACTCCTTTTGCAATGACTCTACCACTTGAGATTTCTGTGATCTCAACTTCATCGGGGGAGAATATGACTTTCTTAGGAGACCCAGTGTGGGTCATCTGGTACACTAAAAGAAGGTTGGAGGCGAGACCAGGGACATACATCACATTGTTGAACTGCCCATGATCAAGATCTATTCTTCCTTTGCCCATACTTTCAGTGAGAGAGTCATCTCCCAGTACAATAGATGGTCCTTTCGACTTGTCTAGTGAGGAGAAGGCCTCCTTAGTCGAAACCATGTGTCTTGAAGCTCCAGAATCAATGATAGAACTGGGTGAGCTTGATGTGCCAGCAACCAATGCATGAACTCTCTCTCTGTCATCTGAACTTGATCCTCCTTCTCTCTTCTTTGAGCTTTCTGGAAGGGAGATGCCATTCTTATCCAGGAGTTGGGTCAGCATATCAATCTTCTTTTTCATACAAGAGCTTTCAGTATGATTGCCCTTATTGCAGTATGAGCACTTGTTCATTTCACCTTTGTTTTTCTTCTTCTGGGTATTTTTCTTGGGACCTTGTTGATCCTCTGGAGACTGCTTCTTGTCTCTCTTTTGTTCAGGTGGCTTTTTATCTTTCTTTTTTCTTTTTGAATCCACCCTCGAATCTCCAGCAATCAAAACTTGATCTTTGGATGGTTTGATGGTGCCCATCATCACCAGCTTGTCCTGTTCTTGTGTGAGAGATTCCATGAAATCTGCAAGGCTAGGCATCTTCCAGTTTCGAGCTGTGAGTTTTGTGGCATAGAAGGTCGAAACAAAGACTGAATAGTTAGGTCCTAGCTTTGAGAGGATGGCCAATACGAGCTGATCATCTTTCTTTTCGATACCACACTGCTTCAGCTGCAAAACTAGCACTTTGAACTTGGAGAAATATAGCTGCAGGGATTCAAAGCCACTGGGACTCAGAGAAATCAGCTCATTTTTGATCTGATGTCCCCTCATCTCATCTATATTTCCAAAAAGATCATAAATCTTCTCCCATACTTGATCTGGTGAAGTTAATCCATCGAGATAGAAAAGGAGGTCTCGAAAAATACTGAGACATAGGAGGCCATAGGCCTCATCTCTCCGATTGTTCCATTTGATCTTCTCTGCAGCAACATTGGGCTCTACTTCTGTAGCCATAGTCACCCTATAGAGGCCTTTCACTCTCAACAAGATCTCCATCTCTGCTTTCCATTCAAAATAGTTGAAGGGAGTCAAGATAGTTTTCTGTGAATCCATAGCTTTAGAAAATATGTCCCGGCTGTCAGTAGAAGGCTCCCAGTCTTGATGTCAAACTTGCAAAACAATTTTTGAAGGAGAGTAACAACCTACAATGGCTCTGATACCATGTAGAAATTCAGGCCAGCAGTAGATTAATTTTACCCACAACAATTATCAATTGATCATGCAAAATTGCTAACAATGGAGACTGAATATGGAGCTGTAACACAAAAGTATATTAATTGAGTGTACAATAGCCAACCTTGTAATAGCATAGGTTTCTGAGTATATAGAATACATCAAGAGGTAGAATGCATAAGGAGGCATCCAAAAAAAGCATAAAGCAGGCTTACTCAAAATATGCAAATCCCCCATAGGTGTAAAAAGCTGATCCCAAATCTGTCATGGAGCTCACGAATTGGCAAGGGCACATGGGCAAGCTAAAGAGTAGTGGAATGGAAGCTCATACATGATTTTTCATGGAGAAAAGAGTGGAGGATGAAGAGGACAAAAAACTAGTTCACCTCACCTAGTCTTGCTTTCCTATGTGCCTTAAAACACTGAAAAAGCAGGCAGTAAAGCAGAAAAAGTAGATAGGCACCTAGGAGGCCAGGAATAAAGTAGATTTGATTCCTAAGGATTTCCCAAGCGCTACATGGGTCAAATATTGCAAGTTTGACCTCTATGGATAGGCAATTAGCAACTTGCACAAGGTGGGACACATGAACTAGGCAAATAAGACAAAAATAAATGAATTAATGTCTAAGTGGGTAAACTATGGGTTGATTATTCTAACAGATGCAACTAGAAAAACTTCGGTTTATTGCATTAGAGAGAAATCTGATGTGTTTGATACTTGTAAGAAGTGGAAAGATTTGGCTGAGAATGAGACAGGAAAAAGGATGAAATGTCTCAGATCTGATAATGGAGGCGAGTATTGCAGCAAGGAGTTTGACAGTTACTGTTCACACAATGGGATTCGCAGAGAGAAGACAGTCCCTGGAACACCCCAAGAAAATGGTGTGTCAGAAAGGATGAACAGAACGATCATGGAGTGTGCAAGGTGTATGATATTGCATGCAGGGTTGCCCTTACAGTTTTGGGCTAATGCTGTAAACATTGTTGTTTATTTAATAAACCAAGCGCCTTCAAGCACTTTGGATGGTGGCATTCTAGAGGAGGCATGGACAGGTAAACAGGTAAAATACTCATTTCTGAGAACTTTTGGTTGTGAAGCATTTGTCCATATTGATAAAGATGATAGAACAAAGGTTGAGGCTAAATCCAAGAAATGTACCTTTATTGGATACGGGGTTGATGATTTCGGTTATCACTTATGGGATATTAAAAATCGCAAAATCATTAGGAGTAGATATGTAGTTTTCAATGAAAAGGTCATGTACAAAGATCAATTGCAGGGAAAGAAAGAAGAAAAGGAAAACACAGAGTACACAGTGCTTGATGAAATCAAAGAAAATGAAGTTCCAAAAGCACCAGAAAATTAAGAGTAGCAGCAGGTACCTGAAACTCCTGCAATTGTAAGAAAGTCTACCAGGTTAAGTAGACCCCCTGAACGATTCTCTCCTTCACTATATTATTTATTGATGACTCATTCTGGTGAACTAGAATGTTTTGAAGAAGCAATGTAGGTAGAAACTAGAAAAAAGTGGGATCAAGGCATGGATGAGGAGATGGACTCATTAGTAAGAAATCAAACTTGGGATCTGGTTAAGTTGCCTACAGCAAAAAGGGTATTGCAGAATAAATGGGTTTACAGGTTGAAGGAAGAAGATGGAGGAAAGAAGCACTACAAGGCTAGACTTGTTGTAAAGGGGTTTCCACAAAAGAAAGGTATAGATGTTGATGAAATATTTTATCCTGTTGTTAAAATGACTTAAATTAGAACTATTTTAAGTCTAGTGGCAATAGAAGATTTGCATCTTGAACAATTAGATGTAAAAACGGCCTTTCTCCATGGGGATTTGGAGGAAGAGATTTATATGCAGAAACCACAAGGGTATGAGGTCAAAGGGAAGGAGAATTTGGTTTGCAGGTTGAAGAAGAGATTGTATGGCCTAAAGCAAGCTCCAAGGCAGCGGTATTTAAAATTTGATAAGTTTATGACAGAACAAAGTTGTGATAGATGTCATTTTGACCACTGTGTTTATTTCAAGAGGCTAGATAATGGAAGATATATTATCTTGTTATTGTATGTGGATGATATGCTTGTTGTAGGGTCTAACATGCAGGATATAAATGTGCTCAAAATAAAACTAGCTAAATCATTTGCGATGAAGGATTTGGGTGCTGCAAAGCAAATCCTTGGTATGAGAATAACAAGATACCAGAAAAATTGCAAATTGACATTGTCTCAAGGTGAGTACATAGAAAAGGTGTTGCAGAGGTTTAGAATGTAGAATGCAAAACCAGTCAGCACACCTTTGGCAAGCCATTTAAAACTAAGCAAGAATATGTGTCCAGAGACACAGGAAGAGATAGATTACATGTCCAAGATTCCCTATTCATCAGCAGTTGGGATCTTGATGTATGCCATGGTGTGCATAGGACCAGATATTGCACATGCAGTGGGAGTTGTGAGTAGGTATATGAATAATCCAGGTAAAGAGCATTGGAAAGTAGTACACTGGATTCTCGAGTATTTTAGATGTACCACTTCTCATGCATTATGTTTTGGAGGTTCAGACACTGTTCTACAAGGATATGTTGATGCAGATATGGCTGGTGATAAAGATAGCAGGAGGAGCACCATAGGGTATGTGTTCACTATAGGTGGAACATCAATAAGTTGGATTTCAAAACTGCAACAGGTTGTTGCACTTTCAACAATGGAAGCAGAGTATGTTGCTGCTACAGAGGCTAGTAAGGAGATGATTTGGTTGCAGAGGTTCATGGAAGAATTGGGTAAGAAACAGGAGAATAGTAGGTTGTACAGTGACACCCATAGTGCCATTTATCTTACAAAGAAATAATCCTTTCATTCAAGGACTAAACATATACAACTCAAGTACCACTTCATAAGATCTGTTCTAGATGAAGAACTGTTAAAACTGGAAAAGATTCATATTAGCCAGAATCCTGCAGAGATGTTGACAAAGGGAGTAACCAGAGAGAAACTGAGTTCCTTCTTGGTTTGTGTTGGCCTTAAAGCATGAAGGTGAAAAGAATAAATTTTCCAAGTCCAAGGTCTAGAACATAGTCCAGCAAGTGTAGTAGCGGTGGAGTTACTGTGATTAGTCTCCAAGTGGGATATTGTTGGTTGTGGATCTTAATCTTCTAGATCCAAAGATATTATTCAGTTGTGACTGTAACCTAGGAGTACTATACAGTCGTTCCCCCTACATTGGGGTTCAAGGTAGTGCCCTCGAGAAAACGGGGGTTCGGGGGTGGAGCCCCTGAAATTTTTTTTTTGGGATGTGTGTTGGCCAACAGTATTGTAGACCCATGGTATTGGGTTAACCCTAGAATATTCCCATTGTATTTCCCCTATGAAAGAAAGCATTGTAAATTGACTGTGTATGGTATTGTATTGTATTGGAAGAGAGACTATGAGAGTGTGAAGAGGAAGTCCAACGGTTTTGCAGCAGGCTGTATCCCTTCATCTTTTTGGACTGTAATAAAAGGACTGGAAAATTTCTTTGTGGATGTAGCCTATCGTTTGGGTGAACCATGTTATATCTGTGTCTCTCTGTAATGTTTTAAACTGTTTTGCATCTTGTTTATTGATTTAACTGTATATATGTTATTGCTCTGTGGTCCTTTTTTCTAATAGTAGCAATGGATATTTGTATAGCACCATGAGCTACTTACCCATCACATGCATATTAGTAGTATACTATCATTAATGCAAACATTCTATCATGCATAGTACATCAACTGAATATAAACAAATGCATAACAAAACAATCTCATGAAATGACAATGAAAGATTTATCTTTATTTTTTTCGTGGGTAGACTCCTTCTTGAGCCTTCAGCTTCATCATCTTCTTCATTCATCATTTCTTATCCAAATGCTAATATGGATACGAGTTTCTTCAAGAGTTAAGTCCTTCATATTCCTCATCGCTTTGGAGATCTTCTTTGAATGGTGAGAGCTTGATCTTCAGTTGCTCCCATCTCTTCTCTTATTATGAGTCAAGCTTCTTCTTCTTATGTGTTCTCTTCCTAGAGTCTATTGAAATTAATCACTTCCTTTTGGCACACATTCCTTGCATGAATGAATCCCATGATCATGGGAGGCCATTCAAGGTGGCTATCACCACTTTTGCATTCTCCGGTTCTTCTTCTACTGCTACAAGTTGTCCTTTTATTTGAGAGACCCTCATAAAGTATGACTATATGGTCTCTGCATTCTTGATCTTCACATTCTTCAACTATTTTCTCAAATTCATATTCTGATTTATGTTCTTCCCTTCAAATAGCTTGGTCAAGGAATCAGACCTCTTCAGTGTCTTTAGGTAAGACACTTGTGGTACAATTTTATCTGTGATTGAATCAGCAATGATCTTCTTGGCCTTGACCAATTTCTTCTTGTGTAAGGCTTTGAGCCTCATATCCCTCTAGAATTGGAACCTCTCTACTCATGTAGGTGTCCAATTCATTTTCTTCAGAGAGATCATATACTTCCATTCTTGGAAGTTGTCAACTTCACCAAGCTTATCATCAAGCTGATGTGATATATCAATTTGAAATGAGAACCTCAAATGAAAATAGAAAAATATTAGATCTTACCGATTTGAGGTGTCTGTCCTAGCTCCGGAGCTCGTTGATCTAGGGTTTGTCAAAGAAACCCTAATTTTCAAAAATTGGAATCTTTCAAATATGATTAGATAGAAATATAGATCTCTTCAAGGTGATCTGTGCAATGTACTCCTTTTCTGAAAACAGTGGAGGGAAGCTCCCAGAACAGGAAGCCCTAGTTTTCCAATTTCTTCTACATAAATGCCTGATACTGTTTCTGTGGTATCTCTGAAGTTAATGCTCCTATTTGTCTGAAAATTTTCATTGAGGTAGCCTCTCCTGTTTGTATGGACTTCCATGTGTCACTGTTCCATCCTCTGGGTCTAAAAATCAAACCAAAGAAAGTATAGTTCGTTCCCTTTTCGGATCATCTTTATAAATTTCATTTGGACCTCTTTAGTCCAAGATATAGCAATTCTCCCTAGGTGTCATGTTTATGGATGAATCCTCGAAGAGGCTGGAACCCTAAATTGGGGGGATCATATCTCCTGGAATATAGTGAATCTGAGGCTGATTTTATCTTTGGCCTATGAAATTTTAATCTCTTGAGCCTTCTCCAATCCCGAGATATAGCGAATGTACCAAAACTTAGAAGTTTTAGTATTTTAGGGTTTTTTCCAGTTCAGGGTCAAACTAGGGTTTGACTTTCCTGGAGTTTCACTCAGCCAGAAATATTGAACCAGGTCTCTAAACTTCAATTTTGATGAGGAGAGCAATCCTATGCTAGGCTCACTCAAAAATTCCTCTTCTGTAGAAAGCCATAATTTCCCGCACCAAAAACTAAAAATGCTCGGAATCGAATTCTGCTTCAACAGAAAGATGTGCCCTTCAATG
Source organism: Pseudotsuga menziesii (assembly GCA_001517045.1). Taxonomy (NCBI): domain Eukaryota; kingdom Viridiplantae; phylum Streptophyta; class Pinopsida; order Pinales; family Pinaceae; genus Pseudotsuga; species Pseudotsuga menziesii. The sequence continues at coordinate 136,732 of LPNX010910198.1, read as the reverse complement.
GAGAGTCACCCTAGCATACTTTTGCTGATGGATTGTGGAGAGAGACCCAGAAAGTAATAATCCCTAGCTTCTATAGCTACACAATGTCTCCTTCTAAGGTTAGCTCTAATACCATGTTATATTTTTATCATTCAAGCTATCATTATATTAGGATCTTTAACTAAGAGAATAACATGCATAGCAATAAACACAAGAGACAAGAGACACAAATAATTTTCCTCAAGGAAACCATAAAGGATAAAACCCCACAACTTCCTCAGAGATAGAATGAGAACCAATGGTAGTAGTAAAACTCGAGAACATAAAATATGATCTCCACAGCTTGTTCTCTCTCTCTCACTGAGAGAGCTTCTCCTCTCTCACTCATGTGCCCCAATGAGTGAGTTTGCATGTGATAAATAGAGAGGCTCACTCTCTATTTATATTCTTTCATTCACTTGAAACCCACTCTAACATGTCGACCTCACTTAACAATTACTTACTAGAGCCGACATCTTTAGGAGTGTCTAATAACCCTAGTGCCCCACAACTTGTGGGGACTTTTCCTCCTCCGATCAACAAGGAGGTTTATCCTTAACACAATGGTGGGGACTATTTCCCTGACTTACAATGAATCACCTAGGGTCGACTTCTCTAGGATAGTCTAATAACCCTAGGGCTCCACAACTGCGGGGACATTAACCCTTTCCAAATAGGAGGGTTACCCACAATGACTTGACTTGACTTGTTCGCATTATAAAAAATCTCGATTGGAACATCAGGGCATGACATGACTCAATTACATTACAAACACATCCCAGAATAAACGTCGGGGTATAATACATAAGATATACAAGTGAATACATTCCAAAGTTACAATTACATCAACACAAGCTGTGTCTCAACAAGTATAAGTTAAATATCATAACATTCCATTAAATAAACATAATCATACTTAACCAAATATAGAAGGCATCGTGACCATCCATGTGGTCCAATACCAAACCTTTGTATTATTATATAAACTCCACAGTTCTAATCTCTTAATCTAGTATCGCTTCCCTTTACATAACTCATTGTTCTAAGATATCCTACAATCCTATTATTACAGTCATCCTTTTCATAAAACATAAAGTGTTTAAAGGTCCCATCTAAATCTACATATAGTTGTCGCATAACATTAAAAAAATAACAATTAAAACCCACTTTTGCTAACAAAGGTCGTGACATCAATTCCTATGGATGTTAAGACCCAAGGCAAACATAATAATAACAAACCATAGCATTTTATACACAAATAGTGAGTAAATCATATAACCATCTTTACACATGCCACACTATACATGTAATGTATGCATGTTGGAATTTATAAATACACCAAATGCTATGTAATAAAAAAAGGCATATGCTAACAGTGAGGTCATAAGACCCTAACTACATTCATGTCCTTGGCCAAGTTTTTATGTTTAACACACACTATTCCAAAAATAACCCTACACTATTGTTGGCCAGTGTGGGTTTCCAGTCCACATTGCAAAAAGAACCAATAACAATAATTAAAACCCTACAATAATCTATCACAACACTGAGGAAAAGGATCATGCCATTGATGGAATGGCCTATAACCATGACATGAATGTATTATAGTATAAATCTAAGGAATGCCATTATACATAGAACTGTCAAGTGGGCAAATGCCCCATGCAAATTTACCATAACAAACTAAAAAATGCAGAATAGAATCGTCTTATAAAAAATGTAAAATAATAAGCATGGTAATCAATTACAAATAGTATTGATATCCATTTACATAGTGGGTATCATGTTTTCTACACAGTCGTCATTTAAGACCAAAAACCAAGTTACACAAGCATGCCAATGGGCTAACTGTTGATGTAATTGTAACTTCGGAATGTATTCACTTGTATTTCTTATCTATTGTAACCCGATGTTTATTTCGGGATATATTGTAATGTATTTGAGTCATGTCATACCCCGATGTTTATTCCAAGAAGTTTCTATAACGAGAAAGTCATGTCAAGTCATTGTGGGTAACCCTCCTATTGGTCAAGGGTTAAAGTCCCCACAGTTATGGGGCCCTTGGGTTATTAGACTATCCTAGTGAAGTCAACCCTAGGTGATTCATTGTAATTCAGGGAAATAGTCCCCACCATTTTGTTACCCTCCTATTGGTCGGAGGAGGCAAATTCCCCACAAGTGGTGGGGCACTAGGGTTATTAGACACTCCTAGAGATGTTGACTATAGTAAGTAATTGTTAAGTAAGGACGACATGTTAGAGTGTACTTGAAGTGAATGAAAGAATATAAATAGAGAGTGAGCCTCTCTATTTATCTCACGTGCAACACTCACACTCACTCATTGGGGCGCATGAGTGAGAGAGGATAAGCTCTCTCAATGTGAGAGAGAGAGACTGCTGCTGTCACGAGATCATCTTACTGTTTTTTGGTTTTACTGTTTTGGTGCTGATTCTATTTCTAAGGAAGTTGTGGGTTTTTCTCCTTTATGGTTTCTCCAAGGAAAACTCTTTGTGTCTCTTGTCTCTTGTGATGTGCTTATGTTTTATTATTGTGCTTGTTATTCTCTTAGTTAAAAGATCCTAAGATCATAAGGCTAGCTTGTATGATGAAAAACTAACATGGTATCAGAGCTAACCTGAGAAGAAGAAATTGTGCAGCTATAGAAGCTATGGCTTCTTAATTTTTGGGTCTCTCTTTACAATCCATCAGCAAAAGTATGCTAGTCTAACTCTCCATTGAAGGGCGCATCTTTCTGTCGAAGTGGAATTCGATTCTAAGCATTTTAAGTTTTCGATGTGGAAATTAGGGATTTCTACAGAAGAGGAATTTTTGAGTGAGCCCAGCATAGGATTTTTATCCTCATCAAAATCGAAGTTTAGAGACCTGGATCAAGAAATTTTGTTGGGTGAAACTCCAAGAAAGTGAAACCCTAGTTTGACCCCGAGCTAGAAAAACCCTAAATACTAAAACTGCTAACTTTTGGTACATTTGACATATCCGAAGATTGGATAAGGGTCAAGTGATGAAAATTGTAGGGGCCGAAGATAAAATCCATATGAATACTGTTTCCAAAAATATGCCTCCAATTCGCTATATTATGGGATCTATGATCCCTCCAAGTTAGGGTTCCAACCTCTTCCACAATTCATCCCTAAACAGGACACCTAGGGATAATTGCTATATATTTGGCTACAGAGTTCCAAATGGAATTCTTGAATATGTTCCAAAAATTAAATGGACTTTACTTTTGGTTTCCCAAATATCAGACTCAGAAGATGAACCAGTGACACATGGCATTCCGTACAACTTCACTATTCTGAACAGTTCTGTAATAGGTCACCTTGGGAAAAGGATCATAAATCCCAAATGGTAAAACAAATTCTAATGAAAACTATGGTGTTGGATCGGTAACATGCGTGGTTATGTTAGTGCAAAATTTCAGACATAGAGGATTCGTAATTGTGGAGATACCACAGAAACAGTTACAAGAATTTCTGCAGAAGAAATTGGAAAGCTATGGCTTCTTGTTCCGGGAGCTTTCCTCCACTGTTTTCAGAAAAGGAGTACATTGGACAGCTCCATTTGAAGAGATCTATCTACCTCTCTAATCATATCTAAAATATTCTAGGTTTTGAAATTTAGGGTTTCTATGACAAACCCTAGATCAGCCAGCTCTGGAACCAAGACGGACACCTCAAATCGGTAAGATCTAATCTTTTGCTATTTCCATTTGAGGTTCTCATTTCAAAGTGATCTATCACATCAGCTTGATGACAAGCTTGGAGAAGTTGAAAACTTCCAAGCATGGAAGTATATGATCTCTCTAAATAAAATGATTTGGACACCTACATGAGTAGAGAGGTTCCAGTTTTAGAGGGAGATGAGGATAGAAGCCTTACATAAGAAGAACTTGGTCAAGGCCAAGAAGATCATGGTTGATTCAATCAATAATCAACTTGTACCACAAGTGTCTTCCCTAAAGACACCGGTGAGGTTTGATTCCTTGACCAAGCTATTTTAAGGGAAGAACATACATCAGAAGACAACCTTAAGAAACCTGTTGAAGAATGTGAAGATCCAGAATGCAGAGACCATGCAGTCATAAGGATCTCTCAAATCAAAGAACAACTTAAAGCAGGGAAAGAAGAAGTGAAGAATGTAGAAGTGGTGATGGCCATCTTGAATGGCCTCCCAGGATCATGGGATTAATTCATGTAAGGAATGTGTGCCAGAAGGAAGTGATTACTTTCAGTAGACTCTGGGAAGAAGAAGAAGCTCAACTCATAAGAAGAGAAGAGAAGATGGGAGCAATTGAAGATTAAGATCTCACCATCGAAAGAAGATCCCTCAAGCGATGAGGAATGTGAAGAACTCAACTCTTGAAGCACCTCTTATCCTCCTTAGAATTTGGATAAGAAACGATTCTATCTTGAATGAAGAAGATGATGAAGCTGAAGGCTCAAGAAGGAATATAGCCACAAAACAAATAAAGATAAGTATTCAATTGTCATTTCATGATATTGTTTTGTTATGCATTTGATTATATCCAGTTGATGTATTATGCATGATAGGATGTTTGCATTAATGACAATATACTACTAATATGCATGTGATGGGTAAGTAGCTCATGGTGCTATACAACTCTCCATTGCTACTTATCTAGAATGAAACCTCTTTTCTGACATATTGGATTAGTGCACAATCTCAATGTTGTCCCGGTAGAGATGGAAGGAATCTAGAAAGTTTCTGTGAGATATGGATGGATGTTGTATTGGCTAAAATAGTTGCATGATCATATAGTTATGCATAATAATTTGTCATTCTGAATATACCTTATGAAATGTTTCTAACCATACAACTGCATTTGACTTGTAGGAAATATCGCATACATAATCACCTACAAACAAAGAAGAATGAAGACTTGTTTCGAAGAACATGTGACGACAATTCAAAGACAAAGAATAATATGATGAGTGCAGTGACATCATTGATGCAGAACCTTCCAGCCACCAAGAAGAAAGGGAAGACCAGTTTAAGAAGAATGATGTCTAGGATGCAATATCAATACATGAAGGGAATTTCGTAGCTCCATCATGCAGTAGATGGAAACATCGTGGGATACAAAGCAAGATTCGTAGCATGGGGCTTCTCATGAAAAGAAGGCCTAGACTACGAAGAGACATTTGCAGCTAGTAAGAGTTTAAACACATATATGATGAGCTTAATGAAGATCTTAACCTTTGATACAAGGTTAAAGATGCAAGTCTAAACACTAGATGGTCACATCGAATATTAGTAGCATAGGAAGCTACTTGCCACTCCGGTACAGAATGTTTCAGTGCATAGAGTACGAAAGACAAAGGGAGTATGATGCTCCGCTTCAGAGGGAGTGACTACAGAATATCGTGAGGATCGACATGGTACAAAAAGATGGGCAGATTACTAATGAATTTAGTCTGTACTGAGAGTAAAGCAGATTCCAACCTTTACTAAAAGGTTGAGGATGGAAACCTAGTGATGCTTCTACTATATGTAGATGATCTAATTGTGACAAGTACAGATCGGTTGATTGCTAATACGAAGATAAAGTTTGCTACTGAGTTTGAAATGAAGGACTTGGGGATGATGCATTACTTTCTAGGTTTGGAGGTGTGGTAGAGTGCAGATGGAATCTTCCTTGGACAAGGGAAGTATGCAGTAGAGAACCTGAAGAGTTTTGGGATGATGGACTGCAATGCTATGACCACACCTATGGCATCGAACCTGAAGCTATTGAGTGATTATTCATCAGAGTCAGCTAATGCTATGATGTATCGTCAGATGATTGGGTCATTAATGTACTTGATGAACACAAGACCAAATATTTGCTTTGCCGTGAACACCTTGAGCCAGTTTCTGATAGATCCGAAACATGTTCACTTGACTGCTGCAAAGCATATTCTGAGGTACATGAAGGGTACAGTTGATTATGGGCTCAAGTATGATGCGAATCAAAATATTAACCTGGAGGGTTATGTTGATTTAGATTGGGTAGGTAGTGCCATCTATAGGAAGAGCACTTCAGGGTGTTGCTTTAGTATGGGTTCAGATGTGATCTCTTGGTTTAACAGGAAGCAATCTTGTGTGGCACTAAGTACAGCTGAATCAGAGTATGTCGCAGCTTGTTCAACTAGTTGTGAGACAGTATGGCTGAGGAAGCTACTTTCTGATATATTTGATCTCTAGTTGGATGCTACTTGTATACATTGTGACAACCATAGTTGTGTGAAGTTGTCAGAGAATCTAGTGTTCCATGACAAGTCAAAGCATATCAAGATCAAGTACCACTATATTAGGGATATGGTGCAGAGAGGAGCAGTGAAGATCCAATATGTTGCAATGGAGGAACAAATAGCTGATGTATTGACAAAGCCATTGGCTAGGCTGAAGTTCGAGTAATTCAGGGAGAATCTTGGTGTTCTCCAGATCGAGGCTTCCTCTAATAGAAAGTGATGATACCCATAGCCATTCTGAGATGGTGAGAGGATTGGTTCCTTCCATGGTCAAATGTAAGGGCTAAGCCATTATTTCATGGTGATAGGATTGGTTCCTTCCATGTCAAATATGAGTGCTGAGATCCATAGCCATTCTAACGAGTAGGTTAGATATAAGGGCTGAGCCATTCTATCATGGTGAGAGGATTGCTTCCTTCCATGTTAGATATGAGTGCTGGCCATTTTGTTGAGCATGACAGATGTAAGGGCAATTGCCATTCTTTGAATGGAGCTACCTAGTGAGGTACCAGGAACACTCAGTATAGGAATGAGTAGCCATTCTGATGTGATAGAGGGATGTGTTCCCACTTGATCAGATGTAAGGGCTAAACAATTATGTCATGTCTAAAGGATTAAGTTCCTTCCATGTTAGATGTGAGTGTTGGCCATTCCGACGAGCAGGTCGGATGTAAGGGCAACTAGCATTCTCTAGGAGAATGGAGGCACCTCGTTAGTTACTAGGTAGCTCAGTTGAAGACTGGGGGCCATTCTGATATGACTATAGGATTGCTTCCTACAAGATCAGATATGAGTGCAAGCCCTTCCACCATTGTGAGTAGGATGTGTGCCCCCCTGGGTGGATGCAAGTGCAGAGCCTTTTCACAGATGGTAGTAGGTGTGTCCTACCATGCTGGTGATTGTAAGTGCTAAGCCTTTCCACAGATGGTAGTAGGTGTGTCCTACCATGCTGGTGATTGTAAGTGCTAAGCCTTTCCACAGATGGTAGTAGGTGTGTCCTACCATGCTGGTGGATGTGAGTGTTGTGCCTTTTCACAAATGATAGTAGGTGTGTCCTATCATGTTGGTGATTGTAAGTGCAGTGCCTTTTGACATATGGTAGTAGGTGTGTCTTACCATGCTGGTGATTGTAAGTGCTGAGCCTTTCCATAGATGGTAGTAGGTGTGTCCTACCATGCTGGTGGATGTGAGTGCTATGCCTTTTCACAGATGATAGCAGGTGTGTCTTGCCATGCTGGTGATTGTAAGTGCAGTGCCTTTTCACAGATGGTAGTAGGCGTGTCCTACCATGCTGGTGATTGTAAATGTTGAGCCTTTCCATAGATGGTAGTAGGTGTGTCCTACCATGTTGGTGGATGTGAGTGCTATGCCTTTTCACAGATGATAGTAGGTGTGTCCTATCATGCTAGTGGTTGTAAGTGCTGATCCTTTTCACAGATGATAGTAGGTGTGTCCTATAATGCTAGTGGATGTGAGTGCTGGGCCATTCTGATATGATTATAGGATTAGTTCCTACATGATCAGATGTGAGTGTTGGGCATTCCTTTCTGATGAGTAGGTCAGATGTAAGTGCTGGGTGAAGAACTACATGATGGCTAGGCCTACAACCATCATGACAAAGGGTTGGCTCTGTAGAACTTCCTATGATGAGAAGAATCATGAGATAGCACCTGTGATGATCCATATTGAGTGATGATCAAGATACAGTGATGATAGCCAGTGATGATCCAGATCAAGTGATGATTGAGATCCAGTAATGATCCAGCAGTGATGAGCCAGATCGAGTGATGATCCAGATCCAGTGGTGACAGCGGGCGATGATTTAGATCGAGTGATGATACAGACCTAGTGATTATGCCTCATGATGATCCAGATCGAGTGATGATATAGATCCAGATATGATGCCACATGATGATCTAGATCGAGTGATGATCTAGATCCTGTGATGATGATCCAGATCGAGTGATGATCTAGATTCAGTGATGATGATCTAGATCGAGTGATGATCTAGATTCATTGATGACGATCTAGATCAAGTGATGATCCAGATCCAGATGAAGATGACGAGAACACAATGATGATCCAGATGATACAGAGAAGAAGACTTGTGCTAATAAATTGTGTCGAGAGAATACCTTCCTAGTTAAGAGGGCATGTTGATGTAATTGTAACTTCAGAATGTATTCACTTGTATTTCTTATCTATTGTAACCCGATGTTTATTCCAGGATATATTGTAATGTATTTGAGTCATGTCATACCCCGATGTTTATTTCGAGAAGTTTCTATAATGATAAATTCATGTCAAGTCATTGTGGCTAACCCTGCTATTGGTCAAGGGTTAAAGTCCCCACAGTTATGGGGCCCTTGGTTTATTAGACTATCCTAGTGAAGTCGACCCTAGGTGAGTCATTGTAAGTCGGGGAAATAGTCCCCACCATTGTTTTACCCTCCTATTGGTCAAAGGAGGAAAAGTCCCCACAAGTGGTGGGGCACTAGGGTTATTAGACACTCCTAGAGATGTCGCCTCTAGTAAGTAATTATTAAGTAAGGCCGACATGTTGGAGTGTACTTCAAGTGAATGAAAGAATATAAATAGAGAGTGAGCCTCTCTATTTATCTCCCTTGCAACACTCACACTCACTCATTAGGGTGCATGAGTGAGAGAGGATAATCTCTCTCAGTGTGTGAGAGAGAGACTACTACTCTCAGGAGATCATCTTACTATTTTTGGGTTTTATAGTTTTGGTGTTGATTCTATTTCTGAGGAAGTTGTGGGGTTTTATCCTTTATGGTTTCCCCGAGGAAAACTCTTTGTGCCTCTTGTCTCTTATGATGTGCTTATGTTTTATTGATGTTTTTGTTATTCTCTCAGTTAAAATATCCTAAGATCATAATGCTAGCTTGTATGATGAAAAACTAACACTAACGCACCATTGCAAGTAATCGTGCAGCCCATGGCTAAAAGGACCTAATCAAAATAATGATTTACATAACCCAAACTTATTTACATAGAGTCGAATGGCTTACGAGTTACTTCATGGCTCAAATTCCATAACAAATTATTAAAACTCAAGTCTGTAATCATAAGCCTGAAGTCGAACTCCAAACCCCTCCGAGAAGCCCCAAAACCAAAAGAAGAAACAACATGCAGATAGGATGAGAGCCAACAAGCGTATGCCTTTTAAGCAAGGATTACATTGCACCTTGGCTCTACAGTCAAGACAACGACTGAGTTGGAGCCATGCTACCCTTCACTACTCCGGCACCTGTAAACACCAAATGAAACTAGGGATGAGAAGTATGACAACGTTAAGAATGTTAAACCAAAACAATTTGTAGACATAAGAACTCAGAATGAAGCTTACCTTGTGGTTTAAGGTTCGCCACCATGTTTTCTCCCTGCGCAGAGCCAAAATACACAAACCCAAATGACAAGCGAATTGGCAAAGCCAACGTGAGCCCAACCTAAGTTCAGGCTGTCATGAAACCCAAGTGCATTAATGGCATTAGTGCACCAGCTGGTATCCATTAACGAAATACCAAACCCACTCTCCATAGTAAGGTTTCATTTTATAAACTTGGCCTCCATTTCTCGTACCAAACCTTAAAACCTTGCTAACGTATGGTTCAACCATATTATATATATATATATTCTTCACCCTATTCATAACACAATGTAAAACCTTACAACATATATGTTATAACAAGCCATAATGTATTACAATGTTAAGGTTTAGTGCTTGGACAAGGCTTGCTCTACACTAGTTTCAAGACAAGCCACAAGACTTTCACTTTAAACATAAACATGAAAACCTTAGGTTTTAAGCCATAACTTAATACGTATGTTTAAGCCCTAAGATTATGCTTAGTGAACATGGAATATGTAATATGGCATGTTGAGCGATTGACCCTCATAAAAGTTAAGGGGATGTCCTTAAGCCAAGACAATAACATACAAATGGAGAACATAAGAAGTGTTAACAAGTTGTGATAAAATAAACATAGAACATAATTATACTAAGATATATAAATGATGAGATACAAAAACATAATGAGTAAAAATAGTAATTATACTTGTTATACTTTCGGAGTCGGTAAAATAACCAAAGTCAACCCACAGTATGTTCTTCAAGATCAAGACTTTCCGTACTCTTTAAACAAGATTTAGTCACAAGTATGAACTGCATGTGAATCAAAATAGGTGCCTTAGTTTAGAGAACTAAATATGAATGAGTCCAGCCACTCCACCCACTTTGTTTCCACAAACAAAGTTAAGTTAGGACTCTATAATTAACAAGTGCGACAATGCAGAAAGGATGAAGTAAATAAATCCAGTAACGACACATAAGTGACAAAAGTATAAACATCATACTAAGCACTAAACAACAATACAACATCAGAAGTAAAATACATTAAAAATAATGACTAAAGGTAAAAGACAGAATGTAAAAACAACTTACAAATAAACCAAGGTACATGAAGTGTATGATAGAGTTCTGCAAGTGAATAATGTTTCGTCTAGGTAGTTTTTGCTTGCCTATAAAATTATATTTTTTAAAGATTTTTGTGGACATTACAAGTGGTATAAGAGCCCAGTTTCAATACTAAGAGACCTATGGGCGAACAAAGCTATCACTGCAGAGGAAATAAAGTATAATATTAAATTTTGGTTTCTAACAGAAATTTTTCCTGTTATTAAATTTTTTTACAGTTACAGGAATTTTTACACCACTATTCAATTTATGAATACTAAGGAATAAACATTCGTCAAGGAAAGATGACCACCCCTACTGCGGAAGTGGAGCGGTTGGTTGAGCTAAAATCTGATTTTTTGAAAACTTTACACAGTATTCAAGATAAATTGAAAAATTTCAGAGAAGACAGCCTGAACGAAAAGAAGGAGCAGCAAGCTATAAATGAATCCTAACTGAGAAATAGGATGGGAGGAATCCCTCAAGGTAAACCTACTCATTCCACAACCAGTTCCAAAAGAGAACCTTCCAAAAATGGGCTAGCAACCCAAGAGGAGAGGGAAAATAAGAACACACCTTTGAAGTACCAAAAGAAGACCATCACAGTCCTTCTAGTGGTGGCTTACTTTCTCCACGGAGAAAGAATCAAAGGAGTGATGACAATCTTCACGGGGAGTTTCGAAAAATAAGAGCCCTGACCTATGAAGGTGAAGTAAATACCGAGGAGAAGGATGAATAGTGGTTTATGGGCATGAGTAAGTATTTCCAGGTTCATAACTACTCAAATGAGAGGAAGGCTAGGCTTGCCATCTATAACTTAAATGGTAAGGCAACAAGATCGTGGAGGGATTTAAAACACACCAAGAAAGATGAGCTGCAGGAAATACGTTGGGATACTTTGCGAAAGCTTTTCCAAGAAAAATATATGTCGGAAAGGTTCTTTGACCAAAAAGTGAAAGAGTTTCAAGAACTATGCATGGGATCCATGACTATGGATGCATTTATTAACAGATTTCTAGATCTGTTGCATTATGTGTGATACATCAAAGAAGAAATATTAAATATCCAGTAGTTCCTAGGATCTATTCCTCCCAATTTTTAGGACAAGATTGAATTCGACATGTCTAAAACTTTGGATACCACGCTACAAAAATCTAGGGTCTATTATGAGCATGGAAAGTTAAGGCAGTAGAACCTAAACTGAAACCAAGACAAGTCTAAGAGATTCTCTGATAACCACAAAACTGGGTCCAACCCATAGCCATACAGAAAGAATAATAACAACTTTCAAGTGAACAATAACTTTAATACATCTGGTACCAAGCCTTATGTACTAGCTACTAACGTTAACAAACCAGTAGCAAGTGGAGCCAATGCTACCTCGCTAAAGATAAAGTGCTAGAAATGCAGCGTGACTCATTATGCCCAAGATTGTAAGAATAAGACCGGTGGGGTGTTGCACAACTTACAAGAAGAACAAACCATTCAGGACATAGCTGGAACACTGCTAATCTATGCAACATTGTATGGCTGACAGGAATATCATCAAGCTACGATGGTTGAAATAGAAGGTAAGATCTTGAACTCTTCTATTTCAATACTTATTGATCCTAGTGCTTGTCAGAGTTATGTTTCGCCTAAAATTGTTGATGAATGCATACTAGGAAAAGTAAAACATGAAAAACCTTGGTTGGTTTACTTAGCCACAGGTACCAAATGAAAGGTTTTGGAAATTGTTAAAGAATGTGAGGTAAAACTGAATGGTTTTCTTACAAAAGTAAACCTGAACATCCTACCTTTAGGATCGTACGATTTACTTATTGGCATGGACTGGCTGGAAGAACACCATGTCATACTTGATTGTTTGCACAATTCTATCTTGTGTACTGATAGCCTAGGGAACCAAGTGAATGTTTGGGGCATTCCAAAGAAAGTTTATGTAAGACAAATATATGCCTTACAAGTGAAGAAATGCGTTAGGAAAGGTAGCAAGTTGTTTGCAGTAAACATTTGAGACACAGAGTCTGATAGGGAACAACGCATAGAAGAATTCCCCATTCTTGAAGAATTCAAGGATGTGTTTCCTCATGAAATCATTGGATTAACTCCGAAATGAGACCTATAATTTTCCATCGAACTGATCCCCGAATCAGTTCCGGCCTCCAAAGCCCCTTACCACATGAGTGCACTTGAGTTGGCGGAACTCAAACTATAGTTGTAGGAGTTGATAGAGAAAGGGTATATTTGACCCAATGTGCCCCCTTACGAAGGACCGATTGTGTTCATAAAGAAGAAAGATAGTATGATGCAAATGTGCATTGATTACCAATAGTTGAACAAAATCAGTGTCAAGAATCGTTACCCACTCTGCAGGATTGATGACTTGTTTGATCAGGTGGGAGGTGATAGAATCTTTTCAAATATTGACCTATGATCCAGGTACCATCAGGTATGGATTCACGATGAATCTATTCACAAAACCACTTTTTGTACAAGGTACAGGAACTACGTGTAACACCCCCATTTTGGTCCCATTTGCATGATGTATATATAATGTAATTAATCGTGGTGAGGATGTAAAGGCTAAATCCCCACCATCAATTTGGTTGTGTATGTTTCAGCAATGGGGATAGTTGTCGATGGAATATCGTGCTATCCGGAACATTATAGTTTGGTATCATGTAAACATGCACATCAAATAAAATAAACCCACAACCAGCTACAACAGTGCAATGTTGAATGAAAAGGGCATGATTCCAAAGGATAAGGGGTGGGGGATGTCAAAACTTGGTCTATGGGTGCGAAAACCCATGTGTTTCCACCTTGTTTTGATTTTCCATCTTCCTTCTCTCATCCAACCTCTTCAATGCTTGTTGAGTTAGTTGGGGCAGTTATTGTTGAGTGGTGGTGGGTGTGGCAGGACTGTCCATCATTGCCCACGTTCCCACTCCACCAGCAGACCTCCTCTTCACCTCGCGATGGGAAAACGAATGGGGGATTCTTCATTTTGTTTTCCTCATGTTCCTAGTCTTCACCTCCACCTCCATTCTCACCATCCTCTCCACGACGCCACTCCTTCCCTGGTTGGTTCATTGTTGGTTCATCTCCTCATGCGGAGCTGAGTGAGGCGACGTGTAATTTATGTTAGAGGAATCCTCACGCAGAGGAGCAGAAGTCTTGTGCATCCTCACACACAGGAATTTGTCTTGCTGGATCTCATGCATCCAAGAGGGGAGCTGCTTATCGGTGGTCATTCATGTTTTTCCACAGAGTGGAATCGGGTATGTTTTTCCTCTGTATTTTGGGGATCTAGTGCATATGTTTTCCTCTGTGCTTTGCGGCTTGGTGCAAGTTTACATCACGCACATACCATTGGAGTCATTTTCCCGTGTTGTGAGCCGTGCTCACTGAATACGTTGTGGGACTGTCATCTTCCCCACATTCTTTTTGGCTGTGGTGTCCAATTACATTTTGGGCCATTGTGTATTTGTAGTGAGCCATTTTCTGCTATGGTTTGTGTTTGAGTTTCCCATGACTATGCTGGGAGTGTTGTCTATTATCCATTATGGGCTGCGGATTGTTTCCATCATTCATTTTGAGGTTGGGTTTATTGATGCACCCTAGTTTTGGGTTGCTGTTGAGTTGTTTTGGCCACGCTAGAGCCAAGAACAACTATGAGTTGTCTTGTGCACTTGAGTTGTGTCTCGCCTTTCATTTAGGACTATCCTCAGTTGTCTTTTCCTTCATCACATAGCTGTGAGTGGGTTGTTTGCTGCGGTATACAGTGGGTGGTCTTCGGACTATTTAGAGTGGGATTAGAGGCTGGGTATGCATGAGAAGATTGGTGTTGAGGCCACCAGCTTGGCATTTATCCTATCCTAGCTCCTTGACAATCTGGTGAACCCTATGGTGTGGGTTTGGTTGTGTATTGGAAAACCTTGGATATGTGTAAGCCTGCATTGACCCTTATTCCTTGACAAATCATTCTCAGCTTGTGGGTGGCAGTGTTGCTGAGAGATTGATGAGCACGCTGGCCTATGGTTGGGTGGAAAGTTGCATAGCTGGTTGCGGGACGCGTTCTTCATCAAAAGATAAGTTACCTTTACTATTCCATATCTTCAATTATATTGATGTCAAATGAATTATAATGAACATGTTGAATGCCGGAATTGTATGTGTGTTTGCTTCCGCTATATGTTGATGAACTGTGCATCTTTGTATGATGGATTATGCATCTGGTTATCTAGTATGCATTATGATTAAGCTTTTAATTTCAGCATTGATGTCTGTCCATGTTCTTGGGGTTGTTTTCCTAGTTGTTTGTGGTGTTCGTCGTGTCCTCTTCGCCAGTCTGAGGGTCGAGGACGTGAAAGCGTGGTATCAGAGCTCATGTTGTAGCATGGGCCTGAATGGACTACCAAGGTGCAATGACAGAAGCAGAATTTCCTTCTACCCAGCAGGGATCAGAATTTGATGACAACAAACTTCCAAAAATTTTCCTAAGTGTTGAACAGTCGAAAGAGCTAGTGAGAATCTCCTTCGATACGTCGGAAGGTGTAGTCGAAAGGACATCCGACGAGCCATAGCAGCGGAAAATAATTTTTGAAAAATTTGTCTAAGTGTTTGAGCCATTGGAACACTTAGTAGAGTTGACTTCCGATGTAGCAGAAGAGCTAGTGGGAAAGACTTCCGACGTAGCGGAAGAGTTCGACGAAAGCGTGCCCGACGGGAATCGTTGGAAGGGAAAATTATGAAAAATTTTCTAAGTGTTTGGTGTCCATCGGAAGAAAATAGCAGTTCGAGCGTCCGCCATGGCGGAAGACAAAAGCACTAGTCTTTTGATGTGAAAAGACCATCAATGCCGTGAAAGAATTTTTAAAGTTATTCTAAGTAATGAAAACATCTCCCAATCGGAAGAACATAGTGGTTTGTGTGCCGCCGTTTCAGAAGCCGAAACCACTAGCCTGCCGATGAGGAAAGACTACCGCCGGAAGAAGATAGTGTTTTGTGTGCCACCGTTTTGGAAGCCAAAAGCACTAAGTATTCCGAAGAGAAGCGACTGTCGGTGCTGATTAGGGTGTGCCATAGTATATTTGGCTGCCGATCGGGAGAATATCGAGGATTTTGGGCCACCGTTGCGGTTGCTGATGAAATTGTTTCGCCGATGCAAAGAATAAAATAGAGCTGATCAAGCGGCGAAGAGGGAAAAATTTGAAAATTTTTCTAAGTCCAGGAATCATTGGCTATCGGAAGGAGAAGTTGTTCATGCGCCTGCTATTGCGAAAGCCAAAGGCACTAGAATTTCGATGTGAAATGACTGCTGATACCGATCAGGTTGTGCCGCCGATCGGGAGAAGATCCAGGATTGTGTTCCGCCATTGCGGCTACGAAAGGAACTAAGTCGCCTACAAAAAGATGAAAATTGAGCCGATTAAGTGGTGAAGAGGGAAAATTTTGAAAATTTTCTAAGTGTTCAGCGTCCATCGGCAGAAAATAGGTGTTGGGTTCGCCGACACCACGAAGGAATTTAGCGGTTGTCTATCTGGTGTTGCGGCTGCCGTAGGGACTAAAACACCGATGCGGCAGTGGATCCGGTTTTCGACAGTAGGGAAATTCAAAAAAATTTCTAAGAGTTATCATCGGAAGACGTTAGCTGTTTAAGCAGCTGATACGTTGGCTCAGTTAGCCGAAAGGACTTCTGATACTGTTGACGGAAGAAAGAAGAAATACGAAGTTTTGAAAATTCGTCTAAGTATGGAAACCATTGGAAAAAGTTAGTCGTTTGGGTAGCCGATGCGGCAGCAAGAATTGGAAGAAAAAAGAAGATGAAGCTGCTGATGCAGTGGAAGAAAAGAAGAGAAGGTTTCGGCAGAAAATAGTGGAAGTCGGAGCCGCAGTTTCAGCAGTGATCTTCCAAAGATCGTCGAAATGTCAGAAAATAATACTTGTTTGAGCATCCGATGTGGCGACAAGAAGAAGAAGAAAAAATTTCATTTTTTTCTAAGTGTAGAAAACGTCAAAAAACTTTAGAGGATCAGACCGCCGACACATCGAAGAAAATTAGAGGATCGGTCCGCTGATACGCCGGAAGCCAAAGAAAGATCGGCCCGACACGTCAGAAACATTTAGTTGATTGGACCGCCGATGAAGTCGGATGAAGGATGAATATCGGGCTACCAGAGTGTCAGAAGCTTAGAGAACTAGCGGTCCGATAGGATAGAAGATATGATTTCCAATGAGAAGCTAAGAAGTTAGTGAGTTCGACAGCCGAAACGTCATACTGATAGTCGAAGTGAGAGCTAATTCTGTAGGGGAAAATTTTGAGATTTTCAAGTGGGATTTCTAGCAGATTTCGACTGGATTTTTCAGCGGTTTTTCATTGGGGTTTACAGGTGGCTGAAGTTAACTGAAGTTGGCACCCAGTCCAAAATGCAATGGTGTGTAAAAATGCCGACATTTGGTGAAAGTATTCATTTTTAGAAGTGGTGTGGTTTTCACACTCGATGTCAGAATGAAGCATGTGGATAGTCATTGGAAATATTATCCAGTAGGGAACAAGGGTAAGTCACCAGAATCTGAGCATGGAGCAGAAAAGTGCTAATGATGGCCGCTGCTATCAAATGGAAAAATATGGAAAGTTGCATGCCCAGAGGTAGCAAGGACTATGAAGTCAAATCGGTTGTTGTGTGGAAGAGGAGTTCCATGCAAGGATGAAAGACTTGAAAGGGTAGAGAAAAAACCATCAATGACATGGACCTAGCTGAATACGTCGCTGATGTTGATGAATGTGACTAGAAACCATTGGGAGGAAGGGATAAGGCAACAAGTCCATAAAAAAAGTTGGTGAGCAAATTCTGCAATCTCCTGCAAAGGACCAACCAAATTGGTCATGTCAAGGGTGTAAGTAGGACCCATGCATGTAAAAGTTTGATTATCACAAATTCCATGGAGTGGTAAAGGTAAGAGACCTCATACCATGTGGATGTTTGAATATAGAAAGGTGTCATTCCTGTATATGTTGATTGAGCTTAGTGGCCCAAGGAAAGTAAGTATAGGGCAAATTTTGTGATGAGTGCATGTGATATTATGAATAACTAATGACTGAAATGATGAATTGATGGCAATTCAGGAACCATTTCAAAGGTTGTTATGAATGCAGGATAGTCATGATCAATTGGCTTCCAGGAATGCTCTATTGAAGAGCAAGGTGGTATGAATGATACGCTTGTGAAGTAAGGGTATATAAACATTTCATTTAATTGTATGAATGATGTGGCTATGCCTTGCAAATGTTGATATGATAATGATTGCATGAATTAAATGAGCTTTGATAATATTGATGTGACTAACAGTTGTAAGTATTTGAATTTTATCAATTCTGAAAATGCTTCAGTGATGGTTGTAGCAATGAAAAGGTTATATGCATCCAGACTTACCAAGTGTTTGGTTGATTGAAGCTCATGTTTTAGGTAGCTTATTTCGAGCATGGCAGTGAGAGGTAAGACCCTAACCAATGCCATAATCTACCATGTGAAAGAGCCAAACCTTATGAGAAGAGTCTCATGGTTGTAAAAATAGTTGGTATGCATAATAGGTTGTTAAATTTGAATTGTGAATTTCGGATTTAAGAAATTGCTGACAACTACTAGTCACTATTGGCTTGCATACGATTGTGTTTGGTTGATTGAAGCTCAGGTTTCAGGTAGATTATTTTGAGCATGACAATGAGAGGTAAGACCCTGACCAATGCCAGAATCTACCACGTGAAAGAGCCAAACCTTATGAGAAGAGTGTCATGGTTGTGAAAATAGTTAGTATGCATAATGGGTGGCTAAATTTGAATTGTGAATTTTGGATTTAAGAAATTGCTGATGACTACTAATCACTGTTGGATTCTATAAGATTGTGTCAGGAGGATGCATGGTAAGTGGGTATTCATGTTATGTTAGTAAGCATAAAATTATAATGGGCATAGTAGTGCTGCTTACAAGAGACCCACAATTGAGCAAATCAATTTATGTAGTAGATAGAATTGCAAATTCCTAATGAATTTGATTACTAATGTCATTGCTTGGTTATGGAACAATCAATTGGGATTGTATTATTAGATAATGATTGACTGTTTGGCTATTTGATGAATGTGCCAGGGGTGCACATTGCAGGAAGATCATGTATGATGGCCTGCAAGAGCCAAACTTCATGGGAAGGTTTTCCCTTTTCTTGGAAATGGGTTTCAGGTGAAACGCCATTGGACATTTTGAAAATGTCTCATCTGCACTACATGTTTGGTAGTAACATGAGTGAGATGGTATAAATTATGTCGGTAAGACATGTGTGGATATGAAATGTAAAAAAGAGTTGGGATGTCAAACTGAGGGACTGTTAACTCAAGGAAGGAGCCCCCATTCCTCCTTAATGAAGGCATACTGCGTCGGCAAATGGATAAGTGTTCTGTGACCCTTGCTAAGAATATGCATGTTTAATTGTTAAAAAATTCCATATGCAGAACATGTTTTGATTTTATTTCCATGATGACCGATTGCTTGAGTATGAATAGGGCCTACATGGCACACACTGGAAAAGAGTGCACACTTTTCCAATGTCGGATCATGAAAGGGTTTTCAATATTGATTACACCCTATGGAGTGGACGCACTCCTGGTGTCTCAATACTTGATAGTGAATGATGAGAAATGTAATTACAGTTTTAGAGCAACAACACTGATGACTTTGCTTGTATTGCTTGTGTTGCTTGTGTTGACAGGCTAAATAGATGTAGTTGGGTGTTGCACCCTAAAGGTAAAAGGTAAAAGGTAAATGGTTGTTGTGAGCAGTTGCGGAGTAAGGGTTATTGTTGGTAAAAGGGTATGTTGGGCTGCGATATGCCTAGGGATCCATAGTAGATCCTAGACCTGGAAATGGTCGTGGTAAAGTTCCAGGCCCAGTTGACATGATTGTGTATTGGTTGGACATTAATTATTTGATGTTGTGGAGTAGCCTGCGTGCTGACCTAACATCCAAGTCCATAGGCGATCCCAAGGCTTTCAAAGTGAAGCAGGATCCTGTGGATGAACGAGGAAACGCACAATACAGATAAGTATTGGATCATTTTGCTTATGAATGTAACTATGTATATGATTTGGTTATGATGTTTGAAGCTCTTGTTCTAGAGATAAAACCAATCAGAATAAACTAAACATTTGAATCTATTCAATGTTGGATATAGGTATCGCTAGGAGCGAGGACTATGAGAGCATCCTAGGGGTGCATGTGGACATGTGACTGTCCCGAAAAGCTCGGAATAAGCGGCAATGAAAAAGGTGCTAGTGAGACCGTGAGCTTCCTAGCAGTTGAGAAAAACCATGTGGAGAGACTCCATGGTTTAGAGGTCTAGAATGGACCGAAGACACTAAGTGTCATGACCAACAGGGATTGGTCCAACATTCACAGTAAAGTGAAAGAGGGAGAGGGCATGAAAAGCCACAGCAGTGGTGTGGGTTCCAGAAAGGAACAAAACAAAGAGGGGAAAAACTCTAGCTACTCTCTCTTTCCTTTTGATTATATCTATATATATATATATATATATATATATATACATATATATTTATGCATTGTGAAAGCAAAAGATTGTTGAATGCATGTATGACTGAAAATGGAATGTGTGTTTTTGAAGGTAAATTGTGAATGCTGGAGTGGTTAATTCCTTGCCTAAGAATGGACATGAATGAGCTCGTGTGCTTGTTGGGAAGGCATGAAAAATATGAAAGCCTCCTTGATGAGACGTGGACTGTCATGCCAATTGGGTAATTAACTAACTGATTTTAATGTCTATATTATGCTTGGTCTGATAGAATTTCAATGGTGCATTTCACAGGTGAGAAAAGTGAAACTAGGTGGTGCACATTGATCATGGCAGCAGATCAAAAGTTGTTGGACATGGCTGGAAGTCTCCTTCAAATGATTGCCAAGACCCAAGAAAATCTTGGGGAGATTCTCAAGATACAGAAAAGGCAGAATGAAATGAACCACCGGATTTTGCAAGACTCTATTGGTTTGCAAAGGGAGGTGAAAATCCTTCTGGGAGAAATAGGCAAGGGAAAGGAAGGTGGATCAGTGATGGGACAATCGTCCAAGCGACCCGATAAGAAATGGTCCAATCATGAAGACTCAAAGGAAATTGAGGAGGTAAAGATGAAGCATCCAGTGAAATGCTGGGAATGCAGAGGACATCATTTACACTGGGACTTCCCAATGAGGAAACATGATGAGGTAAATAGCCGCAAAGTTCCTAGACTTTAGGATGAGATGAAAGCTGAGAACTAGCAGGAGAAGTCCATGGAAGCTGAGGGGCTTGGTCTTGAACGTTCAGAGTAAATGATTGAACGTGGGACAGATCTACAAAGTTTTGAAATTTTGATGTGAAATTGTATATGTATTCCTATGTAATGGAACACCAATGATGGTGTTATTCCAAGGGGGAGGGGAATGTAACACCCCAGTTTTGACCCCATTTGCATGATGTATATATAATGTAATTAATCGTGGTGAGGAGCTAAAGGCTAAAGCCCCACCATCAATTTGGTTGTGTATGTTTCAGCAATAGGGATAGTTGCTGATGGAATATCTTGCTATACGGCACATTATAGTTTGGCATCATGTAAACATGCAAATCAAATAAAATAAACCCACAACCAGCTATGACAGTGCAATGTTGAATGAAAAGGGCATGATTTCGAAGGATAAGGGGTGGGGGATGTCAAACCTTGGTCTATGGGGGGGGAAACCCATGTGTTGCCACCTTGTTTTGATTTTCCATCTTCCTTGTCTCATCCAACCTCTTCAATGCTTGTTGAGTTAGTTGGGGCAGTTATTGCTAAGTGGTGGTGGGTGTTGCAGGACTGTCCATCCTTGCCCACGTGCCCACTCCACCAGCAAACCTCCTCTTCACCTCACGATGGGAAAATGAATGGGGGATTCTTCATTCTGTTTTCCTCATGCGCCTGGTCTTCACCTTCACCGCCATTATCACCATCCTCTCCACGATGCCACTCCTTCCCTGGTCGGTTCACTATCGGTTCATCTCCTCACGTGGAGTTGAGTGAGGGGGTGTGTGATTTCTGTTCGGGGAATCCTCACACAGAGGAGCAGAATTCTTATGCATCCTCATGCATAGGAAGTTTTCCTACTGGATCTCACGCATCCAGGAGGGGAGCCGCTTATCGGTGGTCATTCAAATTTTTCCACAGAGTGGAATCGGGTATGTTTTTCGTCTGTATTTTGGGGATCTAGTGCATATGTTTTCCTTTGTGCTTTGCGGCTTGGTGCAATTTTCCCTCACGCACAGACCGTTGGAGTTGTTTTCCCATGTTGTGAGCCGTGCTCACTGATTACGTTGTGGGACTGTCATCTTCCCCACTTTTTTTTTGGCTGTGGTGTCCAATTACATTTTGGGCCACTCTGTATTTGTAGTGAGCCATTTTCTACTGTGGTCTGTGTTTGAGATTCCCATGACTATGCTGGGAGTGCTTTTATTATCCATTGTGGGTTGTGGATTGTTGCCATCATTCATTTTGAGGTTGTGGCTGTTGATGCACCCTGGTTTTGGGTTGTTTTTGAGTTTTTTTGGCCATGCTAGGGCCAAGAACAACTCTGAGTTGTCTTGTGGACTTGAGCTGTGTCTCACCTTTCGTTTGGGACTATCCCCGATTGTCTTTGCCTTCATCACAGAGCCCTAAGTGGGTTGTTTGCTGTGGTATACAGTGGGTGGTCTTTGGACTGTTGAGAGTGGGATTAGAGGCTGGGTATGCATGAGAAAACTAGTGTTGAGGCCACCAGCTTGGCATTTAGCCTATCCTAGCTCCTTGACAACCTGGTGAACCCTATGATGTGGGTTTGGTTGTGTGTTGGAAAAACTTGGCTATGTGTAAGCCTGCATTGACCCTTATTCCTTGAGGAATCATGCCCAACTCGGGGGTGGTAGTGTTGTTGAGAGATTGATGAGCACGTTGGCCTATGGGTGGGTGGAATGTTGCAGTGACGTAGCTAGTTGCGAGACGATTTCTTCATCAAAATATAAGTTACCTTGACTATTCCATCTCTGCAATTATATTGATGTCAAATGAATTATAATGAACATGTTGAATGCTGGAATTGTATGTGTGTTTGCTTCCATTGTATGTTGATGAACTGTGCATCTTTGTATGATGGATTATGCATCTGGTTATCTAGTATACATTATGATTAAGCTTTTAATTTCAGCATTGATGTCTGTCCATGTTCGTGGGGCTATTTTCCCGGTTGTTTGTGGTGTTCATCGTGTCCTCTTCACCGGTCGGAGGGTCAGGGACGTGACACTACGAGTTTGTAGTGATTCCGTTCGGGTTGACCAATGCAACCACAAAATTGATGTGTATGATCAACAACATATTCAGTAGGTATTTGGATATGTTTTTCCTAGTCTTTATAGATGACATACAGGTTTATTCCAAGAATAAATAAGAACATGAAGAACACCTTCGTGTAGTACTACAAGTGTTGAGAGTACACCAGCTATATGTTAAGTTTACTAAATGTGATTTTTACAAACTGCATATACAGTATGTAGGTCACATTATCTCTGAGATAGGGATAGTTGTGGACCTAGTAAAGATAAATCCATAAAGGTTTGGCCCACCCATACTAGTGTCACTAAAATTAGTTCATTCTTAGGATTAGCTGGATACTATCAAAGTTCATTGAGAAATTCTTGAGAATCTCTTTCCCTATGATATCCTTGCAGAAGAAAGCAAGTAAGTTCTTATGGACCACTAAGTGTTAAGAAATATTTCAAAATCTTAAGCATAATTTGATGGCTGCACCAGTGTTACAAATTGCAAATCCCGATGGAGATTCCATTGTTTGCACGAATGCAAGCAAGGAAGGACTTGGAGGAGTCCTCTTACAGAATGATCATGCGATCTATTACGAATCACGGAAGTTAAAAGAGCATGAGAAAAATTACCCTATGCACAATCTTGAGTTAGCTTCCATCATCCATGCTTTGAGGATGTGGAGGCACTACCTCATTTGATGGAAATTCCTTCTAAAGACAGAAAACATGAGTCTAAAATACTTATTTGATCAACCGGATATGAATGTGAGGCAAGCAAGATGGTTGGCTTTCCTAAGTGAGTACCATTTCGAGATAAAGAATATTAAGGGAAAGGAGAATAAGGTTTCCTATGATTTAAGCCGATGAACTCATATGATTTATGAGGTGACCCTGAGTCAAACCGATGCATATTTTCTTGAAAATATTAGAGTAACCAACAGAATTGACCCCTTCTATGTAGAGATCCTTAAGAAATTATGGGCGGACAGGTTGTTTCAACAACAAAAAGAATACAAGGTAGAGGAATATGGACTACTATGGTCCAAGGATCGCTTGTATGTTCTATATGGAGGGGACCTTCGGTCTAGCATCGCCACAAAATTTCATTGGGCACCTTACTCAGGGAACCTAGGATATAAAAAGATGATATCCAATATCAAGAGACACTTTTTCTGTCATATTTTAAAGGCCAACATTGCAATATTTATTGCAAAATGTCAGGAATTATAGCTAGTAAAAGCTGAGCATCAGCATTTGCGGGATTGTTGTATCCATTTCCCATTCCACAATGGAAGTGGGAGGTTATTAGTACGGAATTTATCATCGGTTTACTGAAAAGTAAGAAGGAAAATTATTCTATTTTTGTGTTCATCGACAAGTTGTCGAAGGAATCACACTTCATTCCTGTGAAATCAACCTACAAGGCTGTGAACATTGCTGATATCTTCTTGAAAGAGATATTTGGATTGCATGGGATACACAAGGAAATTATCTCATATCGAGATGTTATGTTTACAGGAAAATTTTGGAGATCTTTATTCTTCGGATTAGAGACTTAGTTGAACTTTAGCACTGCATATCACCCGTGGATAGACGGGTAGACAGAGAGATTAAACCAAATTGTGGAGGACATGCTCTGAATGTATGTCATGAATAATGCCATGAAGTGGGAGGATTACCTGCACCTTGCAGAGTTTGCATATAACAATGGCTATCAGGCTTCCACCAAGATGATTCCCTTTGAGGTACTCTATGGACAGAAGTGTATAACACTGGTTACTTGGGATAGCCTGATGGATCAGCTCATGTTAGGGCCTGATTTGTTGACAGACTTGGAATAGTTGGTTACCAAGGTCCAAGTGAACCTTAAAGAAGCATAGGACAGCCAGAAAAGTTATGTGGATCAGAAAAGAAAAGATAAGGAATTTCAAATAGGCGATCATGTTTACTTGAAAGTAAAAGTGAAACGAATCTTGTTGAGCTTGGGTAGGTGCGGTAAGTTAGCACCTAGATTTTGTGGACCTTTTGAAATATTGGCCAAGAAAGGGCTAGTGGCTTATGAACTAGCATTTCTCGTTCATGTAAGAGTCAAAAATGTTTTCCATGCATATTTGTTAAAGAAATATGTTTATGATACTAAACATGTTTTTGATTGGTCCCTATTATAGGTGGAACCTGAAGGGGAGTTTTCCCCTGAGCCTACTCAGATTTTGGACAAGAGAGAGATGCAACTCCGGAAGCGTACCGTAGTCCAATTGAAAGTGCAGTGGAAGCACTTTGAGGCTGATGAGGCTACTTGGGAGATCGAGCCCACCATGAGAAAGGCTTACCCCGCCTTGTTTCATGACATTGTTTTGATTCCCTAGAACACCAGGGATGGTGTTGTTCTACGCGGGGAGGGATGTAATATCCTGAATTTTGGACCTAACACTTATAGGCATGTGCCTATTGATTATGATGATTATATTGATGTTTTATTTTTATATTTGGTCGAATACCCCACTGCATATGAACATGATGATTTGTTTTATATATTGGGCGTAAGCCAATTATTGATAATATATGTACATGCCAGTTTGTGTTGGGCGTGGACCCTGAAGCACATGACTGATGAGATGTTTTATGTTGAGCAAGGAGCTCTAGAGCACTTCAGTGATTGATGACTTGTGTTAGGCGAGAAGCTCTGGAGCACATGAGTACTTACCTTTGCGTTGAGCAAGAATATATGGAACACATGAAAAGATAATTGGATGTGTTGGGCATAATCCCTAGAGCCTTCCATGTTGATGTTGAGCATAAGCTCTCGAGCATCAAATCCTTAGCCATTGTATCCCTAGGTGTATCATAAAAGTACATCCTAGCACTAGTGTTGAGCAAGGAGCTCTAGAATTTCACTGAATTGTAACTCTGTGTTAAAGCATTGAGTATGGGCTCTAGTAAGCACTAGGGGTTACTAAAAATAATTTAATAAACTTCCGAGTGAAAACAACTCGAGAAAAATATTGATCTGATCATACTTATTTATAAGTGATTAAATGAAATTTTGAATTTTTGTATTCTCATCAAAGTACCAAAGGGCTACCACATTATAAGAGGGAAATCCAACATGCAAGGATGTTTAGAGTTCCCTAGCCTAGTAGACCTAAACCATCTACCTACTTGACATTAATGAAGAATTATCATTAAGTCTGGGGATCATGGTATACGATGCCCAAAGGAAAATGTTAACAAAATGTTATATTATTATGTAATTTGTACATGGTACATATAAAGAATTAAATATATTAATAATATAAATAAATGAAAGAAAGAAGAGAAGTTCCATCAATTATTATTCATTATTAAAGATTTAATAAATTAGTATAATGTCTATGAAAGTCCTAGAAAGTTCCTAAGTTAAAATATTAATAATTACCCAAAGTAATTGAAAAGGGTTAAAACAAGAAACCAAGGATTCTTGATTTAACTATCCCTTTGACTCAAAAATCTGTCTATAAAGACTCAAGCCAAGGAAAGGCTTGGGGGTTCTGATCTATCATTAGAGGAGTCATTTTTCTTCCTGTTTTCGATCAAGTAAATTGTTGAAGAAAAATTTCCTGGAAGGAAAAGGAGAACCAATCCAAATCTAATACACGAGTTAGGAAACCCTACCTTAGGAGCTCTAATCTACTTGCATGTTGGAGTCTAGCTCAAGGGGATCCGGATTAGAACTAGGAATGGTTACGGGTCATGGTTGGGTGGAACGTGGTAGTTTCCAAGTAATTTGGTCGTCAAATAGAGGTTAAATCTGCATCGAATTGTTAGTGCTAGTTATTTGAGTGTGCAAGTTCAGCTATTAACAAAGCTTCAAGTTCAGGTATGAAGCCCTAGAATTCCTATTCTATTTCTCTAAATTTAATTGTTGGATATACTAGGTAAATGATTTCAATGCATTTCCTAACCCTATGTCTAGGATTCTCTATTTAGAATCTCATATGGTTTGTATTTTCGTTAATACTAAGCTTGGGCTGTAAATTTTATTATATGATGTACATTACAGGCTTTGTACTTTAAGTTGATTTTCGTATTATTCCCATGATTAGTTTATGTTTACTATATATAGGTTTTGTTACCAATTAGCATATAATTGTTCTACAGGTGGCATTACTCTGCTGACATATTTCATTTGTTAGCAGAGTCTTGTTTTAAATTCAAAATTAGTTCAGAAGTACACATTAAATATATAGAAATATATATAATAATATTCAAATAGTTTCATAATTAATCTACTAATTATATTACTTATCAACTAAAGTACATAATTAAATATTCTAAACTAAATCAACTAAGAATAGACAAAACTAAATTTAAGATAGAAAATCATTAAAGACCTTCAAAGTATGTCTCAACAAGTATAAGTTAAATATCATAACATTCCATTAAATAAACATAATCATAATTAACCAAACTGAGAAGGAATCGTGACCATCTATGTGGTCCAATACCAAACCTCTGTATTATTATATAAAATTCACAGTTCTAATCTCTTAATACAATATCACATCCCTTTACATAACTCGTTGTAATATAGATACAGTCTTATTATTACAGTAATTCTTTTCATAAAACATAAAGTGTTTAAAGATACCATCTAAATCTACACATAGTCATCGCATAACATTAAACAACTAATAATTAAAACCCATTTTTTCCAACAGAGGTCATGACATCAATTCTTATGGATGTCCAAACCCAATGCAAACACAATAATAACAAACCATGGAATTTTATACACAAATAGTAAGCAAATTGTAGAACCATCTTTACAAAGGCCATGCTATAGATCTATTCTATGCGGGCTGAAATTTATAAATACACCAAATGCTATGTAATAAACAAAGGCATTCACGGACTCGGCCAAGTTTTTAAGTTTAACATGCAGTCTTTCCAAAATGACCCTACAGTATTGTTGGCCATCGTGGGTTCCCCACCCATGGCTCTTCATAGTCCACATCGCATAAGAGCCAATAACAATAATTAAAATCCTACACTAAGGTATCGCAACACTGAGGGAAAGGCTCATGCCATTCATGACATAGCCTATACCCATGCTGTCAATGTATTACAGTATAAAGATAAGGAACACCATTATACACAGAACCTTCAAGCAGGTGAATGCCCCATGTAAATTTACCATTACAAACTGACAAATGTAGAATAGAATCATCTTATACACAACGTAAAATAATAGCCATGGTAATCAATTACAAAAAGTATTTATATCCATTTACACAGTGGGTATCATGTTTTCTACACAGTCGTCATTTAAGACCAAAAACCAAGTTACACAGGCATGCCAATGGGCTAACTCACCATTGCAAGCAATGGTGCAGCCCATGGCTAAAAGGCCCAAATCAAAATAATGATATAAATAACCCAAACTTATTTACAAAGAGTTTAATGGATTACAAGTTACTTCATGGCTAAATTGCCATAACAAATTAATAAAACCCAAGTCTATAATCATAAGCCCGAAGGAGACCTCCAAACCCCATCAAGAAGCCCCAAACCCAAAAGAAGAAACAACATGCAGAAAGGCCGAGAGGAAACAAGCATATGCTTGTTAAGCAAGGCTTACCTTGCAACTTGGCTCTACAGTGAAGACAATGATTGAGTTGGAGCCACGTTGCCCTTCACTACTTCAGTACCTATAAAAACCAAATGAAACTAGGTATGAGAAGTATTCACCACCCTATTCATAACAAAAGGTAAAACATTACAACTTATATGTTATAATAATGCATAATGTATTACAATGTTAAGGTTTAGTGCTTGGACCAGGCTTGGTCTGCACTAGTCTCAAGACAAACCAGAAGACTTGCACTTTAAACATAAACATGAAAACATTAGGTTTTAAGCCATAACTTAGTACATACATTTAATCCCTATGCTTAGGATTAATCAACATGGCATATGTAATATGCCATGTTAAATTATTAACGCTCATAAAAGTTAAGGATCTATCCTTAAGCCCAGACAATAACCTACAAATGGAGAACATAAGTAGTGTTAACAAGTTGTGATAAAATAAACATAGAACGAAATTATACTAAGCTATATAAACAACGAGATACAAAACCATAATGAAGTAAAATTAGTAATTATACCTGTTATAATTTCGGATTTGGTAAAAGAACCAAAGTCAACCCGTAGTATGTTCTTCAAGATCAAGAGTTTCTATGCTCTTTAAACAAGGTTTTGTTGCAATTATGAACTTCATGTGAAATGATATTAGGTGCCTTAGTTCAGTGAACTAAGTAAGCCTGCAAACAAGTAAACACCTTGACCTCTCAAACCATCATGGGAGAACGAGTCCCACCACTCCGCCCACTTTTTTTCTGCAAACAAAGTTAAGTTATGACTATATAATTAACAAGTGCGACAATCTAGAAAAGGTGAAGCATATAAATCTAGTAACGACACATAAGAGACAAAAGTATAAACATATTACTAAGTAGTGAACAACAATACAACATCATAAGTAAAATACATTAAAAATAATGACTGAAAGTAAAATTCAGAACATAAGAACAACTTAC
Source organism: Pseudotsuga menziesii (assembly GCA_001517045.1). NCBI lineage: Eukaryota > Viridiplantae > Streptophyta > Pinopsida > Pinales > Pinaceae > Pseudotsuga > Pseudotsuga menziesii. The sequence continues at coordinate 107,021 of LPNX010910198.1, read as the reverse complement.
TAATAAACCGAGGTACATGAAGTGTACGATAGAGTTCCGCAAGTGAATAATGTTCCATCTAGGTAGTTTTTACTAGCCTATAATTTTTTATTTTTTTCAATCTCTGGGGAAATTATAGTTATGAATCATGGAAATTAAAAGAAAATGAACAAAACTATCTGACACATGATCTTGAGCTATGGCCATCATCCACGCCTTGAAGATGTGGAGGAAATACCTCATTGGAAAGATGTTTCTCTTGAAGACAAATAGCATGAATCTAAAGTATTTATTTTACCAACCATATTTAAATGTCAAGAAGGCGAGATGGTTGGCCTTCCTTAGCAAGTACCATTTCGAATTAAAGAACATAAAAGGAAAGGAAGAAAAAAATCGTCGATTCTTTAAGTTGACGATATCATATGTTGTATGAGGTAACTTTGAGGCATACTAATTTAGACTTGCACGATAGGATTAAAAAGAGACGAAGGGTTGATCGTTTCTATGTCAAGGTTCTTAAAAGTATTCAAGAGGATAGGTTATTCCAAGAACAGAAGGAATATAAAGTAGACAAGTCAACATTGTTGTGGTCTAAAGGGAGACTCTATGTCCCGGATGGAGGAGATATCAGATCCAACATTCTAAAAAGGTTTCATCAAAATCCCTACTAAGGGCATCCGGGATATCAAAATATGATATTAGGAGTGAAAAAAAAAAATTTATGGCCTAAGTTGAAGATTGACATAGCATTATTCATCAAAAACTTCCTATAGTGGTAACTAGTCAAAGCAGAGCACCAACACCCTTCAGGGTTGCTACAACTGTTACCCATTCCAGAATGTAAATGGGAGGTTATCGGTATGGATTTCATTATGGTATTACCAAAGAGAAATAAACAAAATGATTCCATTTTTGTAGTAGTTGATAAGTTGTCCAAAGAGACACACTTTATTTAGGTAAAGTAAACGTACAAAGTAGTCCACATTGCAGACATTTTCCTAAAGGAAAATTTTCAATTTCATGGGATACTCAAGGGAATCATCTTGGATCAATATACAAAATTTACCGTTAATTTCTAGATATCCTTATTCTTTGGCTTAGAGACACAATTAAATTTCAGTACCGCCTACCACCTACAGATAGAAGGAATGAGTAAATGAAATCTTGGAGGACATGCTTAGAATGTATGTAATGGAAAATCCCACAAAGTGGGAGGTTCACTTGCACCTCACAAATTTTTTATACAATATTGGGTACATACCTCCACCAAAATGTGTCTGTTTGAGGTACTCTATGGCAGAAATTGTATGACACCACTGACTTGGGATATCTCGATAGACAGACTCATGCTAGGGATAGATTTACTGAAAGACCTAGAACAATTAGTCACCAAAGTGAAATAGAATATAAAAGAAGCACATGACCACTAGAAAAGTTATGCGGATAGAAAGAGAAAGGATAAATATTACCAAGTCAGTGAACATGTCTATTTAAAAGTAAATGCAAAAAGAAGCTCATTGCTCTTGGGGAGGTGCAGAAAGTCAGCACCAATATTTTGTGGACCCTTTGAGACACTAGCCAAGAAATGGCAGTGGCATATGAATTAGATTTACCTGCTCACGTGAAAGTTCATATTTTTTTCACACACTTCTATTAAAGAAATATGTTGTAGATACTAAACATGTGATTGATTTGTCCTCACTACAGGTAGAACCTAAAGGGGATTTTATGCGAGAGCCCCTTCACATTTTGGACAAGAGGGAAGTACAGCTCAGGAAGTGAACTATTGTCTAGCTAAAAGTGAAATGGAAGCACTTTGGGCTTGATGAGGCCACATGGGAGAATGAAAACAACATGAAAGAGGTTTACCCTGTCTTGTTTCATGATTTCATTTCTAGTCCCTAGAACACCGACACAATATTGTTCTAAGAAAGGAGGGATGTAATATCCCTAATTTTTTACCTTGATTATATGGTGCATAATCCCCACTACACATAATCCCCAATGCATATGTTTCACTATTTTTTTATATGATTATATATTTGGCATAGGCCCTATTGGACAAGCAATATTGTTGTGTACTAGGCAGAGGCCCCGATGTACTTGATTTATTTATTGTGGTTGGGAAAAAGACCTAATATACTGAGATGATCTTTTTGTGATGTATTGTGTACAATATTGATATACATGATTGATTTCTATGATGTGTTCGGCATAAGCTCTGGATCACATGGGTTATGAGGCTATGTGTTGAGCATAAGCTCTCGAGCATAAGATATTTGTCCATTGTATCTCTAGGTGTATTGTACAATTGCATCCTAGTACTAGTGTTGAGAAAAAGGTATTTAAAATATCCAAATTACTGAGATGGGGGGTGAATCAGTTATTTATGAAGGTTAAATCATTTTTCAATAATTAAAAAAATATTACTGATTACAAATTTACAGTTATGATAATGCAGCAAGTATAACAGAAGCAATGATGATCATCAATCACACACACATGATAGAGAAAAAAAATATTCATCTTTATTTCAGAAACTACTCAAATGAGGCTGCAACCTTTGTTTTAGAAATTCCTTCTTGTGAGGGGACCAACCCTCATGTTTTTCTAGCACCCACTGAAATAACATTCTCCATCTACAATTGAGTGAAAGCACCAAATTCCACTAGTACAGGCTTGAACTTGTATAGAGAAGACAACATGTTTTCCTAGCACAACCCTACCACCCTCATTTCTTATATTTAAATATGTTCAGTACAATATGTAGAAAAACAGATATAACAATGCATACCAACTCTGTTCTGATCTGCTTCTAGATTTGCTTGTGCACCTTGGTTCTCCTCATTATCTATGTTCTAGATATTCTTGAAATAACTCAGATTCCTCTGTCATTCTGCAATCCCCACTTTGATGATGATCCATGCACCAACTTCTCTACCTACATAGAGTGCACACATTCCTTCATCATGTACATCTTTTTATGCATATTAATACTTAAACCCTTTACCTGCTCATATGCGTGACAACCCATTTCCATAAATGATCAAACCATTCAATGCCTTATGACAAACAAGAAGTCTAATTGCTGAGTAATAATGAGTTTTTGCAATGCATATTCGCCATTTGGATTCTTTTGCAACTGTCATTTTATGCAACTCATCTCTTCAGTAATTTTCTTTCTTCAACAAATTAGAGTCTTTGCACTTCTACTTCCACAGGATTCATCCGCACTATTGATTTCATGTGGCCTTTCTTCTAATCGTTGATCTAAAGTAGAACTTTAACAAACACCTGCTTCCACACATCCTTTATTCAAAATCAATCTACGTCATAGATTTTGTACAACATTTCCCAATCACTGATCTTAGATCCGGTGCACGATGCGAATCCCTAGTTTTCAACATTTTGTTAAACAACTTCCATACTTTTTTCTTTTTGTCCTCCGCTTGAAAAAATACTTCTACGATGTTGATTTCTTCTGCACCCTTTCCCAACAATCGATCTTAGATCAGGTGCGGTATGTAGAACTCAGGTTTTCAGCATTTGTTTAAAAAAATTCCATCCTTTCTGTTTTTCGTCTTCTACTTACAAATCTCCTTCTGCATCATCAATTTCTTCTGCAACCTTTCTCGACCGTCGATCTTAGATCCAGTTTGGGATGCAGATATTGTGTTTTTTGAAATTTGTTTAAACAACTTCCAAACATTCTGCTTTCCTCATTTTTCCTGTAGAACTCCTTCTGTATTGTCTATTTCTTGTGTGGGTTCACTCGTGTCTGTCAGATCTATTCATCAAATTTTATTTCAAGCTTCGGTTCTCACAATAATTTCACGTCCATTATCTATGTTAACTCACCTCCTATTTCAACGGGCGAAATGATTGATAAACCTTCAATATGGGTCCACATAGATCTATGGTGGAGTCCAAATCTTATAGAGCATATTATATTAAAACTTCTCTCCCATTCTGATTGTTAACTCACCTACTAGTTTACTCTACGCAATCATTGAGGACCGTCAGATCTATATCGATGGTGGACTTCAAATACCATAAGGGGAATCTCATAAAAAATTTGTGCACTTCAAAAATTTATTAATATACACTAGTTCTCCCAATGAAGGTTTTGTTAGTCATTTATATTATTCCACGATGAACCTCGTCCATTGATCATGATCTACTTCTTGTCGATTAGTTTTCCATTTCACAACTCAACGACTTTTTATCCTCCTCTCTTTCAACCAATGAAATTCCTTATGGTCTTTGATCTCTTGTGTAGGTTCACTCCTTTTTGTTGGATCTCTACACAAGCCATGATTCTTCTAATTCCTCTCCTCATCTAGATCATATGCTTGGAATTGTGTTTCCATCAATGACAACCATATCACACTCTACAACAAAACCTCCAACAATATCCCCCTTCGGAATTGATGGAAACCTTCAAAATTATGGATGCATGGTGTGCTTGTAATCATCAATATGTTTAGCATCTACAACAAACAACATACCCCCCTTTAACATCAATTTCAAAGAATACTTTATAGCAAATCTCTCCCTATCAAAGTGAACAATTTATTTGGAATAAGATATGATACCTAACTTCTGGCGTAGGTAATCAAACTCTATATTTGGTAAGGGTTTAGTGAAGATATTAGAAGCATTTTTTGTAGAAGGAATAAAATTCAATTGTACCACTCCAATTGTAACCTTCCCCCTTAAGAAGTGATACTTAATAGGTATGTTCTTAGTATTAGAATGAAGGACTACATTTTTGAACATATTAATGCCGCTAGTATTATCACAATGGAGAGGGATGTGATTAACATATTTTACCTCCAGGTATGCCAGTTTCGTAATCATCCAGAGAATTTGTGTACAATAGGTGGCAGAAACAATGTATTCATCTTTTGTAGTGGATAAAATTCTTGATCCTTGCTTCTTACTTAGCCATGCAACAAAATAATCACCTAAGAAGAATGCATCTCCACTTGTGCTCTTTATCATTAGAGGAATTTTGGGGTCTAAAATGGGCCTCCTAAGGAAAATAATAAAATAATAAAATAATATTGATTAATTTTGGGGGAAGAAAGAAAAAAACTACTTTTTGTGTTCATATTTTCGACATATCTCATTGTGTTTTTACTCAAATTTCGATCGGGAGAGCTCATTGGATGTCATCATCACGTTTTTTCAGGTATTTCTTGTTTTTGGGGTAGTGGGGTCCGTCAAAAGTATGCAGTGTGGGTACTCGTTGGATGCGGAATCAAATTCCACATCCAATGAGCTCTCCCGATCGAAATTTGAGTAAAAACACAGGGAGATATGTCGAAAATACGAACAAAAAAGGTAGTTTTTTTTAATGACAAATATGTCAATTCAACCATTATGGTTGACTTATTTTATTGAAATTCTATTGGTTCTTGAATTCCAACTCACAAAAACTTATTTTGGCACGTTTTCTTATAAGGCCCATTTTAGACCCCAAATTTCCTCTAATTTCATCCAAACAATTTTCCCAATCAACATATGAATATGCAGTTAAGTGAAGATTCTAATTTTTAGGATACCAAATACCATAAGTCATTTTTCCCTTCAAATATTTTAATATCCTCTTAACAACCATCAAATGACTTTGATTAGGAGCAGACTGAAATCTACCTACCATTCCAACAACTTACAAAATATAAAGACGAGATGTTGTGATGTATAAGATATTTCCTATCAATCGATATGTTCTTTGATCAACATCAAGTGAGGGATCGTCCTTTCTAAGTTTACAACCAACAACCATAGATGTACTGACATGAGATGAATCTTCCATCTGAAATTTCTTCAACATCTCCTTGAAATACTTCTCTTTGGAGAGAAATAAGCATTTGGGACTCTAGATAATGCAAATACCAAGAAGAAATGATAGTTCTCCTATCATTGACATCTCAAAATAATATTTCATGGCATTAGCAAACCACTAAACGTAAGAATCATCAGTGCATCAAAAAATAATGTCATCCACATACACCAAAACAACTAATTATAGATTGTCACCTTCATATTGGATATACAAGTTACTGTCAACAGTACTTTTCTTGAAACCTTTGTCTTATAGATATTTATCTATTCTATAATACCTAGATGTTGGTGCTTGTTTCAATCTATACAGAGCCTTCTTTAGTTTGCATACATTTTCAGGATTGTCTGTCAGTTGGAAGCCTGCAGGTCACTCTATATAGAATTATTCTTCTATATATCCATTGAGAAAAGTTGACTTAACATCCATCTAATACACTTTGAAGTTCTTATGAGTGGCATAAGCAAGAAACATTATGATAAATTCCAATTTTTCTATTGGAGCAAAAGTTTCATAAAAATTTTGTCCCTAAACTTGGGCATACCCCTTATAGACAAATCGATCTTTATTCCTCACAATTTGTCCTTGTTCATTCATCTTGTTTTTAAACACCCACTTGGAGCCTATTAAATTTTTATTTGCAGGTCTAGGTAACAACTCCCAAGTATTATTTTTCTCAATCTGATCAAGCTCTTCATTCATGTCTTTAACCCAATATTCATCCTCATTGGCCTCTTCAAAATTATTAGGTTCCATCATAGATAGGAAAGCAATCTTCGATTCTTCTATGTCTTTGATCAACTTTCTTCTTGTCTGCACTCCTTTATTCTTTTCACCAATTATCTTACTTTCAGGATGATTCTTTTGAACAATTCTGGAAGGTGTTGTCTGCTACCTTGAATCTGCTTGAGTGTTTGCACTTTCATCATCTGACTCTAAATCTTTTTTTTTTAATTATTGGACATGTTATTCCTTAAATTCAACTGTATCTTCTGTATCTTGTTCAACACTCCTTATTTGAATATCTTTCACAGGGATTCCTTCATAGATCTTAATGTGAGTACAATCAACCAATTTATGTAGCCTTTTATTATAACAAGTGTACCATTTATTGTTTGTAGCATAACCTAAGAAGATAGCTTCATCATCCCTATCATCATATTTCCCAAGATGTTCATCATTATTTTTAATATAACATTTAATTCCAAATAATTTAAACTGTTTGGTAGAAGCAGGTCTTCAAAACCATAGTTCATAAGGATTCTTATCACTATTCGGAATTACATGAGATTTGTTAAGAATATGGATAGCTGTGTCAATTTTGTCTATCTAGTATGTCTGATAAATATTCCTTTCATTCATAATTGATATTTCCATATATTGTTCTGACATATTATGTCTCAACTACTCCATTCTGTTCTGGGGTCCCTGGAATAGTGTATTCTCTCTTAATTCCATGTTTATCAAAAAACTCCTTGAAGTCTCCTGAACTGAACTCTCCTCCTCTATCATATATTACTTCCTTCAAACTTTTTCTTGTGTCATTCTTAGTCAGGGCGTTAAAAATTTTGAACTTTTCAAGTGCCTCATATTTTCTCTCAGAAAAGAAACCCATGTAAGTATAGAATAATCATCAATGACCAACATACAATATCTTTCTCCTCTTATGCCTTCCTTTCTTGATGTTCCACACAAATCCATATGTACTAACTGATGCGGTTTATCTGTTGATGTGAAGTTCTTGGATTTAAATTGTGTGCAAGTCAATTTTCCCATTTCACAAGTTTTACAAACAGAGTCATATGGCTTTCATATCTTTGGAAGATATGTTACTGCCCCATTGTTCACAAACTCGATTATATGATCAAATTTTAAATGACCAAGTCGCCTATGCCACAACTAGGTTTCATCATACTTGCTTAGATGACATCCTTCTTTTCCTTCTTCCAAGACATAGACATTGTTTTCAGTTCTTATACCTTTTGTAACCAACTGGGTTGAGGATACTTAGTTTATCTTGCAATCTTAGAAGTGAAAAAAACTTCACATCCTTTTTCACAAACTTGACTGTAACTAAGAATAGTATGTTTTATTCCATCTACAAACATCACATCTTCAACTTTCCCTTTTCCATTAATCAATTTGATCATTCATTTTCCTTTCATTTTCCCTTCAGCATCATTTCGAAAAGTTAAATTTCCTTATTTATTTTCACTTAGAGACAGAAACTTACTTTTATCACCAGTCATATGTTTGGAATAACCACTGTCAATATACCATGGGCCTTTTTTCTTTTGAATAGAACGCACTAATTCACATTTGTTATTTTCTTTCTTCTTTGAAACTTTATCACTTTCAGTAGAGTAATTCACACTTGGGTTTGTTTTGTAATCCTTCAAATGACAGTTTGAAACCTTGTTTCCAAAGTTATGACAAAAAAAAACATTCTGGATGATTGTAGAATAGACTAAGAGATTATATATATATATAATGAGTTATTCTCTTATTTGTGAACTGATTTCTGTGCTATTCTTGTTTGCTTGATGACTGTCTTGTTCTATGTTGCAACAATTTACTGCTCTTTGATTGCATATTTCTAAAATTAAATGCAAAGTTTGCAACTTTGTGACCAAAATTAGAGCAAAAATAATAGTAACCATGGAAAAAAATTTGGTACCTGAATCTTGCAGATATTCCCTTTTGCTGACTATGTTTCTGAGCAATCCTTGGTTGATAATTATGATCTGAATTTCTGATTCTGGTACTTGCTTCATTTCTTTTTGTTTGAGCATTATGTTTATATTCTGATTGGTTTCCTTTTGAACCTTATTTAGAGCTAAAACTTGTTTTTAGCCATGGGGGCCTTTGCTTGATGAGAACGTTGTTCAATTCCTCTAAGGCTTTGATACTTGACAGATTCTAGTGGTACAGAGCATGAAATTTCTCCAATTCTTTCCTAGTTGTCACTACTTCTTCTTCCAATTAAAGCTTCACATCTCTTTTTCCATTTTGTTAATTGTTGTTTAAGAAGATATTCTATTTTCTTTTCCTCTTCTAGTTCCAATTTTTAATAGAGTAATATATTCACTTGGTTTTTTTTCCATTCTTATCATACCACAAGAATAATTGTTTATGTTTCCTTTCCTTTAATCCAAGTCTGCCAATCTCCTCCAGAGCAGTTATTAGTTCACCTTCCATATCAACCATGGATTCCTCATCATTCAGGTCACTCCTTGTATATTCATTTCCAAAATAATCTATGGACATAAGCACAAAGTTATTCACTTCATGTTCACCAGATGAATCATTGTCTATCTCTTTTGAATAATCAATATCATTTACACACATGCTTTTCTTTCTGTCTTTAGCCTCCTTATTTTATTTTTTGAATGCATATATTTCACCATCATTAGAAGTATGCCCCTTTTAATTGTGGGGACATTTAGATGCAAACTGACCTATTCTACAGAGAATACAACATGTTTTCCTAACACCACCCTACCACCCTTGTTTGTCGTATTTAAACATGTTCAGTACAATATGTAGAAAAACATATATAACAATGCATACCAACTCTATTATGATCTGCTTCTGGATTTTCTTATGCACCTCGGTTCCCCTCATTGTCTATGTTATGGATATTATTGAAACAACTTAGAGTCCTCTATCATTCTGCAATCCCCACTTTGACGACGATCCATGCACGAAATTCTCTCCCTATAGAGAGTGCATATATTCCTTCATCGAGAACATCCTTTTATGCATATCAATCCTTAAACCCTTTACCTAATCGCATTCCTGAGGGTCCATTTCCATAACCGATGAAACCGTTTTATGCCTTATGACAGACAAGAAGTCCAATCATTGAGTAATCATGAATTTCTGCAACACATCTTCTTTATTTGGATTCTTCCACAATTGTCATTTTCTTCAACTCGGCTCTTCAACAATTTTCTTTTGTCAACAAATCATAGTTTCCGCACTTCTGGTTCCATGGGATTCTTTTGCACCGTTGATTTCATGTGGCCTTTTTTTAATCATTGATATGAAGTAGAAATTTAACAAACACCTGCTTCCACACATCCTTTTTTGCAAATTCAATCCACGTCATCAATTTCTTGTACAACATTTCCCAATTGTCGATCTTAGATCCGATGTGGGTTGTAGATCCCGGGTTTTCAACATTTTGTTAAACAACTTCCATATGTTTCATTTTCCATCTTCCTCTTGCAAAAATGATTCCACGCCATCGATTTCTTTTGCACCCTTTCCCAACCATCGATGTTAGATCTGGTGCACGATGCAGATCTCGGGTTTTCAACCTTTGTTTAAACAACTTTTGAACTTTCCTCTTTCGGTCTTGCACTTACAAAAAACCTTATGTGCCATCGATTTCTTCATCACCCTTTCCCGATCGTTGATTTTAGATCTGGTGTAGGATGTGAATCTTGGGTTTTCAACATTTTTTTAAACAACTTCCATATTTTTCACTTTCTAGCTTTCACCTGCTGAAATCCTTCTGAGGTGTCAATTTCTTTTGAGGGTTCACTCCTGACTGTCAGATTTGTTCATCATATTTTCTTTCAAACTTTCGGTCTCACAATAATTTTGTGTCCATCCTCTGTGTTAACCCACCTCCTATTTCAATGGGAGAAATGATTGATAACCCTTGGATCTGGGTCCACAGATATATACAGTGGAATCCAACTCTTATAGAGAATATTAAATTAAAATTTTGCTCCCAATTTGATTGTTAAATCACCTACTAGTTGACTCTGCGAAATTGTTGAGGACCATCAAATCTAGATTGATGGTGGACTTCAAATACCATAAGGAAAACTTCATAAAAATTTCGTGCACATCAAAAATTTATTAATCTACGCTAGCTCTCCAAGCAAAATCATTATCATCCGTTGATATGCTTCCATGATCAACCTCATCCTTGATCATGATATCCGTCTTGGCGATTAGTTTCCAATTTCTCAACTAAACTCCTTTTTATCCTCCTCTCTCTTTCAACCATTGAAATTCCTTATGTTTGTTGATCTCTTGTACGGGTTCACTCCTATTCGTCGAATCTCTTCAGAAGCCATGGATTCCTCTGATTCCTATGCTCATCTAGATCATATTCTTGGAACTATGTTTCCATCAATGAAAACCATATCACCCTCTCATATGTTTTCGATATGATCGCAAAACCTCCAACAAAAAGTCTGGAATTGCACTAATGTAACACCCATTTGATAGTGTTGAGCATAAGATCTGAATAGCACTAGGGGTTACCTTAATTAAGGTTGTTACGTTTGAAGGACTATGAATAGAACCAACCTTCATCATATTTATTTGAGTTGATTAATTAAAATCACAATCTATTTCTCATCAACGACTGTAAGATACTACCATGAATATAAGGCAATCCAACATGCAAGAAAATCTAGGACTACCTATCCTAGTTGATCGACCAAACCCCCCATGAGGCCTTGTTAAAGAATCAAGATAAACTAAGGAAGTATCAAATAATTAATTATTCTAGTTAATGCATGGATAATAAAAGATGAATAGATGGAATAAGTAATTCTATAATATATATATATATATATATATATATATATATATATATATATAGAAGTTATTTTGAATAAATAGAGAAATAAAAGATAACAAAAGTTACTAAGTAAAAGTCTATATAGATATTATTTTATAAACTAAATAAATTAATTAAAATTCTTTTCTAAACTCAAATAGGAACTAATACAAAGTTCATAGTTATAAAAAAAAATATTATCTTCTAAGACATATTATGTACGAATCAAACTAAGAGTTATTTTCAAGAAAGTATTAAAATCTTGATGAAAATGAAGATAACCAACTCCCCATTTTCCAAAGAAAATATTTAAAAGACAGAGCTAACAGAGGGCATGGGATCTAATCATTATTTCTATCTGGGATTGGAGAGAATTTCTAAGTACTTAGAGAATACATAGCCTAACTTCAAAATACCAGTAACCTCATCCTTAGGTGTTCTAGTTTTCTCTTACATGTTGGAGCGAGTTCGGGGGGATCCGATTAAGAACCAAGAATTGTTCTGGATCAAGGTTGGGAGGAATGTGGCAGTTCTACAGTCATCTCATTACCGCTACACACGTGAGAAACATAGTATTTCCTATTAATTTTGTATTGAAGTGTGTAGGGTGATAGACCTATTACAAGCCAGGAAACTGCAGGTAAGAGTTTACCACATATTATATTCTTATTTTTCTCTTAAATATGTTTACAGGACAAGAATTACACTTATCAAGGTTTATATTGAAAGCTGCAAATTATCCTTCAAAAAATTGACAAAACTTTTACATATGCGGGTCCATTGACATAATTATTTAGTCATGGTGCCCTTGCTTTGAGTTAAGGATATTTCTAGGGATACAATAAATTTTAAAAAGTATTTTATGGTTGAGGTTAGAATCCGGGGTTAATCTTCTCATAAAAATTATGATAATCTATTTCCAAACATCATGAACGCTGTTTATTCCACATAGAATCCTCAAACATAGGAATCGTAGATCCTAGAACACAACAACCTTTGAAAATAAAATAATTATTTAATCATTTCAAATATAGGATTGATTCATTTCAATCGAAGATTGCTCCAGCCAAGCAAGCTCATGCTGGATCTCTATATTGTAAATCTAGAACAAACACTTAACACAATTTCCAAATCATCCATGTGGGCTTTGAAAATTTATACAATAAATCAACTTTCATTTAAATAAATGTTTACATGCCAACGATAAATAAAACATAGAACCCTATGTCATTCACGACAGATCGAATACCTTAGAGTTCCAAATCTACTTTATCAAACATTTCCATAATTTCAAGTATGACCCATAAAACTACGTATAACGCTGGATGAAAGCCATGCTTAAACATCTTAAAAGGAAATAGGAATTTCATAAACCATTAGATAATATTAACCAAGGTATCATGGTACCCCTCCTACCAAACATTGAATCCCATAGAGATTCTTACAAGCCATCTTGGAAGGAGTGGCCATTCTTCAAGCGTTGGCATCCAATTTCATCAATAATGATTAAGAATAATATGAAGGAATATTTAGGTATTTTCCTGTGCTTCTGTAGAGAAGTTAAAAAAGAGGGGGGGTTTTCCCCTCACAAGAATTTACAACAAAATTTATCCATAGTGCCATTACTGGCATTGCTGATGTAGAGTGTCCCCACCCTAACATATTGCATATCTCACCATCAACACTTTGCCTAGAAAATTGACCAGACCACGATTCATAAATTAAAATTAATTGAACTAAAATATATATTTCATGTAAACCAAAACAACTACATCTACCCAAATACATACATATAGAAGTAAGATTTATATGGTTCACCAAAACCTTCGTAGTTATTCTTCAAAAAACACATAGAGAAAGCTTAATCCTCCCATCAATTTACCTTGACAACGTTATCTATGGGAGTGTACAAAAGACATTGAAAAACTTCAAAATGCAGCAATTATAATCCCATGAAATCCTTCATCATTCACCCAGATATCAACATTTAAACCAATACAGAGCACATGAAAGAGAACGAAAATACAATCTTGTATTTCCAGAAATTGGTTTTAGATAAGATTGGTGGTTTTTCACCTACTATCAAATTTAAAATTACAAATTATTCAAACGCCTAGACACGATCATAAACACTAAACCCTATGAAGATTTTGAGCACCATTTCATTACGAAAGGCCTTAAATTTAGCGGGTTGTAAATTTGAGAGGCTTCTAATAAACCATTGTAACTCCGAATTGCAAGCCATTAAACCCCTAACATCACAATCCCTAATCTTTTCAAAAATGCAGAAAAAAAACTATAGGTAAAGGACACTTAAAAATGGGCTTACCCAAGTTTTCTTGATGGGATTCCCTTCCCCCTATTGCAATCCTATTATACGTTGCGCTATCTTGTCACAAAACCAGTCAAGAGTTAGAAAAATTCTTGAGATAAATAAAAGAGAAAACAAAGTATAAGCTACATGGACGAGGAACATACCAAAAAAACAATGGCAACCCTGTAACCCCACTGTCCACGCCCTTTCCAAACAAACAAACAAGTCAGGAGCTTATTCCCCTCATCCGTTTAGTATGCAAAGAGGAATTTGAAACAGGGTAAATCATTTTTATTCCTTAGCCAGTGTGGATGGAGACATGAGGCCCTTCACGTGGCATTATTAAATGATTCAACCACCTCCACTAGTGTTTAAATCAACTACCACTCCCTATATTCATTAGTCTCTCTTTGATTGCATATATGTCTTCATCTATACTTATTTAACCTTGGATTCAAAGGTTAAAACATTTATTTTCTTGATCAAATTACTTCACTTAGCATAGGGTTGGGTCTTATTACCTCTGAACAAAGAGTTTGGAATGCCTTAGGACATAATGAAGTAAGTAATACCAAGCTCATAGAAGTCATTCTTACATTTTCATTAAGTTTCTATGTAAATCCAACCACTCTTTTCCATTCAGAAGCAGAGGTAATTTACCCACAACATTTTAGATTAAGCAAGACTAGTTTATGTGTTAAGTCAAACATCCCTTATAAACAAGCATGAAGTAAGTAGATGAAACAGAAAAATAAACACCAGTGCAATATACAAGAAACATCATTATATAAATAAATGACATAATTATCATCATAAGAAAATAGCTCACCATGTATTCATCTACGGAAGAAATACAAAAAAAGAATACAAGTATCTTTCTTAATAAGTTTACACAATATTGAAGCTAATTTTAGATGAACCTTAGATCTTAATGACTTTACTGACCATACAAGTTTTTTTTTTTTTCTTTATGGGACATTACACCTTGTGAAGTAATATTGTATAGTCTCAAAGTTTTCTATCTTCACATTCTTCAATTGGTTCTTCAAAGTCATCTTTAGTTTTAATTTCTTTCCTTCGAACATCGTTTTCAAAGAATCATATACTTCCTTTGGTGTATTGAATGAAGACACGTGGGGGATGAGGTGATCCTTGTTAGAATATGCAATTATTTTCTTATCCTTAGCCATGCTTCTCTTATGAGAAGCCTTAGCCTCATCTCCCTGTTGTTCTAGAACTTCTCCATCGATGTACTGATCCAAATCATTTTGTTCAATGATGAGGGAGATTATGTACTTTCATGCTTGGAAGTTATCATCTTCTGCTAGATTGGCCTCAAGCTGAGTATGATGAGTCATCTTTTAAAATGAGAACCTAAAATGGAAATAGAAAATATTTACATCTTACAGATTTGATTTGTCTGAACTGGTTCTGGAGTTGGCTCACCTAGGGTTTGTTAGAGAAACCCTAATATTCCAAACTTGGATTTTGGGAATTCTTTTTGGACAAAAATATTCACCTCCTCGAGGGAGTTTCTCAGGTAGGTCATTTTCTAAGAAGTGAGGTGGGAAGCCTCAAAATTTTGATTCCCTAGTTCCTCCCGACACTAGTAACACGGTAAAAAATGAAACTTATTCAATTCTGAAACTGATTCCGCCAAAAGATGGGACCTAATGAGGCGACTTATTGTAGCACTCTTTTATTGATGATCTATCGAGAGAACACCTTGAACTAGGAATCTCTAGTCTCCGCACTTGTACATTTCCTTGTTTCAGAGAGGCTCTGATACCATGTAGGATCTTTATGTGAAATGATAACAAGTACAACAAGATGTACAAGATATAAATTACACACAAGACACAAATATTTTCACCGGGGAAACCATAAAGGATAAAACCCTGCAAAATTATTCATAATAGTAAGATGATCAAAAGTAGTAATAAGAATTATTCAACAACTATTTATCTCTCCTTTCTCTCACTCTCGCTCTCATGCGAACTTGAGAATATGAGGTTTGTATAAATGAGGGAGAATGCCTCTCTATTTATACCCTTTCAATTCACTGACCAAACATAAGACTGGGGCCCACATGTATTCCCTAACATGGCCAAATTCTCTTAAAGAGACTCCAAATACACATTACATGATGTTACACTGGGGACTATTGCCTCAACTTACAACGGAGGTTGTACCTCAAGTTCTAGACACAATTAAGAGATCTAGCACAGGGGTAAACACATACCCAATGTGGGTACAACAACATAGAATGATAATACACATCATAATGTGTTTCAAAGTTACAATTACATGAACATATGCAAATGCGAATGTGAATTCTTGTATAAGTTTGAAAACATGTATTCAAGATGACTATGTAATCTTGGTTATTTACCCATTGTTTGTCTTGATTGGATGTGGAATGGAATGTTTTCATGAGTGGAAATAATTGTAATTACATAGAAGAATAATCATGCACATTGTTAGAATTCATTCACAAGAGGTTGATGAGTGACCTGAGTTGGTATAAGTACCTTGGAAAATGAGGTCAAATTGCTAGAGTAGTCATTGTTTCAATGCTTGAGAAAACCTAGAAATTAGCTAAGTATAGACCTCTAGACATGGATCATAAGAAGAAAACCATTACTAGAAAATATTTGGAAGTACAAAGAAATGAATCCAAAAAAAAATGTTATGGTCTAAAGATTTGACGGAACTATCAAATAACATTCATAAAAAATACATCCGATGGTGTATGGAAGGTATTATGATGTAATGATTATCTCGATGGCTTGGGACCCAATTTATCATGAAGGAATTATCACATGCCAACCATTGGAAAATATTGTCAAAAGTTCTTTTAGTACTGAAGCATATAAATTTCATGTATTAGGACTGATGTTTGAGATAAAACCTCACCACAGATCCCTCATCAGATATCATCATAGAAGGTGGAAGCGAGAGATCCCAATAATGGGTTTTATGATGGTCAAAATATGATGGATTGATGATTGGATATTGAGGATTGAAGCAAAATAATATGTGGTAGAATCTTGAGGTATAAAACCAACATATAGGAATCAAAGAATTATAAATTGTAGTGAGTATTGGATAAAACAAACCTTGAAGAAATGAATTGTAATGGTACATTAGAGGCGAATAATCGATAATGTTAATTGTATAATCATAAGGGTAGAGTATTGAAATGATTTATAACAGAATAAATCCCAATATTGTATCAAAAGTGTTGTATAAGGAGTATGGTATTGGATATCTATGACTATATAAGTGTATGCAAAAGGATACCATAGGGGAGTTCAATGGGGTATCGAACCGAATGTCATCAAATACACCTCATAAGTAGTAGAGAATCAAGGGCTATTGTAGAATGCGAAGGATTTAGGTCCCAATGGCTGGAAGTCTGATGTGTTTGACTTGATACGATCAAAGTTTCCTCATTGGAGGCATAATATTAGAGTATTTGATTAATGGATCCTTCACAATGATTAGGGAAAACTCAAAGGGTGATAATTGATTGATCGAATCTATTTTATGAGGATTTAACTTAAGCATGATCCATCATAGATTCACATCATAAGTTCCCATGAGGGTTTCCAATAGAAGAGAAGGTGATGAATTGGAGCCTAGAGTTTGGGACAACCATGGATTAGAATCCTAATCAAAATAAATACATTGATAGTAAATAAATATGATGAATAGAGAAAAACAATTAATAAATATGTATGCGTAGTTGAGTAAACCCTAAGACCTTAAGGGGCCACTAAGGGGAAGTTAGGGATATTACAAAATTGTATCATAGTAAAATTTCTAAGTTAATGATGTTGAGGGAATTTCCCATCAAGAGAAAAGTGTTACTAGGCGAACCGGTTACATGACAGTGTAGTATCAGAGATCGTTTTGTAGCACTAGGGATCAATGGGCCAAAAATATATATTCACAAATTGAAGTTATAGAAACATGATAACTACTTGACATAGCCATGACTCAATACATTGTGTCTAGGTATATGAAATTGGGTAATACCACCAATCCAATGCTAGTGTGGTAAGAGAAAAACTATAATGTTCCAACATGTTCTTGTATGAATTAGAATATGAAGGAAGGGTCAATAGTGGAATAATAATCATGAATAATGCACAAGAAATTTATGGACCCGAGAAAGATGTCATGGGAGAAGATGCATTGGTGATAATAAAGAAACAAATTTCAATGGAAGGAGAGCATATATCATGCCTTTAAAAGTGGTTGAAACCATGATAAGTTTTAATGACAAGTTGACAAAGGAACAAGAGGAACAACATAAGGAAAATGCTTCCATACTATAGATATTTCGATAGATATTTAGTAGAAGGCCAATTTCGGAGCAAATCAAAACATTTGTAGCAAGGACATGAAGAGTGTGAGTAGTCTCCCTTGAGGAATATCTTGAATCTCGAGAATAGGTTCACATATGAGGAAAAACGAACATATCCATTGGACACTTCAAATAGTGGGTCAAGTGAATCAAGAGATTCATTAGATAGCTCAAAATGCTCAAATAGAAGGCCCAAAAGAAAAGAGTCTCATAGAGATAACACCTATAGCGAATTCGGAAAGGTAAATCCACCTACTTTATATTGGGAATGCAATACATGATAAGAGACTAAAGAATGACTAATAGGAATAAAAAAGTACTTTATGATCCATTATTACTATGGGAACCAAAAGGCCATAATTGTTATTTTTAGATTGAATAGGAAAAGAAAATCCTATAATATATTCAATTTTGGGTGGTCATTTGGAAATCATCAAGTAGCGGTCATTGAATTTTGTAATAAGATTTCCACACCAGGTATCTCTATCCGGATTGACTTGGGGTCTAATCATAGATATATCCATCCTAAAATGGTAGAATTTTCATCTCTTAATAAAAATAGACATGTCAATTCATGTTTAGTCTAGTTGGTCACATCATCCAAGAGGAAAGTTGATAAATTATTTGAAGGTTGTTTGATAATATTAAACAACCTATCTACTCAAGTAAACCTAAATTCCATACCATTTGGATCGTATAATTCCCATATTGGCAAGGAATAATTAGAGAAGTGTCGAGCCAAGTTTGAATGGTATAATAAAGTTATTGAATGTATTGATGACAAAGGAAGGTTCCAACTAATGGAAGGAGTATAATAAATGATCTTGATAAAGTAGGTCTCACCATGGAAAGTATGAAGATGCTTCAAGAATAACTGCCATATATCTATAGGTCATGTATTAGACTAAACAAAATATAGATGTTAGAAGATATGGAATTATGCTGTGCTACAAGAATAAAAGAAGAAAAAATGAGGTCCTAGGGATACCTCGTAAAAGAGAATAGATTTCATAATTAACTTGGTACCAAGACCAGCCCGAGTTTCTAAATCCCCTTCTAGAATGAGCACTCCAACGCTCGTAGATTAGAAGCTTTGGTTTCAAGATTTGATGGGAAAAACATATATGATATCAAGTGTATCCTCATTGTGTGTGCTAGTGTTATTTTTCAAATATCAAGAAGGAACACTGTAACTATGTATTCACTATGGGGAACTCAATAAGCTCATGATCAAGAATAAGTATCCATTGGTTACAATCGATGATTTATTTGATTAGATGAAAGGATATAAAGTGTTCTCTAATATTGAATTAAGGTTACGATATCATCGAGTTAGCATAAAAGAAGATGGCATCCATAATACAATGTTCAAAACATGATATGGCTACTATGAGTTTACAATTGTACATTTTGTCCTCACTAATGCACTAGCTATATCCATGTGCCTAATCAATAATGTGTTCAACCAATATTTGGATAAATATGTGTTTCTATTTAATATAAGGAGGAAGAGGAACACACAAAATATCCAAGAATGGTATTATAGGTTCTCTAAGAACATTCGTTATACACCAAGAAAAAGTGTGATTTTTACGAGTGAAATATTCAATACTTGGGTAATGTTATCTCAACAGAGGGAATCTCAATATATGTCGAGAATGTTGATTCTACAGTGAATTGGTGTATTCCAAATAACATGCCATATTTATGATCTTTCGTGCGTTTAGCAGGTAATTAAAAGAGATTCATTGAAGTATTCTCTAACGAAGAACATCCTATTATCTCTTTCCATAGAAAGAATGTTAATTTCATATGGTTTGATAAATGTGAGAAAAATATTATATGCTTTAAAGGAACTACTCACTAGTGCTTCTATTTTAAGGATTACAGATATGGAAAAATATTTGGTTGTATAGACAAATGATTATGTCGAAAGGATAGGAGGAGTACTTCTACATGAAGGACATGTGATATGCTATGAATCTACAAAACTAAAGGAACATGAAAAGAATCATGTAGCTAATTATTGGAATTGGTTGTCATTGTACATGCCTTGAAGATGTGGATATGTTAATTGCACTACAAAAAAATTTGTGAAACACATTGATCATATGAGCCTAAAATAATATGTTTGATCAACTAAGCCTAAACTCTATGGAAGCCATGTGGTTAGAATTATTCAGTGAATTTGACCTTGGAATCAAACATGTTAAGGGAAGGGAAAATAATTTTTTGATGCTCTCACAAACTTCCATATAGCAACTATTAAAATATGCAAGTCTTGCCTCATATTTTGAGGACATTATGTGTCCCTTGATCATTGACCACAATATATTCCATGATGTATGCCATCGTGGAGAAATCAGTCTCAAATGCTTAAGATAATGTTCATCAAATCATATGAGAAAAGGATAAAAAATTCCATAATAATTACAACCATATATTTTATTACATATATGTTAAAAAATAATAAACATAAATAACTATTAGGAACCATTAATGCTATATATCCCCTATGGAGTAGATGAAAACATTTTGATATAAGAATACTTCATTATAGAACATGCTTACAAGGCATCATGAAGATCATAAAACATAATGATTAGAATTTTTTCTTATCAAACAAATAGGACATGAAATAAAGGAATATTTTCTCACAAACATTTGTAAACAATTATATTCAAACGTTACAATCAATATACTTATCAAACAAAGTTAACACATTACCATACAACACTTCCTTCAAATCTATTATTTCTATATCTTTTTTAATTAAAATAAAAATATAAAAACAAATAATGACAAAACGCTCTTACTAGTTGGTGCAAAACTAATAATTCTTTATGTTATTAAGAAAAACATATAAAACTAGAACAATGCCATGCCATGTGAGAAAACAATATGGCATTTAAACTATAATACACCATAGAGAACAATCTCTTGATAACTTTAATGAAATATTTAACAACTATAAAACAAAAAATAACAATTTAAATATATACATTTTTACCTTTAATTTGTAAACATCATTTAAATAAAAAATATTTTAATTAAATTATAATATGGTATTTAAATAGAGAACAATATGTTATTTAAATTATAATACAACATAGATAATAATCTAGTTAATAATTTTAATAGAATATTTAAGAACTATACAACAAAACATAAGAATTTAAATATATACATTTTAACAATAATGTGTAAACATCATTTAATTAAACTACATGGTAGAGAGATCCAATCAATTTGCACAACTATATTTTGAATTTGTAAAAAAACATAAAACAAATCTTGATTTTCAATTTTTCCAACACAATTTCCATCTATATAACCTTAACATATTTCACAGAATCATCGATCAACAACCTCGGGCCTATAAAAAAATATAAAAACAAATAATGACAAAACGCTCTTACTAGTTGGTGCAAAACTAATAATTCTTTATGTTATTAAGAAAAACATATAAAACTAGAACAATGCCATGCCATGTGAGAAAACAATATGTCATTTAAACTATAATACACTATAGAGAACAATCTCTCGATAACTTTAATGAAATGTTTAACAACTATAAAACAAAAAATAACAATTTAAATATATACATTTTACCTTTAATTTGTAAACATCATTTAAATAAACAATATTTTAATTAAATTATAATATTATATTTAAATAGAGAACAATATGTTATTTAAATTATAATACAACATTATAATATGGTATTTAAATAGAAAACAATATGTTATTTAAATTATAATACAACATAGATAATAATCTAGTTAATAATTTTAATAGAATATTTAGGAACTATACAACAAAACATAAGAATATAAATATATACATTTGAACAATAATTTGTAAACATCATTTAATTAAACTACATGGTAGAGATCCAATCAATTTGCACACTATATTTTAAATTTGTAAAAAAACATACAACAAATCTTGATTTTCAATTTTTCCAACACAATTTCCATCTATATAACCTTAACATATTTCACAGAATCATCGATCAGCAGCCTCGGGCCTATGCTCATACACCGTCGTCCAATCGAAGAGCACAGCCTCGGGCCGCTATTACTTTTATCCAAGGAGAATAAAAAAAATACGGGCATAATCATAGGCATGGTGAGATTAGGCGAACAATCTTTTACAGGCTATTGCTAGGCTAGGTTGAGATCCAATGGCTCACACTTAGAAAGCGGCATGAAATAACGGATGGCGTGTGAAGTATTTTTCCCATAAGATTATAAAGTTATACAAGATTTAAACAGTTATACAAGATTTAAACCAGGATCCATTCACATTGTGATATATATTTAAGCATTAAAGAATCAGTTCAGTAATTAGGGTTTCAACAGTCTGAAATAAAATCTAGAGAATTGGAAGACCAGTATGTAACGATGAGGAAGGGATGGACAATGAAGTTGGGACATTGGGAAGAGATTGAACAAAACTGCTGCTGGGATTCTCATGTACACAAATGGGATTCTGGGGATAATTAGGGTTTAAGGGATTACAGCTAGAGGAGGTAAGACCAGTATGAAACGATGAGGAAATAAGGGGATCGTCTTCCATATCCCGCTTATGTCCTCGCCAGAAGTAAATCCCACAACGTTTGGGGATTTGGTCAATCTTTCCCAGCTTGTGTGGTTTTGAAGATAGCTATATAATTCACCGCGATCACGAGCCAACTCATAATAATCCAGATCTGTTAGAATGTCTCACGTCCATGGTGAAACAGGGTCCTCGTGAATTTGCTTATTTATGTGGGATGAATAACCCTCTGCTGCTGTTATCCAAAACTATTCACGCCTATTCACCTTGCGAGAATCAAAGTATTCAGCTGCAAGAATCAAAGTTTAAGCCTGTTGCGAGGAATGAAGGTCGTTCCTTACTGATTAATTTATAGCACTAAATGGCAAATCGCAACGGACAGATGAATGTCAGCGAGTCTTATGTTGACCAATATTTCCTGATCGGCCATAATACCACACGGCGAAGCCGCGATTCCGCGAAGGCCCCGTTCTTAATTTATTTTCGATTAAGTAAAAATTTGTTTTTAAAATTTCAAGTGTTCCACAACTTTGGGAATAACGATTACTTTACCCTAAATTTTGGGTTTGGGACTTTTGAGCTCAATCTTGATTTTGTGTTTGTTAGGGTTATTTTTCATCAAAATGTGGTAGTAATTGTGGATTTTTGAAATTATATAATTTAAGTATTTTAAAAGTAATTATAGATGTTGATTTTTCAACAAATAAAACATTTATTATAGCAAAATTCCAACTAGTATAGAAATCCTCTAAATTTAATTTATTCTCTCAAAACATTTGATTCTCATATTTAAAAAGTGTTTCATTATTAAATAAGATATTTTTATTTAATACGAACCCTAAGGCAGCATTTGTATTGGTTTTTTTTTTCTTTGAAAGTGCCTAAACTATCATATTATACGTTATGCTATGATTCCAAAACAAAATATTATTGCATGGAAAAAGTGCATGAGGCTTTTAAAAGCAACGTAGGTTGACTATACGTTATCGAAATGATGGTTGGGAAGATGTGTACGAGCTGTGAAATGAATGTTTCCCTACGCAGGCCATGTGGAGGCCTTTATTACACCAGCTGGAAGCCAAAAAGATTAGTACGAAACGCTAGGGATTTATGGTGTCGTAAAAACAGTGCAAGCTTGTTCTTAAATTTTGGTCTCGTGAGATGTTTGGTTTTTGCTCTCTGGGGTTTTTCTAGGCTTCTATCTGTATTGCAAGGTATTTTCTTTGTGATAGTTAAAGTGGAGGAGTCGAGGAGCTCAACTCTCATATTCCTTCCTCCTTATTTGCATACGGGTCGATACCTTTCGTGGTTTGACTCCACCAGTGGTGGTTGGATTCCTTCTGCGAGGTTCAATCCTGTAGAAATTCAAAGGGTAAGTTTTTCATTCATGACATGTATCAATTGTTCTGTCATGTTTCTTTTCCTTTGAATAATTTCTAACATAATTTCCAATGTTCAAGTGCAGAGATTGTGTGGACAACTACAAATCTTAGCTTCAGATAGATGCTATGTGGAAGAAGATGGAGCAACTGGCGACCTGGTAAGACTTGTTACATGCCTTCCTGTTCTTTCTGAGACTCGTAGCAATGTGGCTTGAATTGCGTTTACCCAAGGCATGGTTTGGGTTCCTATCTCTATAATGGCCTTTTATGGAAGTGATGAGTCTCTTTGGTAGCAGTGAGGCATTTCTTAAACTTGGACTGTAATGGGAATTCTTTGATAGAG
The DNA here is from genome assembly GCA_001517045.1 of Pseudotsuga menziesii. Lineage (NCBI taxonomy): Eukaryota > Viridiplantae > Streptophyta > Pinopsida > Pinales > Pinaceae > Pseudotsuga > Pseudotsuga menziesii. The sequence continues at coordinate 82,639 of LPNX010910198.1, read as the reverse complement.
GGATAATGTTTTTTTTTTCAAAAATAAGAACAGTGCTTCGACTGTCTGGGCTTTTGTGTTGTAAAAAAAACTCAATTAGATTTTGATTTTACAGTTAGTTTATAAAAACTAAATGCGGCCTTGAGGCCTTCTATAAAACTCTATTGTGGTCGTGAGGCCTTTACCTTGTAGTATTCATTTTGGGATGGGCCATAGAGGCTCTGTCAACAAACTATTGTTGTTTATATTTTTATGGAAAATGTTTTGAAAGTATCCCGTGAGGCTTTTACATTTACAGTCTTAAATACTAATTGATTTTTACAGTGTTGTTTTCTTTAATGCATTATTTAGCAGGCCATAAGCCATGGATATTTTGTTGTAATAGATATGTTAATGCATCTAGGTCGTGAGGCCTTTACATTATCACCAATGTTTAAGAGAGGGTCGTGGAGCCACTGTCATTATGTCTTAAGTTTTTCTTAATGGTTAATACTAATTCTAAAACAAAAGAATTAAGCCTTATGACTGTTGTATTGTATTTCTATGTGATTTCAATGCAGATGACAGTACCTAAACGACCTTCAGCCCGTAACCTAGTTGTAGCCTGTCGATAATCTCGACTTGGTATTAAGTTGAAAATAGTTTGTAGAATATTTCCCTTGAAGTACTTATGTTGAATCTCTGTTAACCGAAAGCCCCAACCCTAACGGTACTCGATCTTTAAACCTAGTTTCAATACTATTTTAGATTTTAAAAGGATTGTTTATCCTATCTATAAACTATAGTTTAGGTTGTTAGGCCAGAACTCTACCATAGAACCGTACTCAATCTTTAAACCTAGTTTCAATACTATTTTAGATTTTAAAAGGATTGTTTATCCTATTTGTAAAATATAGTTTAGGTTGTTAGGTCAGAACTCGACCATAGAAAGAAATCTTGATTTATCTATATATTTATATATATACTATATCATTATAATTATATGGTTTTGATACAGTTTTACATACACTCTTTATCTTGTAAGATCTTAACGATAATTATGTGCTATGTATAGCTTCTTTATCCTCGGTTATAGATTCAAACCCTTTGATTTGTTTTGATTATAGTACTAACTAGATTATTTAAATATATTTCTTATTTTAAATTATAAAACTCTTTGAGAGTTTGTCCTTATTAAGATTCAACAATTTGATGTAGTTACTTATAATCTTTGCAAATAGATATATACATTGCAATAGGTTTTTATAAGGTTCTTCCTAGTCTTTATTCAAAGTATGTGTTATCTTCTTTTAGAACCTTAATCTTTGCAAATAGATATATACATTGCAATAGGTATTTATAAGGTTCTTCCTAGTCTTTATTTAAAGTATGTGTTATCTTCTTTTAGAACCTAAATTAACAGAAAACTTATCACTAAATAAACAATATAGTAGATTAAGATAATTGAGACAGAGGCTATAGTTAATATAACAAGAGAAGGAAAAAGAAGCATTAAGCTAAGACTCACCTAGCAGAAAAACTTAGATCAGTAAGCTTTAAACCTTAACTTTGATGTTTCTCTTCTTAGAATAATAAAACTATTTTTTAATAACTTTGTAGTCGATACACTATCTATAAATAACTTTCGTATAGAAAGTATAGATCATAGACAATAACCACAAATTATTATTAAACACAACAGCTATTGAGCATACTTCTAAATAAGAATACAGATCTAGAAGTAAATCACAAATAAATAACAATTGTTAGAACCTGTATAATATGCAGAAGGGGACAAACACCCAAAGGAGACCGTTCCACCCAACCTTCTCAAGCAACCAATATTACTTGCTTAGGACCCTTGAGCTTGTTCATTGAACCACTAGGACGAAGATCACTAGATGATAGCCCACACAGCAACTTGCTACAGCTTAGCACTCAGTAGTAAACTTATCTCAACAAGCTATCCCCTCATCACATTCCTTGTGTGCCTAACTTTTCAGTTTGCAGTAGTTACAAGGTTCATTCACTTGGAAACATAATGAGTAGTGAGCCTTGTGCTTAATTTGATGGTATTTATAAGATTTCCTAGGTCTTTGGGTCAGTTTTGGAATTAAATGATCCACTAGATCAGTTCCCCCTATGAGGGAACATGACCACAATTTTAGGGATTATGCTTCGTGCAACAACTAGAAAGTGAAATGCTAGTGCTGCCACTTGTCAAGGAGCCTTCTATAGCTGCTCATTCCTCCTAGTGGGTCAGTGAACACTCATTCAACACTCTCCCTTGGATAGGTGTCTCTTCTATTTAATTATTAAAATAAATAATTCTTCAATTATAGTCATCCTTGACCAACTTGATCATAAACAATTTACAATAAATTAACATAATGTTTTTTTGTTTTCTGAAATAAATAAAAATATTTAATTTTCAGTTCTATGTGTGTTACAAATATGAAGAGATAAAACGGTTTTAATAATAAAGAAAGCCTACATTATATCATAAGTATATTTATTTGTTCAAAATTTGTAAAGAAAAATCAAAACAAAAAAAAGAATTTATATTTATTTCGCAATCAATTTAACAATGTGTTAGTATCAAAGGTTAATAATGTCACATCATAGGAGATTTGAAAAGATAGTGTAAAAAGTTACATGACATTAACTTAAGTTTGGAAGGTTTTAGGACTTTCATTTAATATTCCAAAAGAGCTAGAAGGTTTTACAAGGACTCCATCTTTCTAGAAGAAGTGAAGTAGGATATTAATATGGAATTAAATTTTAAGATAAGGATATGTCATTGTAGTAAGGTAGTTATGTAACATCATATAGATATCAATTAAAGATCTCAAAACATATGATATAAGAGAATTTATGAATTGAGAAGTAGGACAAAGTAAGAAGAATCTTGTATTGTTTTTGAAGTCATGGGAAAGGGGGGTTACATAATCATAATTGAAGTAGGACTTGATTATAAAACCACTAACTTCATCCTCCACTACCTATGGTAGCCTCATACTCAAATTGTTTAGAGTTTGCGGTTTGCAATGGTTCTCATGCTTATTAGGTGGCTTCCACATTTGCACATGGATAGGGAAATAGTTTACATCTAAGGTAACCAAAGAAAAAGTGTGTGTGTATTTAAATTTAAGACATATATTGTCAATGTGAGTAGAAGATGCATTTTCAACAATCATAATCCATGTGCAACTTGTGATTCCCAACCATTTATTTATATGTTTCACTATCAAGCTTTGTTGTTTGTTCCCCACCACCACCACCACCATCACCACTCATTTATTCATTATGCAACCTCTAAAACTATCACCAAATATAAACAAAAATAATAACAGTAAGTTATAACAAAAATGACATCTTATACACAAAAGTAGATAAAACTATCACCAAATATAAAGAGAAATAATAACATTAAGTTATAACAACAATGACATCTTATACACAAAAGTAGATAATATTGGTATCACTAGTATTGAATTCATGATTTAGGAGGTGAATCTTCACTACTTCAATAAGGGCATGCATCCCATTGTTGCTATCATCCCCTATTTTATCTTGTCCACTAGTTTATTTAATTTGTACATAAAGATAACGATGATGAATTATTATCATCTCTAGTCCATCTAACCATCTACTAATTTATACCTCTCCTCATTGCAAGATGAAAGTGAACAATGTTAATGTTAACAAGAGTGCCATAAAAAATAACAATGTTTTGAATATCAAAGTGTTATGCTAAGATAGATTTTATATAAATAGAGTCGACCATCCTTAATTAAAAAAAAAAACCTTTTAATATAAATAATATGATTTTTATTTTAATATTAATATTAAAATTCATTACTAATAAACCTTAACCTTTCACTATTATACACATAATCTATAGCTTTAAAAACTCTTAACACTAATTTTATTTTTTTATAATTGTAATTAAATTATTGCCTTTCATTTAATCAACGAAACGCATTCTTGTATTTTCATTTTATTATTATAAGAATTTTCAATATCTTAATATTAAAGTTATATAAGATTCTTGCACATATATGTGGCTTAAGCATCACCTTACAAAATAGTCCATTATAAAAATGTTCTGTTTTTATTTTTGTGTTGTACCCTAAATGTAAGATAGGATACTTCCGTTTGTCACTAGCAAACATTGACTTCCTTAATATCATTTGCCACTAACCAACAACGAGTTCCTCTCATGTGACTTCCTTAATATCATTTGCCTCTAACCAACAACGAGTTCCTCTCATGGCTAAGGATCCCTAAGTCACGGAAATCAAATTTAATTAAATTTTATAAAATGTTAATTATAATATAAGATACCATCTAATAAAAGAGAGAGGAGACTTTAAATAAAAAAAATTAATCTAAAGTATTAAATTATATTATACAATAGTGTCACTAACAAACAACCATCTTCTACTATACTATGGCTAAGGATCTTTAAGTTTAGGGATGTTAAGGTTATTTAAGTATCTTCAAGTTTAGGGATATTAGAGTTTTTTATTTTAATTAATTTTAATAAAATACATTATATTATAGAATATATAATGTAAAAAAATTAAAGTTAAACAAATTATTTTAAAATATTAAATATATGTGTGATGACAATTATGAATGCTTAATTTGTATAACTTAAATATAAACAAAATACAAAAAGAGATAGTAAGGCTTGACCTTACCTTTTGAATGTTAGAATTCTAAAAATAAAAGAGGTAGGGTTGATATCCTCATTTCCAATCCCTAGGATATTGTCAATATCCTTAATCCATGGTCATAATGAGTAATACAAAGCATGCAATATGGTAGAGTTCATTTAAAAGGAAAACATGGGTATTAATTCCAAAGAGGACGTTGGTACCCTCACACACTTTACTCATAGTGGATGAGTAATTTTATATTGGTTTCAGTGTCATCATGAAGAGTGGAAATGGGATCAGTCTACATTGAGACCTGGTTAGTTTTCTATCGATATGTTATGTTGAGTGAGGAAGGAATTAAGCATGTCCTAATTCTATCTTGACATTTTTTTGAATTTTTTTGTTAGGGTAAGGAGGAATTCATAGGGAATGCACTAGGATTAGCTTTGGGTTTTGTTTGATGTAAAATTGGAGCCTAGATTTGGGTTTTGTTTGATGTAAAATTGGAGTATTTTCTTTGAATTTTGACACATGCTTTATGTGGAATGATAATGTTTCAATTATGGTTCACATGGAGCTTGGAAAAATTTGAGTATGGTGGAACACAACCGTGCCTTAGACGTTGATTTTCATGTGAAGCTCTTGACCCATGATGTGCTCTTGGAAGATAAGAGAGGATTTTAATGAATAGTTTAGTTATTTCCCATTTACAAAATAGAGTTTATAGTCTAGATAATTCTCAAAACAATGACCATGTAAAATGAGATAATGGCATAACAAAAAAGACAAATCGAGAAGCTTGAAGATGATTGTAAATGATATACCAACTAGTTCTTGCCCTTACTAGGTGTTGGCCCTCGGAAAAGTTAGACATAATAATGATTGGAAAGATGAAGATTTCAGTTGCACAGAAGGTACAAACCGCGTCAGAAGAGGAATAAAGCAAGTCAGAAATAAAAGTTCGACTTATTTTGGGTAAAGAATTAGTTAAAATAAAATCTTGTTGTTATTAATAACGCATGATTGTAATTTGGGTCGATAGTGCATAGATGTAACGAGATGTATTAAAATAGAAAGGAATCATGTCGAGTGACAGTTTAGAGTTAGTCGATGGTTGAATTCAAGAAGTGTAAAAGTAGAAAATCTTATAAAAGCATTGACCCAAGTTGTGTGGGGGTAGATCTTGATTGGATATTTAGAGGAAAAGAAGGGGATCATTAGCGGTCATTCAAAGATGAGAGAAGAGAAAGAGACCAAAACCAGAGATCATGAGACGAGAGAGAATGTATGAATTGTAAAGAAGATCCAAAGAAGAGTCTGCAAGCTGAGTGCGCAGACCAAAGGTGCCAAACCAATTCTCACGTAGATGAAGATCACCTCTGTGGTTTTTCTCGGAGGGGTTTCCATGTTATATCTTACCTCTGTGTGTGTCTGATATTTGTGTTTCTATCGAGTGCATAATTTTTGTGAATGATTTGATATAAATATGTCAAGAATAATCTGTTGTGAAAAAAATTATATATATATGTGTGTGTGTGTGTCACACATCTATTCACATGATCATATTGAATTTTAGTTAATATGTGTTGATGATTTATGCTATATTCTGTTATATATGTCGACTTATATGAAGGTTATTGTCTTGAATGAATATATGAGAAAAAAAGTGTAATTCCTGAGTTTCAGTCGAGTGACCCGATAAGAGTATGGTAAGGAAATCCCCCTCACTAACTACAAAAAACTAGTTCTCGCAGTTGCCGTGAGATATCTCGGGCGAGGCATCATCTGCGTTGCAGGTGTTGTCGATGGATTTCTCCTCTGTGGGGCCGATATCTTGGGTTTTGTTGACAAACAAATTGTTTGAACCTGTTTCGACTGAAAGTAAGCCAACAAATTGTTCTGTTGTCAGGACCTAAATAATTATGATGGGGATATGTTTTGGCACCTGATGAAACCTGAAATTCAAGACTTTGTTGACTATAAAGCACTAGAATTTGCACAAGAAGAAAGTGAAGGATCATGACTGAGCCCGAAAAAATGGTTGGAATGATACCTTTACATAGATATCCATGAAATTTTCTATAGCGAATTTCCTATTGCATTGCATGTGTGGCTGTCGAAGCTAGCGACCTAGAAGACAAATTTTTAGGGTGAAGAATCTACAGAGTGGAGTCTTTGGTTGATCTAGCAGTTGAAGAGAACTAGTAATCCTATATCGAGGGTTGTCGACTTTTGGATTGATAGTATTTTGGAGGGATATATCACATAAATTGTAGTCGACATGATAAAGTCAGATAGCGAAGAAAAAAGATAATTTTTCAAAGGACCTCAAGGTCATTATCTAAAATATTTAATGTCATGTATCAAGACGTTGGTGTGTTAGAAAGGGATCCTAAGAATGGAGTCTAATGAGTAAATATTTGAGCATGGAGAATCGGGGTAATGTCACAAGAAATATTGCGAGAAGAATGGACAAGGATAAGATGAGATGTTTTTTGTCAATAGTGAGACTGAGCTACACAGTGGACGCATTAGGAGTGGAAGACGGTTTCAGTTAGGAACAAGAAGAAGGACCATGATAAGGAGAGGAAGTTGTAGTATGACCAGAAGAGAGGACTACGAATTGGCGTCGCACCTCGACAAAGGATCTTGCGACGAAGAATAGGAGTACCAGATTATATCCGAAGAAACCAAATAAGAGGAAGCACAAGATCCAGATCAAGATTACAACGTGCCCACAACCCCATGTACATCACTTGAGATAAGATCTAGAAACACACCCCCTAGTGTTTTTGCTAATCAGACTAACAATAATAGTGAAAATATGAGTCAAGGAACTCCCACTAGCAGAATTTTTAATCTGGAAGTATCAAGAGTAAATTGAATGGTTTGAAATGATATAAAGCTACCGATATTTAAGGAAAATGGGTTAGAAGACTCTAACCAACATTGGTTTCTATGCGAAGCCGTATGGACAGTTGGACAGGTCGAAAGTGAGGCAATAACTAAATCCCAAATGATCATGACCCTCAAAGGTTATGCACTCGAATGGTACATGAAATTCCCAGTGGTTCTCGCAGGAATCCTACTGAAGACATTAGATAAAATCCAGATGAGATTGATAGATGAGTTCAAGAAGCCTAAATCTGAGTCACAGTGCATTACAGAGTTAAAAGAAATTAAATAGTTGCTTATAGAGTTTGTTTGGGACTTCGACCAAAGATTCAAAACACTGATGGCTAAAGTAATCTTTTAGATGTAGGATGTCCAACACAAAGGATGGTTTATTGCGGATATGCTATCACATATCTGTGTCCCATAAATGCAACAAAAAAACATATCATAGAGTGAATCCCTTGAGCTCTCCATGAAATTGGAAGCTTCACTAGTCAGAGAAACTAGTGCAGGAATGATGAAAATACAATCACAACTTTCCAAACTTATGTTGCAACTTTAGGATATCAAGAAGGGGAAGGAAATACAAGAAGAGGTATAGTGTACCTGATGCAAAAATGAAGGCCACCATAAATATTCCTGCCCCACGTATATGGATTATGTTGCATCCAGCACACTGAATCCGATAAATACACAAGGAATGTCGTGGTGTAGAATTTTTCAAACTAGAGGACATAGGTCTGAAGAATGTTTATATTTACAAAAAATAGTAAGCACACCAGCTAGTCTATATTGCTAATTTTTTTCAATCAGTAGGACACAACGAGAAAGATTGTAGAGAATATCAACTTCTGTAGGAGAAAACAGTCGACACATACCTAATGAAAAATGATGAACACATGCAGGTCGAGTGAGATCAGGATCAATACCCACAAACTCAATACGCTCAGGCACAGTACCCACAGGAATAATACCCTCAAACTAGAGGAGGTGGAATTTTTCAGAGGCCAAGGACGAGGAGGAGGACTTGGTCGTGGAAGAAGCCAAATTATATGTTATAATTGTGGACATATTGACACTTTGCAAGATAATGCATGAATCCTACGTCATCATGTTCATACTATAATGAACTAGATCACATTGTTGAAGAATGTCCATAGTTGATTGCAAAGTGCTAGGCTAGAAATATGGGAAATCGAAACCCACAACAAAACACTAAATTGAACATCCAGAAGATTTCTGCTGAACCACGAGAGCCAAATATTGTCGTCGTGACAAGAGGAGGTGTTGCGACTGGATCATATCAGGAAGCACCATATGGACAACCGAGAGTCTGACCGAAACAACAAACACTAGTACAAAATGATAGAAAAATGACTAGGTGACCAAAACATTTAGTCACCTGTTTTTTTCAAGGGATAAATGACCAAAATTGAGAAATTTTAAGTGAGCTAACTAAAATAAATTTGTACAATTTACTAAATTTTAACATTGCAGATGGATTCAGAGACCCCTTAGTAAATTGTAACATTGTACATGGATTAATATAATATCCATTTCAATTTTCTAATCATGTACATATAATTTTGTTTGATAACAAAACGATTGTTGTTAATTAATAACCCAATCATCGGTCTATTAAAATTTTGATAAATTCATGTAATATTTTGCATCAATACGTGATACATACTTCCTACAACCGACCTAGAATATCCTTAATTTCCATTAATGCACCCCATCACTAGTATACATAAAATTATTTGGAGAATATTCATTATGCTCCACATAAACATGCCATAAGCATATAATCACAATATATGAGGTTGTGTGTAGAAGTATACTTCACAAATGGCTAGCCTAAAGGTAGCTTGAAAGTGGAAGAAACTATTAGGTGATGAGAAACTCGACTTTAGATGTAGATCATACTTTGAGTATGGTCACTTGGAAACCTCCCATCCAAAGAAAATCCTAGAATCCCATTGAAAGAAAACTCAAAAAGTAGAATCGAAAAACCACTTGATGGAAATGTGCTAAGAATCTGTGCCATCTAATATTAGAAGTGGAAGACTCAAAAGAGATGGAATTAAAAGATGAAAAATCAAGTCCGCTCATTTAAATATACATTAGGGATGAGCACATTATGAAAAAAACCATCTTAGCATCCCTAGATGGGATGCTAAGAATGATGCCACAAGATCAGGAAATCTAGATGGTAAAAGAATTATGTTTTTAGTTGCAAAGATAATAATACAATATTATAATAGCTTGCATAAAATTTCATTTTAAAACATGTACGATTTAATGTCATGGAATTTTTTTTTCTATTTTTTTACTTTTGTCTTATTTCTTTGAACCATTGGCTATGGTAATGGTCAATTCATCATAAGGATCAACAATTTCAAATCTTTCAAGGACTTACAATGTTATAGGCACACTAGTTTAAGGCAGATACGTTGGCACTAGACAAAAAACATCTTTTCATTTTTTTCTATTATTGTTAGGGATCTCAAGCTTGATTTGTTTTGGCTTTTGGAACATAGCACTTCTAGTATTGGAGCTCTTCTCAAAACAATTCTAGACACAAATAAGCTTTAGAACCCCATAAGCCTAGATACATCCCCAACTTCATATTACATACTTAAAAAAGTTGTGAGTAGTTTTCAACTTTGTAGGATAGCCAACAAACAATTCCCTTCACAAAATAAATATGCGAAAGAACAATGCAATAAAAAAAAAACAATTCTCCTAATGGTTATCACTATGTTCACATTAACAAAACAAGAGCACCAATCTCTTTCTAAATGGGCCTTTTCCCAATCTCATCTTCCATCACCGATAAAGGTTCTTCATTCTCCTCTTCTACACTAACTCTTGAGTAATCATGCATAAAAAGTAGTTGGTAATGATAAATCATCATATACATGGTTTACCACACTAATTCCACGTAAATGTTGAATCACTTCCAACTACCTTAGTTAGTAAACTCATCATATGCATTTTCCAACTCAAATGAATATGCAATACATTACACACAATCACATGTCTTATGATCACTAGAAGTGCATAACCCAATGAAGCTAACATCATCCTCAAAATATTATCTTGGTATCTATAGTAATAATAATGTCCCATGATGTATGTAATATAAAATAAGTCAACCATCTATATTTAGGTGACTAAAGTAGGAAAGTTACAAAATAGGGTGTTACAACTCTTTCCCCTCAAAAATATTGTCCCTCAAGTTGAATTGTCTACAAATAAATAAGGATAATTTCCTTTAATTTTATATTGTAATTCCCATGCGTAATCATCCTCTCAGTGTTGTTATCAATGATCTTTGACCTAGTGAATTATTTCTCTTTGCAGATGTTACAACTTCTTGCCTAGTTCCTATGACCATTAAGAGTTTGGTATGGAACTACCTAGTGTCCTTCATGAGGTACACACCTCTCAAGTAATGATACAATAAATACATTATGAATAGCCATGATAGAAAACATGGTTCCTTATCCCAACACACTAATATCCAAGCCAATGTGCCCTAGTGAATATCATTGATCCTCCCATGAGGGGCCATAGTTCGAGATATAAAACATTAGATTATTTAGTTATTTAGTTAAGATAGTCATCTCAGTCCATCCTTGTGTTGCATGGACTAACGTAATGCTATTATTTTACATTAGTAAATTAGTTTATTAGTTTATGAGGGATAGATAATTAGATTATGGACTCATTGTAAGATTACAAGGGTGGCCCTTGCCAAATCTATGGAATTATGCTTTCCATTCTAATCTATCTTAATGGTTGGGCTTCATGGACCAACTGCACTTGATTCTTCTAATCTATCACATTTTCTAATTTCTTCAAGCGAATTCAACAAATTTTGTATTTTGTCTTTTGTTATTTTCTTTCTATTGATAGTGAAATTGTTACTTATGATATGGTATCAAAGCAATGAGGTCTAGACTTACTCCTCCAAGATCTCTTGGCCCAATGCCCACCTAAGAAATTCTAATGTTTTGGGTTCCTTGAGGATTTCCCTTCACCCCAATAATAGTCTATTTAGATAATTCTCTTGGCCCTTAGATTCACCCAACAAACTCAAATTCATCTCACCTATTTAGCTATTTGGTTCCTTAGGCTCCAGGCCCACCCAAATCTGCACTTTGTTTTTTTTTTTAGGCTACCCTCCAACCCCAACATCAATCTTGGCTACATATCCTTCTCCCCATCTCATCTTCAATATCATACACTTCCAACACTTCTTAGCTTTCAAATTACTCTCGGTGATTCTCCAAATCCCCTTCATCTCTCAATCCTAAAGTTCTCAAGAACAAAATGTTTTCTTCTCCCAAGATGTTTTTCCTAGTGCTTCCTTGGCACCAACCTTAGATGTTATTCTTAGGGCATGTTATCTCTCCTTATTTTCCCAATCATGTTTCATCTCAACCTCACCTTGGAATATTGAACTTGTTGTTTAGGCTTCTCTTATCTCTCTCATGCTCATTTAACGCTCTTCTTCATCATATTTTTCCCATTATACACTAGATCTTCTACAAATAATCCACAAATCACACATCCTCTCCCTTACTAGTATGAAGTAAGAATCTCCCTTCCCTAGTATAATAGAATATTTGTTGGTTATAAAACAAGTGATTTCTTAGTATTATCTGTTTTTTTTTCTTTTTGTTTTTAAAATTTATTTTATATGGATTCTTGGATTATTTAACTAGCCCATATTAATATAACATTGATCATTAAAATTTATAGAACTGAACAATGCAAATATTGTCCACTTACATTAGTGAATTCAAAAAAACAATAATAAAGTTTTGATATTCCATTACATTTTCAAATGAAAAGAATGATTTATTTTTACATGTCAACATTGAAGGGTTCACTGTGTCATAGCCCTTCAAAGTGAAATGGGACCCTACCCTTCAAATTTGATCCCTGGTAAGGACTCAGCAGAACGTTACAAATATGTACTATGTGCATTATGGATTCCAGTGTGGACTGGGGTTTGGTGATCACATTAAATACATTCACACAGTAACTGAGATGACACCCTGTCACTTACTCACCGACCCCACAAGCCACGGTGCCACTGCTAGATGGGACCGAGATCTAACTATCCATCTCCCACTATCCCTGGTCTCCCACAGTCCCACAACCAACGTTAACCCAGGACATGCGGAATTTGGAGTTGCCCTTCGGTTGAAAAATTGCACATACCAACGTAATTTCATTATTGACGGGTTATGCATGAAACTGAATTTTTTTCACAGAGCAAAATTCACCCTGCCATTCTATGACGGGTAAAAGGGCCTTTGACGGGAATTGAAGGCTTCAAATTTGAAGCCTGGTTTGAATTCCAAATCAGTGAGCATCGACACCTATATTTCGCTGACCTGGAATTTTGACTTCGGTGGCGATGTTGAACAGCCAACATGTATCTGGTGTCATTTTCCATTAATATTCAAACAAAATCAAAGTCAAGTTAACAGCAGTAACGCCATGGATTCTGTGTCCATATCCAATTAAAAGTGCCTACATCTATGCCTCTGCATGGCGATGGGCATCAACAGAAAGGAGGAGCAAGCAATCCAACTTGGCTTAGATGGAGACAGAAGCAAAATCCAACGCTCTGTCCAGGCTAGCAATTGAAGGTAGGCTACAAGTACATTCTTCTTTGACAGCAGTATCTCTAGTATCATTCGATTCTGTCTTATCACCACAGACTCGAAACGAGTGGGATAACGGGTCCAATTTTGTTTGATGAAATTGCACATAACAGATTCAGATTTATAGGTGGCGTAAGTGTGGATGCAATAAGGTTTTGGAAACTGTTAAATCTATATGAGTGTCATCAGAATCTGCAATCTCAATTACATTGATGGTAAATTTCAAACTTATTGACTATATTTTTAAAGGTTATTGAATTGTATTTTCCCACTAAAATGTTCATTGCTAACAATTTGGCTTTCACATTCGAGCACTCCAGGGGAGACCTTCAAAGCAAAGCTATGATCCTTAATCAGCTAATCAATTGGGTCTCTTTAGGTCAACATACTATGAAGGCGGTATGCCCTCGGGCATCGAGGGCCGCCCTTTGGCGCCCAAGCGGGTTGCCATTGTACACGATGTTGAATCATTATAATTTGAGCGATAGAATCTCTCTCTTCGTCGCCATCAAAGAGCTTCCATTTGACAGATTGCACGATACTCTTTATGTGCTCTCGCCAATGTCGAAGTGGTTTTGATAGTGGTTTGCTAACTTTTTTATTGCATTTATCAAGACCAGCCGACCAAAGATGCAAACAGTCTTATACTTTCAATGCTTATTATGTAAACACGTCTATCAAAGGATATACATCTCAGACATGATATATTATAGTTATAGTGTTAATCTCTTGAAAGCAGCACAGTAAATACAGTTTGGGTCTCTTTAGGTCAACATACTATGAAGGAGGTGTGAAGGCCCTCGATGCCGGGCATCGAGGGCTGCCGTGAGGGCCGCCCTTTGGCGCCCAAGCAGGTTGCCATTGTACACGATGTTGAATCATTATAATTTGAACGATAGAATCTCTCTCTTCGTCGCGAGGTTCCCTTTGGCGCCCAAGCGGGGTGCCCGGGAGTGAAATCGAAATTCAGCAGATTTTGTGATCCTGTCAGCTGCATTGGAAAGGCGCTGGAAGAATCTTGATTTGCTGACTCTACACCCATGGATGGATGGAGCATTATATATTTATGCTAGAAATTTTATATAAGAATCTTCCTGTGAGCATAACGGCAAGACCGAGTTTCAGCTTTAAGAGGACAAGATGTGTTTAACTTCCTCTCTCAATAAGAGCAAATAAATAAAAAATGTGACATTGACAATCGGAATGTCCATTGAACACAGCAACAGTTTTTGTATAAAGAATTTATGTCAGAAAATTGAAATAAAATTTCAAATTTGGTTAATATGGGATATAATAAGGATATTATTTAATTTAATTTTTTATAATCATAAATGTTTTGTTTAAATTTGGGGTGAAATAGTATGTGTTAGAAGTGAAATCCCATAAAAATTAGTTTAAAACCAGAAACAATCAAATGTAAACGTGTAATCACACAAGAACACATATTTTATTACTTAAAACCTCTTACAAAGGAAAAATTGATCCGTTCTTCTTATTGTTCAATACTAGAGAATTGCAACATCCATATAAGCTTACAACCATGATAATACTCATACCTCTTCCCTTTGAGGCTTTCATATATAACCTCCCTCTCACAATTTAATGAAAACAAATTTTATTAATTACATAAACAACCCAATTCTATTTTGGGTCAATCGATTGCAATAGTAAGTAGAATTGTAAGAACTATCCATATCCTTCATTGCTCGAACTTTAGAAGAATCTTTTGTAGCTTATTCTACACTAAATTAAGTGTCACACTTCAACAATTTCCACTTTGACAACAATTTACATGACCCCTTGTACTTCTTTATTCACCACTTTTCCTACAAGCCAAGAGAAGCCAAACACCATTAAAACTAATAAATCTTAGTTACTTTTTATAAAGTTATTTAAGAATTAAACATCATTAAAGTACATTTGAGTATTGGAGATTTGAGCACATAAGAACTATTAACATATTATTGAGATTTGAGATTTCAGTGCTCTTAGTACCAAACATTTCTTAAAAAAGTGGTTAGATGGTTTAAGTCTTTTGGTCTAATGGATTGTTTGTTATGCTGAAGCGAGCTTCCATGAGAACGTGATCTCATTTCCCCTCCTTAATTGTCCCACACACCTTAGAAGTCTTAAAAAGTCTTTGGTAGAGATCTTTTATGTGTTATGCTGAAGCGAGCTTCCATGAGAACGTGATCTTATTTCCCCTCTTTAATTGTCCCACACACCTCAGAAGTCTTAAAAAGTCTTTGGTAGAGATCTTTTATGTGTTATCTTTAATTTGAGGTCCCGGGGGAAGGTGCTCGGGACCTCCACCCGCTTGGTTATCTAAGCATGCTTGTGGAATTGGGAATTTTTAAGAAGGTAAAAGTTGGGTTCCTTCTTGTTGGGCATACACATGATCATATTGATCAAATGTTCAGCCATTTTGCAAGGACATTGAGGAGGAAGAAAGTCGGGAGCCTGCCATCGTTGATTGAAATTATAGGGAAAGCATACCATCCAGAGCCTACTGTACAGAAATTGGAAGAAACTGTTGACATGCGAAGATTTCTGTTTGGATCGCATGGTGAGGAAAGGTGCATTGAAAAAATTAATGACATTAGCTTTCAGCATCAATTTCGTATAAAAAAGATTGATGGAAAAACACTATTGTGGGGCAAGAAGTACTCAACTAGCACAGCATGGGGGCCTTCATCAGGTTTGGCATTTTTGAAATTCATCCCAATTCGTCAAATGTATGCTTCAAATTTATTGTTATTGCAATCATCTACAGAGATTCATAATGCAATGCGACATAGTAGAGATGTTGATTCTTCTCAATGCTTGGAAGAAATCAAAAAGTCTATTGAAGATACATATGAGTACTTTGATGTTGTTGATTCCGTTTGGTGGGAGTCTTTTTTCATAGAGCAGAGTGACATAGTTTCAAACTCTACAAATGGAGATATATTTTTGAAGACTCCATTTGCTTGGCCACAAAGTTTATCAAATGAAAACGAGGTAACAAATGTTGAACCTCGAGCTGTTGAGTTTTCTCAAGTAGAGGAAAGAGAAATGTATATTGGCTCTAGAAGATCATCCGCAAAGCGTCGAGAGATGGAAGACCTTTTCAGGGGCTCAGTACAAGATATCAAGGAGGGTTGCATGATTGCAGTTTTGGCTACAGATGATCCACGTCAATATCCATTCTGGATTGCAAAAGCTATGAAGGTCAATAAAGAAAATGAAGAAGTAGTATCAGTAGAAGTACATTGGTATGCAATAGATACACACCCATTTGATGGTGTGTACAAGGCAGATATGGTGGTTGAGAAAAAGGTTTGCAGAAAGAGAAACAGAAAGGGTCAAAAAATAAATTGTCGCCGCATTGACATCTTGAAATTAGAGGAAGTTGATATACTTGTTTATGATTTCAAGTTGACAAAGAAAGACACTCTCCGCTCCAAGACTATAGAGATTATCAAGAGGTTGCTTCCACAGCCAGAAGTTGCAAGATGGGAGTCTGTTAAACCAAGCCGTAGATCCCGAAGGAATATGACATCTGAAATGATGGGCATAGATGTAGACTCAGATGGTGCGCCCATTGATAATAGAGAAGAGTATGGGTCATCTACATCTTCATCAAGTCCTTCATTTGCAGAAAATGTAGATTCTGATGGGGTGTCAGAATCCATGGATGAATTTGAAGAAGTAGTGTAGATGTTTTTTATTAGTATGATTTTTTTAATTGAAACTCTACATGAGTATTTGATGATGGGGTGTCATAATCCATGGATGAATTTGAAGAGGCAGTTAGATTCTTTTTACTAGTATGATTTTTGTAATTAAAACTCTAGAGGAGTTTTTGAATATTTATATGAACCATTTGTTCTTGTATGGTCTAATATATTATATCATTATGAATCACATCATAATTTCTTTGTTTCTATATGGTTATAATGGTGAAATTATTAGAGAAATTTGTTTTTTCTTTAATATGCAATTTTCGAGAAAGTTGTAATTTATCTCTTCAAGATTTTTTTTTTTCCAATTTAAGGTTGATTTTAAAGTTTTGTTAAACAACAATATGGGATGTTTAGTCCATGGCTCTATTTTTTACCATAAAAAAAAAAACGTGTATACTGGTATCAACACTTTTCTATTTGGGGGGTGTTTTTGGTGTTTTTTTTGCAAAAATCATCGTTTTTATGGGTAGAGTTCTCGTTCATAGTATATAGTTCTCGTTTCATAGTATAAGTGGTTTTTCTTGTAGAGGCTGTCGTGACACTTTGTAAGGTATAGTTTAAAATAGCTCATGATCGAGTTATTTAGATATAATATGTGCAGGTGTCTACTTGCCCAGCCTATGCGAGTCTCACAGAAGCCCAGACAGGCGGATGATAAGGGAGGTTATGTATAATTCTGTTGTTGCTCCTGCAATGATTGATTTTTGTGCTATACCAATATCTCCCGAGTCTTACTATCATTAAAGTAAGTTTCTACTTTTTATACAGAACTACGGTACAAGGTTCAGTACTATGAATCTGTTTATACGTGCAATCAACCTTATGTTCTATTTTATTTTTTCAGGATACAATTTTTTTCGATGTATTTGTCAATTTGAATGCCATTTCACGAAGCAAAAATATAAAAAGTATATAAATGTTAGACCTTAACGCTTTAGTTGTTAATACCACCACCATGACCTCAGTGAACTAGTATGACAATGAACTAGTATGAGAACCCTTCTGTATGTCACAATAATTATTTTATGAAATTCTTGGTGATAAGCTGTTTTATCAATTAAAACCTATCACCTTTTATCTCCAAGTAGAGGCTACATGCATATGAAAGAATTTATAATCTTCACAGCTCCCGGGCGACAGTATTAGTTAAAATTATCAGATATGTAGAAAAAACTAGAAATGAAAACACTGTTCAAAGAATTCACAAACTTGAAACCTATCCTCAGCCTTGAACCTGTGTTTGACATTCAAAAAGACTATTTGAAATATAAGCTAATTAAGAAATGTGAGCTGAGAGAGGTAGATTCTGTACATTATGGAAAGTTCTACTATTCGAGTTGGCAATGTTGTACTAATGAGCTGAGCAAAAGCAATGATCTCCTGCTCCATGGTGATTTCTAATCTGCGCCCTTGCCTTGTCTTTCACACAAGGAGCGATCTTGACCCCCCGGCTGGATGCTGCAACGGGGTTATGGATCTCAACGTGAAAGCCTGGGCTATTCTAGATAGGCGAGCAGTGTGCAGGTGTATTAAATCTGCGCCTTCTGGCGACCATTACAACTAAGCTTGACATGCATCCACAAAAAATATGCTTCAATGAATGGACACCACATGGACACCACACGTCCAACATGCACGTTGAAAAAAGCATCACAGTTCAGTGCTAAAACACGAAAATGTTTCACCTAAGTTATGCAATCAAACATTAAATGCCATGAAACTAATGCTAAATTGATTTTAGCATTAATCTACTTTGGAAATAAATTGAACGAAAACTTTGATGTTTATGAAAATTAACAGCAACCCTCGCCTCGAATAGAGGCCAAATAAGAAGACAATTTAATTGATTGGTTGTCAAATTTCTTGTATATTTTGATTGGCTGATAAAACGGTGTCCCTTATACTATCTCACAAAATTTGAAATAAAAAAAGAATGAACTTAGGTCATAAAAAAGTAAAATGTCTTAAAGTGCGGGCCTTGTTAATGAAAATGGTGGCAATCCGTTTACTATAGTCCTTGTATAGTAAAAGATGATACTATATTGTGCAGCCAAAGACACGGTCACAGAACATGTACCAGTATAAGCCACCATCAAATATGCAATCAGTCAAAAGAAGAAAGATAATCAACAACAAATTCTAATATAACCCTTGTTATTAAACATTTGAAACTAACATAGCTTGGACTCATTGAAATTGGTTTTAATGCAATCTGCTTAGTTTATATACAATTGAAGCTATCAATGCAATCTACTTAGTTTATAGTTTATATACACTCCACTTTAGATTTTATGAATTTTATGGAAAGTCGGTGCTAACTTTAAAGATATTTGTTTTTGTTTTTATTTATCTTAATCTATGAAGAGTCTATTTAGGTTGATAATCTTGTTGCTTCCTTGTAGGAGATGCATATTGTCAAAGTTTAATTTGGCTCCCATAAGTTGCTGGGAAATGGGTTGGAGCGTAAGGACAATCAGAGTACGCGCATGTTTCCTTGTCAAGCTATTGTAGTTGGAGTTGATTGATACTACTTACACACGGCAAACATTTTCTCAAACAGTCGGTGCTGGGAAAAGGGGATGCGATTTTGTATCTGCTCTATTTTATTCCATAGGTTGTCGTCCCTCAACCTTAGTCGATCCCATAGCTAAAAACTAATTAGAAAGGGAGGTCTATGGGTTGACATGGACTAGGTTGCCAACCTATATGGGTATATTGGGACTACTGGGTTGACATGGACTAGGTTAATATGGGTTGCTAATTATTAATTGATAAAATCTCCCTTAGAAGCTTTATCAATCCATCCTTACAGGGATTTTTAGCAAATTGCAGCCCCAGAAATCCCTTCTATTATTGTGCAAATTACTGCAAATTACCATATAACAACCATGCTCCCGTTCATACCTGATAAGCCAAAAGGAGAGAAATCCACCTTTCTTCTAATCCCCGGGCTGTTTCTTCAATATCACACCCTCACTGCCAACGTTGAAAGATTTTTGCTCTGAAAGGGGAGGGTTTTGTCTGCTAATCTTTTTGCAAGCAGTCGACCTGCCATTTTTGTGCTTTGAACAAGATCTATGGATATCGTAGATATGTGCATCATTCAAAATTTATACCTCGAGATGGTGGGCAGCTGAGCAACGATTTTTCTGTAGTTTCTGGAAATTCTATCTTTCCTGAATTGCTCTCTACAGAAGATGCACTAGCTTGGAGGGTTCTTTTTTCTGATTTGCAAAATAATGGATTCAAGCATCCAAAACTTCAACCTCCCTCTTGGATTTCGGCCCCTTTACCTATATCATCAAAACCTCCTAATTCCTTCTCAATATTATTATCGCCATCATTCAGGAATTCTTCGTTGGACTCCAACTGCGCTTCTTCTGAATAATTCATCCACATGTCATCATAAGAAAAAAACTCTGCAGCTGTATCACTGTTTGTGGAAGCCGGTGTTTATGTCATGTAAGGCTCAGCCCTGCATGCAATAATTGTATGACTGAAACTGAATTCTATACACTGGGATAGCATGCCAGATTGAATTTCTTTGCTGATACCGCCATTCATAGGTGTCTAGGAGACAATGAATCGCGATACTACTGTCAAAACGCAGGCCAGCTGATGATGTTCCTTGGGTAATGCATGTTTAACCAAGTGTGATACTCTCTTTAGAAGTGCTCCATGTGATAGTGCGTGAGAAGGAATGGATCAAGCCAACATTGGTATCTTTTAACTCAAGAATACCGAGAGCATATACATAGTTGTTAGAAACAGGCCATCTGATGATGTTCAATCGATTCCACAGCATTAGACACCCTCATCAACATCTCATATAGCATCTAAGCTATCAGTTCCACAAAATGATATGATTCAACCATGAGCATGCATTCCATTGCTATGATGAACGATGAAGGATGGCACCTCACCGATTTGGAGGGGATTCCGACAGACTCATGGAAAAAGAAGCATAAAGTGGAATATCCATTGTCTTGTAGAAAATTCTTCAATCCAAATCTGCAGACCTGTCTTTATTGGCACAAGCAGAAGCAAAAAGTGAAATATTTACTATCTCAGAGAAAGACCTTCAAATTAAACCTACAGGCATGCATGACTGATACATGTCCAGATTGGCCCAAGCAAGAAAATAACCATAAGCAGAAAGAGCTGCTGCATCTACCCATTTTAGTGCAGACCAGAGGGGTCTCTTTGCAGTATGCTTGGGATGGTCAGGGCCTTCTCTTAGTGAAAGATTCAGGGACGCATCGCACAGAAAGTTTGAGGTAGTTTCTCACAGATTATGTTAAAAGGATGAGGTCTGTGGTCATGACCCTTTTTGTTCCACAATGAGTACATTCGAATTACATGTATTATGTAATTCTTGAAACTGGGGCTGTTGTTTCAGTTTTAAATCCAACCCGTTACACCACCAAAGCAAAAATTTTCTTGACTTTTGAAATTGAAAAATATAATGTCCATACTTGTAAAAAAACCAACAGTTTTAAATCCAACCCATTACACCACCAGAGAATTTTTTTTTTATAAATTATTCAACAACCTTTGGGAACTTGTTTAAACTCCTTAATCCCTATGTTTTGTAAATTCTCATATGCCATGAATATATGGGCTATGTGTTGTAAATTCTCTATGTGTGATACTCTCTTCAGAAGTGCTCTGGACATCCCATTGTGCTTAGTCCCTGCCATCAGCTAGCAGGGACTCTATGAACGACCTTGCCGTCATTTTCAATTTACGAGCACGCAAACCAAAACAACTTCCAAAATTTTATTCTAAGTTTGCATTTGCAACTTCCAAAATTTTATTCAGCATTTATTAAGCATTTACAAATAATGCTTTTAATAAGCAAATCAATATGCCAGCACCGTTATTTTAACCTATCAACAAAAGCTTTTTCTTATTTGGCCTCATGTCGAGGCATACAGTTCATTTTTCCTTAAAACGCTTATGATAAGTTGAGTTTTCTGCATGCTAAGTTTATAAAACCAAGTAATGCTAGAATTTATCTAGCATTACTTCTAACATGTCTTCTGATATTTTCCTGTTAGATTTCTATGCAGCCTAAGAACACTGTTTTGCAGTTTATTTTTTTTGGCATGACACATGTTTTATTTTTGCCATGACACATGTTTTATTGTAGTGCATTGCATGCACCACTTGACAGATTTGCTGAGGAGGGAAATCAAATATATATAAGAGCTAGACACATTCTTCAACATTCTTCAACTACAATGTTGTAGAGATTTGCAAGAGATTCTTTAGCTCCAGTTAGAGATCCATCCGCTCCAATTTGGCTTCCTGCTCCACCTACAATGTTGCAGAGATTTGCAAGAGATTCTTCAGCTCCAGTCAGGGATCCATCAGCTCCAATTTGGCTTCCTGCTCCACCGAGGGATCCATGGTGCGGTGAGTGTGAAGCTTCGACTCACAAAAGATAGCTGAACTCAGACATGTACAACAATATACTATTTATTTGTATGCATTAAAATTTAATAGTCCAACATATGTTTGGTGTATAAATTTATAAAAATTTTGTTTCCAACTTTGCAAAAATGTATTGTGCATCCAAAGCCACGGTCACAGAACATGTACCAGTACAAGCCACCATCGAATCTGCAATCAGTCAAAAGAAGAAAGATAATCAACAACAAATTCTAATATAACCCTTGTTATTAAACATTTGAAAATAACATAGCTTGGACTCATTGAAATTGGTTTTAATGCAATCTGCTTAGTTTATATAAAACTGAAGCTATCAATGCAATCTACTTAGTTTATAGTTTATATACACTCCAGTTTAGATTTTATGAATTTTATGGAAAGTCGGTGCTAACTTTAAAGATATTTGTTTTTGTTTTTATTTATCTTAATCTATGAAGAGTCTATTTAG
This sequence comes from Pseudotsuga menziesii, assembly GCA_001517045.1. Classification (NCBI taxonomy): domain Eukaryota; kingdom Viridiplantae; phylum Streptophyta; class Pinopsida; order Pinales; family Pinaceae; genus Pseudotsuga; species Pseudotsuga menziesii. The sequence goes on along the minus strand of LPNX010910198.1, from coordinate 59,811 downwards.
GTTGATAATCTTGTTGCTTCCTTGCAGGAGTTGCATATTGTCAAAGTTTAATTTGGCTCCCATAAGTTGCTGGGAAATGGGTTGGAGTGTAAGGACAATCAGAGTACGCGCATGTTTCCCTGTCAAGCTATTGTAAATGGAGTTGATTGATACTACTTACACATGGCACACATTTTCTCAAACAGTCGCTGCTGGGAAAAGGAGATGCGATTTTGTATCTGCTCTGCTTTATTCCAAGCATAGGCTTGCACATGAAGAATTATATAACTTCATTAAATCCACAGATTGTTGCCTTTCCTCTTGTATTTGGGTTGAAAATCAAAGGCAAAAAAGTTCTGTAAAAGAGTTGTTTGGACAAAAGATTGCATGTGAGCTTGGTTTGAAAACCGTTAATTTTAAAGGTAAATACCCTAATTGGCATAGATGTTATTCACAAACATTAAATGTTTGTGAATTAATGCTAGTTTTAGTTTAGCATTAGTTCAAGGTTAGCCTCACTTCTTTACAAAATGCTCTTATAAATACCCACATAAGTAGAACTTGCCTTGGTATAAGGCCAAATAAGAGGCCAAATGAGTGTGATACTATACAGAGCACTTCTGAAAAGAGTATCACACTTGGTTAAACAGTGATACTCTATATAGTGCAACGAGGACAAGTAGAAGATGCAGTTTCAACAATGATGATCCATGTGCAACTTGTGATGCCCAACCATGATCCATGTACAACTTGTGATGCCCAACTATCTATTTATATGCTTCACTATCAAGCTTTGTTGTTTGTTCCCCACCACCACCGCCACCATCACCACTCATTTAATCAATATGAAACCTCTAAAACTATCACCAAATATAAAGAACAATAATAACAATAAGCTATAACAACAATGACATCTTCTACATAGAAGTAGATAATATTGGTATCACTAATATTGAATTCATGATTTAGGAGGTGAATCATCAATACATCAATAAGGAGGCGAATCATCAATACTTCAATAAGGGCATGCATCCCATCGTTGATATCATCCCCTATTTTATCGTATCCACTAGTTTATCTAATTTTTACATAAAGATAACGATGATGAATCATGATGCTCCTATCAAGAAATTTATTGTCGTTTCTAACCCATCTAACAACCAACTAATTTATACCATAACAAGATGAAAGTGAACAATGCTAATGCTAACAAGAGTGCCATAAAAAATAACAATGTTTTGAAGATCAAAGTGTTATGCTAAAATAGATTTTATATAAATAAGAGTCTACCATCCTTTAGTCACACAGATTTATGATGGAATGCTAAAGATTAAAAAAATTTCACACAAAAGCTACCATACCAAGATAAGAGCATATGGATAAATGTGTGATAAATTATCCTTTTCAAGGGTGTTGTGAATATTCTCTATGTTTTCATAAAAGTCCCTTGAGAATTATTCAACAACCTTTGGGAACTTGTTTAAACTCCTTAATCCCTATGTGTTGTAAATTCTCATATGCCGTGAATATAGGGACTTGAGAATTTAAAACCACGGAGAATTTACAACACATAGGGAGCTGAATGCAAATTTCGGCATTTTTTTATATGCATATGAGTAAAAGGTGTATTCTTTGTCTGGTGTCCTGCCTAACGCACCAAAGAATGTTTTATCAGTTAGTAGGGTCAGGCAAGTCCAAAGCAGGCTTATGGGCATCAATGCTGAGTAGATCCGGTTGATAGGATAGAAACGATCAAAAAAGGCATGATTCATATATAAAAAATAAAGTTGGAGTTGTCAATGAGATAAGATGCCCTTGACCTGACAAAGTATCAATTTGAGTGAACAAGAATTATGAATTTTTAATCCCTCACACTAATAAAAACTTAAAATGCTTAACCTATAAGACAAAAAGTTTTAGATTAAATATGTATCATATTTCTGGTTTTGGTTGCAAATTGCCAATTAACATACTCCCACAATAATATTCATGGGTTTGGTTTCAGACTGCACACTAACATACTCTCACAACAATTCCGTTTTTACAAAATTAATTTATAAAAATGACAATTTGAAAGCTGGCACGCAAATTGGTCCTCTGCATTGAAATCATAGCCTGTAATGCTGTAGCTTCATCAAAGCACATAGACAAAGACTCGTAAAAATAAAGGATGCCTTGAGGCCCAGGATACCGGATTTTAATGGCCCCTCGCTAAGTTTTGGCTACTGTTCAGACCCACAAAAATTAAAAGAATAATGTTTATTTTTATCCTTTCATAATGGAAAGGACAACTTTAAATTAGTAAAACTTTGTCATAATACAGAATGATTTTACATAAAAATCAGAAATGATAGCCATGAATCTTTAGCACATACAATCATATAGTTTATTATTGGCATGAACACTATCCAATACAAACCAGTCATAAGCCAAAAGAGTAATAACTATCTATCCTAAGTACAAAAACCAAGATATCAACAAAATACTAGGTGCAATATTGAGTGCATATGGTAGTTATGCTAAAATAACAGCCAAGAGAAACACAATGAAGAATCAGTATAGAATCAATATTTCTAAGTCTATAAGACATCTATCAGATAGTTCTTTCCAAGTAATCCTATCTAGATAGCCTACTCCTAAAATAACAGAATTCTGTCAATAAATTCAAAGAAACACTTCCCAAAATGACCCTTGACAATGCAACCGTCAAGAATCAGAAAGAAAATATGCAAAGTCCAAAATTGACAGTATGTTTCTTCATCATATTCTACACATAACCATGTCCCAATGAGTATGACACAGACCGCTGGTCTAATCCAAAATAAAAAATAAAAAATAAACATGAATCTCTTCTAATTAGGCTGGTTACGCTGGTTCCACTGCTACTACGCAGAACCGGGCACTGAATCTATCTCACGAAAGCCAGAAACTAAAGGAATTGCTTTTATCTATAATACAGGACTAACCATGAAACGAAGGTTTTGTTTTTTTCCTAGCTATAAATAAGATCTTAAATCCTAAAACAAATCTCTGTTCAAACTGCCAATTTTAACAGTTAAAATGGAAGAGCAGTTATAGTATCATCCAACTCGAATCTACACATGTAGAACTAGTTCTTAAAAGAAAATATAAGTATTTCATATTAAATATTGAAATACAAAGTTTTACATACTTGGCATTCTACCTTTGCCTCTTATGCTTTCCCTGTGCAAATTTTTTATGATGGATTTCGATTTGGGTGTGAAACAGAGGCTAGAATTTGATTAAGCCCAGAACATGGGTAGCTCATGAACTCGTGGTTTATAGTCCCAGTCGTAGTTGTCATAGTTGTCAGAGTGGAAACTAATGAAGAAGCTCAACCATCCTCTTGATTTAAATGTATTATATTGTTTTCATTAAAGGGAGGCTGTTGTCCTTAGCGATAAACTAATTTCATTATGTTGTAGGTTCAAATCATCACTATAATTGAAAATATGACATACCCTTCCCCTTGGAAGTCTTCATCAAGGACCAGGAGATAGGAGATAAGTTGGTTCTTCCATGAAATAGTTGTTCTGAATTCTCCTTGAATTCAGAAGGAAAAGAGAGCATTCACAGATCACCCACATCATGTGCAAGGCAAAGACGCCGCAGCATGTGGAAGGTAAAGATGTCGCAGAGAGGCGGAGATGCATATCAAGAGGTTGATGGCTGGACAATATGTGGCGGTGCTCTACCGTACCATGCACACACGGACTTACAGTTTACAATATGGGTGAAACAATAAAAGCTGGGGAAACAAAACATTTTGCTATACCTAATATAGTCACTTGGTTGGCAAGCTTCTGTCGGCGGACAGTGAGCAATTACTAAGGGAATTACATTATATGGGAATTACATTTTAAGTTGACTGTTTTTAGCACCCATTTCATTCCTCATTACAGGCGTGGATCACATTGATCCTCCCATGAGATCATATCAGTCACTTATCATAGCCATCATCATCAGTTAAATTGAGGTCCAGTGAAGCCTAAGCTTCACCTACTCTCCCATCCATTCTATTGTCATATTTTGGGCCTCCTTCCCACTGTTTTGAACCCCATTTTGGATTAGTGCAACCTCCCACCCTTAATGAGTGTTTCTGTCCTTATTGCTGACCATAGTGCAGAAATTCCAGGGACTGGTAGAAATGTTTAGCCCACGCAACTAGATATTCATTTCAACACAACCAGATATTCATTTCAAGAGCTCTGTACAGGAGAGCAGGCTCTACAAAACATCTCTATGTTTTTTATATCAAAAATCAAAACCAAATATATTAAATTTTTGTTTAATAAATATGGAAAATTTCATGTTGCGTTTAGTAGCAAATAGCCATATCTGTTAAAGATATAACATAGAAATAAGTTATCAAACTTATATGTATGGAAAATGATAAAATGGATTATTGGACGGGTTTTTCCAGTAATATTAATTCTGGAAAATGACTAGAGTCCATATTAAATCTCCTTATTAATATGGGTGAATGACTAATATTGGAAGTCATCCCTCAGCAGCTCTCCTTAGTCCACTAGCCCATGGATTTTAGTTGCTAACCCATTTAACTGAGTAATTTCCATAAAAGCTTGGTTGATAAAGTTCTAAGGCATGAGTCTTGATAGATCAATCAATTACAAAAGGCAGGGACTTGCTGCCTTTAGCAGCTTTCCTTCCCCTTCTTAGCAGCTCTCCTGTATGCTTCTAAGGGAGGCTGCTAAGGACAACAAGTCCCTGCCTTGGCAATCTGATTACTGAAGAAAAGTTGAAAGTTAAAGAGGTATAAAACATTTGATTGAAAAAGTCCCTCCACTTCTAAGTTGTCGTTCTCATAAATAAGCTATTAAAGCAATTTTTTAAATATGGTATATCGATTTGATCCCACCGAAGCACAAAGATGCCTTTGATTGCATCGGACTTCTTCCTTGATCTTTGTATTTTAGTGACTATCCTGCAATCATGAGCAAGAATCGTGGTGATTGGTTTCCTTCACTGAAGGTTAACCCATAGAACTCCATGAAAATCAACCTCTATCTGATAATTTAGTTCTGTAATAATGGCAGTCGTGTCTTTTTTTTAATTGTATATCTACGGTAGGTTGTGATTAGTCAATCTATGTTCATATTTAGGTGGACATCTTGTAATATGATTTTCCATATATGTAATTATGGATACACAGTACATATACTACACGAAATCCCAGGGTATAGATATGTTATGTAAAAACATATTTATGGAAGAATGAGACTGTGTCGATCTGTATAAAGGTTTGTTCAATTATTCCTTGAAAGTATTGAAGTCATGATTAAACCTGGTGATTAGGTTTGTTCAATTATTCCTTGAAAGTATTGAAGTCATGATTGAACCTGGTGATTGGGGCAGTTCGAATGTATTTCCTTGATAATGACCCAATCAACTTCACGCCAATTGACATATCGGTTTACTATTATTTTTAAAAATAAAGAAAATTATGCCCATCTCATTTCATAGACCTACACAAGTAGTTTTGGATGTGATGAATAAATCTGAGAGACAAATATGTTATTAGTTTGGCATATGTTGCAAAATACTTATTTACCCTTTTGTGTTTGAAATGTGGTAATTATTGCTATATTATAGATTTGGTTGGTATTTTTCTAATTATGAGTGGGCACTCACTTTATATATTAAGAGAACATAACCAAAGCACACTTCATTCCACTCAAGCGTTCATTGCTAAAGGTGTAATAGTAAATCGGCCACAAGGCCAGTGGCTGTTATGCATTATTATTTTAATGAAATTCACTAAAATTAATGATGTCGTTGGAAATTTGGAAGGAAATTGGAATTAAGAGACTATACCACAGAACGCACAGTACAGAGATGGCAGAGAAGAGAACACATAGTACAGAGATGGTAGAGAATAATTTTGACAGAGGAGCCGTGTCTCCTCACAGATTGTCATGTTGTTAGCAAAAGAAGGCCGATCCATTGGCCACAAATAAAATGCCAACCCTAATTTAGGAAAATAATTTTAATTATTAATCCTAGAATAGGTTTAGGCTAAGTGGACCCTCCAAATATGGCATCGATTTTTGAACTAGTTATCGATTTTTATAAAAAAACGTGAAGCCACATTGACATCGATTCTTGAACGAGTTATCAAGTTTTATAAAAAAGGCAGAGCCACGTTGAGGCCATGCACGCTTCTTATGACCACATTCAAACCCCATGCAATGTACTTGGAGTTTTTAAGGAACGGGGATGACTCTTGGAGTTTTGAAGGAACAGGGATGACCACGTTGAAGACATGCAAGATGAGTGAGCGCCATCTTCGAGGATTTTTATATCACAGCTGTATGTTCGATATAATACTATGCAGCGATTTATAATACCTAGTAATCCCGGAATCCTTTCCATATGGCATAACAAGCAAAGCGGTCAGATGATATGTTCATACAAAAAGCCTAATCTCTAGCAACATTAACTACCATTGATTTGAACACACCCTTTGGGTTTTCAGCCCGTTTTATTCACCTAAATGCTTATGCGTATACAAATCAAAGGCTAAGACCTAATTTCTAAATTTTCTTTTTCACATTTTGGATTTCTCTTGTAGCATTTGGAGAATGAGTACCCTGGAGGCAATATTCTGATGGTAAGTGTCACTGATGATGAAGCCATACGTATAGAACAACAACCTGATAACCAGACACAAGTAGAATTAATGGGCGTTTTAAGAAAAATGTTTGGCTGTCATATTCCTGAGATGGAGGCAATACTGATTCCTAGATGGGGAAAAGATCGAATCTTCAAGGGAACTCACTCCAACTGTCCCATTGGTCTATCCACACGACTTCGACAACCTCAGGGTTGTTAACAAATCTCAGCGACTTTGCAAAAATTGGTTCATTACAATAAGCTCTAGGTATTAGAAACCAAATAGATAATTGATAATTTATATTGTAACAGGCACCAGTTGGAGCTATGTAGCTATCTACTTTACTGGAGAGCGTACAAGTGAGAAATATAACGGTTATGTCCATGGTGCCTATCTTGCAGGTATGTATGTACACGTTTTCTTGTTCTTGGTTGATTGAATAACCTGTATTTACTCACTAGGTCCGTGATGAGGCATCGACACTGCCAATATGCTTTTAGATTGCATCAAGAAGGGACGCTCAAAGACATTAGAGGAAATTTCAACTCAAATTGGGCCTTTTAACTTTTATTCATATTCCATGTCATCATGTGTTAGCCAATGAAATTGCTTTAAATTTGAAATACCGTATAGGTCTTAAACACTTTTTTAATATAAATTTGGGGATAGGTATCATAAAAAAAACTACTATTTTTGTTTGTATTTTTGACATATCTCCCCGTGTTTTTACTCAAATTTTGATCGGGAGAGCTCGTTGGATGCGGAATTAAATTCTGCATCCAACGAGTACCCACTTGGCATACTTTTGACGGACCCCGCTACCCCAAAAACAAGAAATACCTGAAAAAACGTAATGATGACATCATCATTACATTTTTGAGGTATTTCTTGTTTTTGGGGTAGCGGGGTCCATCAAAAGTATGCCGAGTGGGTACTCGTTGGATGCGGAATTAAATTCCGCATCCAACGAGCTCTCCTAATCGAAATTTGAGTAAAAACACGGGGAGATATGTCAAAAATACAAACAAAAAAGTAGTTTTTTTCTTTTCTCCCTCCAAAATTAATAAATATTATTTTATTATTTTAGCTATTATTTTATTAATTCATTTTAGGAGGCCCATTTTGAGTTGAAATTTCCTCTAATGCATCACTGACTTAATATGCTTAATTTTAAAGTGAATGATTGGACTGTATTACGATGTATTTATCTTTCAAGTAGACATTTTTATTTGTTCAATGTCCATAAATACCCCCTCTTGCCTCTACCATATCTATCTTGGTAGTTTCCATTGCTTCCCTAAGTTGAGCCTTGGTATTTGACAGTAACCTAGAAAAGTCACATTCAATCTTTAAGCCTGATTATTCCAAGTAAAGCTTGTATCCTATGTCTTATCACAGGCTACTAGTGCAAAGTTAGCTTGTGCTTATTCCATGGATATCATCATTGCTTTGTCTATATGAGAAAACAAAGTTCATGACTTGCGTATTCATGTAACTTCCTATGTAAGCGTTTTCCCATTGTAAAATATTGCTCATTGTTGCTTCCTGGGGATTTTGGGCCATCACCGTTGCTGTACCAATTTATTAATTATAGGTGAATCGATGGGAGATAAATCTATCCCATCATCTATCAATGGAAGGAAATGATATTCGGGTACAAGTCCCGATCATGAATGTGAATCTTTCTCTGCAAGTCATTTATCTATGTAAACCGTATTACATTTTTGGCCATTGTTGTAGAAATTTATCCGCAACATCAGTGTCTATAATTTGCTACATCGTTTGAACCTGTGAAGTTGTTAGCCGAATTCATTGGTACATTCATTTTGATATTTGTTGATATAGCTACTAGGTTGGAGTGTTTAAATTGGAGTGTTTAAATAATAATTTCAAAAATTTGAGTAGTTTTAAAATCCGTCATACAGATAATCACTATTATTAAAATTACAAATTTACTAAAATAACAATTTCCCAAACAATGTTAACAAGTTTTTAAAACAAGTTTTTAAAATTAAGCTAATCTTTTCTTTATTCTCAAAAAAGTTGAATATCAAAAACTTTAATTTTCAATTAAAAAAACATACAAACATTTAAGACAGAGAAAGTGCCACTAAAATATTATTGTTTTTTTTTAATAAAACCAATATATGATCAGTTGGCAAACATGTTGAAATTCGTAATTTGTAAATGAAATCTGATGTGTTGTGTTGGAGTTAGATGGTGTCTTGCAATAATATAATGGCAATTCAAAGATGACAAGTTAACCAATATATTGTCAAAAGATGTTTTTTTTCCATAAATAATGATATGTATATTTATTTTTATAATCTATGCTCTAATTATTCTTTAATATTAAATGTTTAATGATACACAGTAAAATTCATTTACAAGCAAGTATCTAGCCACAATGATAGCCACAATGATAGTGTGGCAATGTCGGGATCTAATTATTCTTTATTATTAAATGTTTAATGATACACAGTAAAATCCATTTACAAGCAAGTATCTAGCCACAATATTAGTATCTAGCCACAATGTTAGTGTGGCAATGTGGGGGACATAGCCACCACTTGGCTCTTGTTAGGAAGAGCCTATACACATTGAGCTCCTTAAAAAAGATGAGTGTGTATGGTCATTCTTTTCAATTTTAACTTGTCAGAAATCCGGTAGACAAATTTGGGCTGAAATCGCAATTTTGGTTGTTTAATCTGTATGGTCATTCTTTACAGCTGGTCTTAAAAAAGATGAGAAGTAATAATTCATAATTACTATGGTCATTCTTTACAGCTGGACCTCAGGGATCAAAATTCAAGCCGTCAGTGCCCGTCAAAGGGCTCCTAGGCCGTCAGAGAAGTGCAATTTAAAATTTGCACGCCATTTGAAATGGGGATTTTAATTTTTGTCATTTTAATAAAAAATGGAGGTTTTAAATTAAAATTACACTAGAAGGGCTAAGTTAAAAATTGCCCATCAACAATTTTTGTGATTGTGATTTCGAACTATACCAGCCTCTAAGAGATTTCATTTAGATCCGATGCGATCCGGCGGGGTTAGAAGATGGAGAGATTTCATTAGATCCAATACGGTCCGGCGAGGTCAGAAGATCCAATGCGATCCGGCGGGGCATTCGACCTCCCACAGGAATTAAGGTCATCAAAGTGCTAACGATTCTCCTCGCGGACAATTGACTGACGACTGCTACGACTATAAATTTTCCTTCGGACCCTGACCTTTGCAATGTCGACACAGAATAGTTTCTTATCCCATCTTTGAAAATTCCGAATAAACGAGGGGGCAGCCATTCCCAAACAAGCTTTGAATTCTTCTGTATTGAGACAGACGAACATCATGGGTGCCAAAGGCAGCTGCAGTTGCTTCGGCTCTGCCATGGGAGCCGAGTCGAGCAAAGTGCTACCTGAGTAGAAATATCTGTGGCCGAGGTTTAAAAGGCGTATAAAACAGAAAAGCAAGAACCAGTCTTCCAAGCCAGCTCCTTTCTTAAATTACGCTGTCCAGATTTCTCCTACTTACCTTATCAGCGAGAAATCTAAGGCTGTGGTGAGGATTGTTTCGATTTCCCAAGATGGAGAATTCGTTCCTGTAATTCTGTCGCCTGTCGGAAAAACAATATCCAATGAGCGGCAGCCCACCAAGAAGAAGACGCAACTGGGATTCGATGCAGCAAAGAGTAAGGTCAAGTTAGGCTTTGAGTCACGCAAATTCGAAGTTTGTAGTGAAGAAGAAGATGAGGTTACCATGAAAAAGCCGAATCGACGGTCGTGGGTTCTAATCGCCAACGCGTTTCGGTCTTTAAAGGTATGGCTTCTATTGTTAGCACATATCAGAGGTTATTGTTATATTTAATTGGGAGGAATGTGTGACCCCTCTGCTATTTTTGTCTGCCAGGCGCCTGCTTTCCAGGGAAATGGATCTAAGGTTTCACAAGACCCTATCCGAAGAAGTCATGCAAGATATACTAAAACGGCAGTGATCGAACAGTCCAAAGCACAAGAGATCCGGCAGAAAAAGAAAGCAGCAGACTCGATCCCGGGACCGATCGAGCAACTATCTAAGTCTACTCTCACCTTCGCTGGAGTGGATTTTAGCAAACGTCAGGGGATCAAACCCGCTGCCCTCTCACATCTTCAGCGCCGAGGCATGAATAGTATAACTATAACAACTAATTTCCAGCCTCGGAAGATGAATCTGTCCGCAAAAAGAAAGGGAAAGATTACGGGGGAGTCGGGGACGCCAGAAGCGAAGGTGAAGGATACAGTATGGCTATAAATTTATCGATTTTGATTGTAATTATGGCATGTTTGGTAGTGTTCTCAAACAGGCTGCTAGCCGTTGTGTGTAGTTCCATATGGTGGTATTTACTTCCTGGTCTGCTGAAAAAAATAGTAATTAGCAACAGCTGGAGGCAAAGAATAGTGTCAGCAGCAGGAGAAGAGGCAAAGAAAATTGAACGAGAGTCCTTGCGAATCACGAGGGTTCCATGAGAGATAACATTAATGTCATCAAGGATGTTCAAGGGGATTCCTTAACGTGCCTTAAGCTAGAAAAGCGGCAGCATTTTGGAGACTCTGCGAATCCGGCTAAGGTAATTAATCCAGTCACTGGTAATAGCCCTGGCGATTGCGTTTATAAGAAGCCGAGGGCTTTGCCGGCTTCGACCGCGCAACCTCCCCGTTATCGTTGTCAAGTGGAAGGATGCAACGTAGTGTTGGCAAATGCAAAAGAATATCACAAGAGACATAAAGTCTGTGAAATGCATTCCAAAGCCCCCAAAGTCATTGTTCTTGGTACCGAGCAACGCTTCTGTCAGCAGTGTAGCAGGTAACTATCTGTCAGCAGTGTAGCAGGTAACTAACCAGGAGACGGTTGCACCTCACTGTTTTTTTTTTCTGAGTACGTCAACATGGATCCATACATACTAAGTATATAATTTGATAATACACATGAATAATTGGGTGTTGTGGTGCCTATCTAGATTCCATGGCATAGCAGAATTTATGACGCAGAGAGAAGTTGCAGGAGAAGGTTGGCGGGACACAATGAACGGCGAAGGAAGAACTCGTTAGATTCATTGGCTAACTCCGGCAGCCAAGGTAATTTTATATAAATTTGCCTTTCCTGTTACTGTAAGGCGGAGATGTGCATGCATTCAAGCACAAGTTCATTAGTTGACAACCTATTACTTTTTGAAGACTTTAGTTTTATATTTGTCAGAGGATAATTCTCTGAATGCAAAAACCTCCATTGTTTATTCTTCAGGTCTGCATCTTTTCGATACTTTATCAATTTCTCAGTAATCTCAAAACATTCAGCTTTGGTTGCTTCTGCTTCCCCTATAGATTTTATTTTATGACTGAAGCTTCGGAGTTCTAGCATAGGCTGCCTCTTGTTTTGAATTCCTTCAATGCCATCACAGTAATCTCAAAACATTCAGCTTTGGTTGCTTCTGCTTTCCCTATAGATTTTATTTTATGACTGCCTCTTGTTTTGAATTCCTTCAACGCCATCAAGAATGGTCTCTTAAGTGAGCTTGCCTCTTGTTTTGAATTCCTTCAAGGCCATCAAAAATGGTCTCACAAGTTTTTTCCTCTTCAATCCATACTTCCAAATTTATAGCCATAGATTGTACTATCCGGCTTGACCATCTGTCTGAGTCCCTTTTTTATTATAAACCTTAAAGCAACTGAGCAATTGTAGACATATTCCCCAATCAAATAGATTGAACACAATGTAGGCAGTGATATACATTTACTTGTGCAATTTTACAAATCAGATTTTGAAAAAAAAAATTTGTTTTTAATTTTTGTCATCAAGTAAATAAAATGTACAATTAATTTATTAATGTCATTTAAAATGTAATTTGAAAGCCCTTCATCAATGAAGGGCTGCATGAATATATAACCTTCAATATGAAATTAAGACCAGCCCTTCAATCTTGATCCCTGCAGCTGGTCTTAAAAAAGATGGTCATTCTTTACAGCTGGTCTTAAAAAAGATGGTCATTATTATGGTCATTCTTCACAGCTGGTCTTAAAAAAGATGAGTAGTAATAATTCATAATTCGCAATTTTGGTTGTTTAATGAATATGGTCATTCTTTACAGCTGGTCTTAAAAAAGATGAGTAGTAAAATGGGTTCGCCATTGAGTCCATCTTTTCTTATGTAAAACATTTGTCCTCTACTAGGAGAATGTGCAATGATTCTACACGCAAAAAGATAGGCTTCACGTGGTTGATGGTCACCCTGTCTCCTTAAAACGCGTTGAGATTAACCTAATGGTTAATGTGACATTAAGATAACCATTCATAAACTATAGAGAGAGGTGCAGGACATAAATGTGCATATATTGCTGCATTTCTTTCTTTTCTACCATTTCTCTGCGCTTCTGAAATCCCAACTCTTCTCCTCTTTTGCAAATTGCGTCCATAGCATCGACAGCAATGGCTGCATCCTCCTCCTCGACCGCTGCTCAATCCTACAGCAATCAGTGGTACCACGTGTTTATAAGCCATTGCGGTGTTGATGTCAAGAAAACCTTCGCCAGATCTCTCTACCTTCGCCTTCTCGATACAGGATTGATGGCATTTCTGGATCAGGAGGAGTTGCAACGAGGATACGATTTTCCTTCTCAATTAAAACATTTTATTGCAACCGCCTCAGTCCATGTGGCGATCTTATCCCCTGGATATGCTAAATCATACTGGTGCCTGCAGGAGCTCCTAATGATGCTGGAGACAAATGCTCCGATTATCCCAGTCTTTTACCGTATTAAGCCTGCAGAGGTTCGGTGGACGCAGAGAGATGGAAAGTATGCTGAAGCCCTAGAGGAACTAGCAAAGAAGAAAACTCATGAAGGGAAGCTGCGATATGACTCCAACACGAAGGGAAGCTGCGATATGACTCCAACACGATTGAAAATTGGAGAAATGCACTTTCTCAGGTTGCAGACATCAGCGGATTCGAGGCGCCGGAGACGTGCAACGGGTGAGAACTCAGCCTTCGCTCTCTCGATACATGGTACTATATTTTGTTTTGCGTTTTATAAATAGAAATACAGGTACACGTTTGTTTCTCACCACTTCTATTTATTTTCTTCTCAATAACTAGCGAGGAGCTGGAGCTCGTAGATAAAGGTAGTTGAACGTGTGTGCGAATTGGTGAAAAGACAAAAACCCAACTTGCACGTGGCTGACCATCCAACTGGTTTGGATTACAAGCCGAAAGATTTTGAGGATACTGTGCTGTTCCCGCAACAGCAAAGCGGGAAACCTCAGATTTTTGGGATTGTGGGGTTAGGTGGCGTAGGAAAGACAACACTGGCAACAGAATTCTACAATAGGAAGAAATCAGCCTATCTGAGATCATGCCTTTTATATGATGTGAAAGGTAATGCAACTAAAGGGTCTTTAAATTCGCTGCAGAGAAAACTTTTGAAGGCTTTGACTCTATTAGATGAGCCAATAGACAGTGTTGATCATGAAGGCAAAGGGATGCTCGCAATGCCTCTCAAATCTTTAAACGCCTTAATTGTGTTAGATGATGTAGACTATGTCGATCAGGTTACAGGGCTTTTGCCTGTTCAACCTCATCAATTATGTTCCCGGAGCTTAATATTGATTACATCCAGAGATCAGCGTGTTCTCATAAGCTCAAAGGTTGAAAAACCATCAATTTATAAGCTGACTATGCTCAACCCACAACATTCCAAAGAGCTCTTTTGCACCTATGCTTTCAGGCAAACCTATCCGTTCCCAGGATTTGAATCTATTGTAGATAAGTTCTTAGATTCTTGTAATGGATTGCCCTTATCCCTAAAAGTATTAGGGGTATATCTTTACGGAAGAGAGATATCTGAGTGGGACGACGAATTGGGGAGTCGTCACTCTCAGGTAAAGGATTGCCTTAAAATTAGTTATGACGCCCTCAATACAGAGGAACAACAGATGTTCCTAGACTTTGCATGTTTTTTTACATCACTAAAAACGGATATGGCGATAAGCATGTGGAACGGATCAGGGTGGAATGGAAGGCGGGGGTTTCAAAATCTACAGGACAAATGTCTTCT